>CM060948.1:102635902-102746562 GCA_030765055.1 Mantis religiosa | reverse complement strand
GATTCCCCTAGCGGCTTGCGATCGTAATTGATGTACGGACAACTGCTTTAAGGCCTCCCTCTATCGGCAGGTAAATATACTATTTGATAGGTGGGTCTGCCCGCGTAATATAAAGGTGTTTAATTTCGCCTGGTGCTTAGATACGATAACTGTTTTTAAAGAAACTATATACTGCGCACTGCAAAGCTAATTATGCAGCCATAAAAGCATACTATGAAGAATATACAAAATTATTAAGTCAATGAACACTTTCCAAAATGAACATCTGTTTTTCTGTTATAGTAAACATATGTGCATATTGTAAACCTGTCACATAAAATGGAAATTTTCAATTTGATCTTAATTCGTTTCTATCACCCACAGTTTCCTCACAATGTAACTTCATTACAAACCAGAAAATTAGCATAACATGTTCCAGGAATGAATAATAAAATTGGTGTTACAAATAGTACAAAACTTTTATCCAAGTCTAAACAAGAACATATCTCTAGTACATAGTCTTATGTGTCCATATTTCTTATATTTCCCTTCTCTCTTCCCCTTAAACACTGTCTATATTGCGGGAAGATAAGCTTGAGGCCTTTCTGTCATAACATTATTTATTGCTTCTAGATTGGGACCATCACTTTTATAACATCTAGTGTATCTCTTTTTGCGAGTAGTTGATCCTGTATCTTGGAAAATGTTTGATGAACTTATTGGTTTTTAAAATACATAAGGATACCAACATTAATAGACATTTTAACTAAGCGTAAGAATTACAAAAAGTTTATAGCGCATACTGTTAAAACGGGAAGACGTTTATGTTGCAAAACAAAAGTATGTCAATTTGACGGTAGCTGAACACTTTTGACATTACGCTCCGAGGAACTTGTCTACATGCTGGATAGCGTTGCATAAACCCCTCTATGCAGTGGTTTCAATTATATTTATATGTCGCAACAATTTTAATGCCGGTACGAAAGTAGCATACAGCCATGAAGACGCCGTGCTCTGTATTGATATCCAGGGGAAGCTGGTTGTATTAGTTATTAGCGCAACCACACTGAGAGCGCTGTAATTTGCTTACTATTCTGCAAAAATTACCGCTTCTTCTCCGTAGAGGGCACTATGATTTCAAGATAGACTTGCCAGTCAATTATAATATTATTCTTGCTGAATCGGAGGGCGAGAAATAACGAATAAAAATGAACATCGTATATAGTCAACTAGTATGCTATGATTATTCTTTCTTTTCGGGCTTGAGGGCCATGGAGGATAGAACTACAGAACCACGGCCTACAAGCCCGGAAGGAATGAATAATGGAGTTAACATCATCGGCTGTGAAAGCCGATCAAATGCATTATTATTTTAAAAAAATTCATAACGGCAGAAAATAATTTATTTCTCCTTTGAGAAACAAAGAGAATTTTATAGACTTTAGTGGTGTTAGCATTTTATTTTATTCAGACCATTGCGCTATATAATGACGATGTTTAGACATTCAGAATAATATCACGTTTACAAAATATTGTAAATATGCTTAATTAATCTGTTCAACGTTCAACGTTCAGAAAATAGGAAAATAATATCGTACTTCCATGTAACGAGCCTCTTTTTGCCACAAAATGTATAGTCATGATATTTCTGTTTCTTCTTCCGCCAAAACGACCAATTTTACCACAGTTAACGCTTCACCATATTAACCATTAAATTCACAATTGTATGCATTTTACTATGAAGCCTATTTTAAAAATTAGGTATTAAACAAAAATAAATGTTTAAAATTCTTCTCCTGAAAAATGTGTAAAATGCTGATCAGTTCCTTTTTTGACTGTATCCTTCATATTGTCACCCGATTGTCGGTAGACACGATAGAACCGGTTGGCAGGAAGGGTAGGAGACGGATAGCGTTCAGACCACGCCTACTCATGTGGCTGGTTGGCACTCGCTGAGGGGTTGGGAAGAGAAGTAAACACAAGCCACTGGACCGTCTCTTTCCCCTCCTCCTGCCGTCTGAAAAGACCATGATGCTTCGTTGAGTCGGGAAACTTCTAGATTCTGCAATTGGTGTGTGTATAAGTGATGCATTGGGCTAGAGGAATCAGTTGTTTCTGGCAGGAAGCCGTAAAGAGCGCAGTGCTAGTGAGCAGCGTACGTGTGTGAGTTATCAGAGGCGTACGAAACGTATTTCTATGGTAGTGGAGAGCGATTTGGATTTCTGCGAGTTGGACTTTTAATTCTACGAGCCCGCCAAAATCACAACTGGTGTCAGAAGTGAGACATACGAAGATGGACGCGGCATTGGAAAAGATTCTTCAGGAACTGAAAGAAATAAGTTGGCGAATGACACCTTCGCTAAGAATACGGAAGCTGCAAATAGCAACTTGGCCGTGACGATGACCGCGAAGCTGGCCGAATTGACCATGGAAATGAAGGCTGCGAACGAAGCCCTCACCGCCAAATGTAAGGAGCAGTTGGCCGGCGTAAAGAAGGACGTCACTGAGTTAGGCGAGCGCGTCAAAGACATGGCGAACCGCGTTAATGACCTGGAAGGAAAGGCCGACAACAGCGTCAAGTCCCTGAACGCCATGGTGCAGGACGTCGTTGGCAGGATGTTGAAGAATTTGAAGGTCGACGAGCGGTACGCGAAACAACATCTGCGCGCGTCAAACCTCCTAAATACGACGGCGCGACAACGTTCGAAGTCTTCCGCCGCCAATTCAACACGGTGGCCAGGCTCAACAAGTGGTCCCCGGAAGAAGAGGCGGTACAGCTAATAGTCAGCCTCCAGGGACGGGCCGCAGAAGTCCTGAACGCGGTCCAGACAGCGGCGGCGCCCAAGGATATCCGGGAGGTCCTGGAAAACCGTTTCGGGAACCACCGCATAGCCGCAGCCTACCGCAGTCAGCTAAAGTCAAGGTCGCAGCAGCCAGGGGAGATGCTGCAGGAGTTCACCCTGACAATTGAGCAGCTAGCTAGAAAAGCCTTAGTTGACCTCCCACCAAAGTTCGTATCCCGAAAAGCCGCATACACGTTTGTTGACGGGGTACGAGACATCGAGATAAGTCAGCGCCTATTGCTCGACGATTACAAGACTATTCATGAGGCGCTAACGGTAGCATTAAGGATGGAGGCGAACAAGGTGACGGCTACCTCGACGTGAAGAACCAGGAGTATCCGCTACACGGGTGACCGAAGGCCAGCCGAGGGTCCGGCGAAGACATAGTGGCAAGTGTTGGGGGTGGGGAGAGCCGGGACACCTGGAGAGAGACTGCTCACAGCAGGAAGAGCAGCCGGGAAACGAGGAAGGGCCGTCATGGCGAGGGGCACATCGGCGCCATCACCACCATCCCTTCGAGTGACACTGCGCGCCGTCAGCCGGCGGTTGTATGACAGCCTCATTGCGAACGGTTGGGCGAGAGGGAAGCCGTGCCGCGTCCTGGTGGACACCGGGGCAGCCGTGACCGTCATCAGACCTGACATAGCCAAGGGTTTGCCGTCAAGGAAACCAAGCCGACCATACCAGCTTGTGACGGCATCGGGCGACACCTTGTCTGTGGAGAAGGAGGCCCTATTGAAGTTGACCTTGGGACGGAGTGACGTGCGTCTGTGGGTGTTCGTCGCGAAGGTGACTGAGGAGGTGATACTGGGACTGTATGCCCTCAGAAGCCACGAGGCGGCTGTCGACGTCGATAGGAAGGTCCTGCGACTTAACGGCGAAGAGGTCATGCTCCGGCAACCCGAAGAGCACCTTGGAATCTGCCGGGTCGTCTTGAAGGAAGATGTGGTTGTCCCCACGAGATGTGAGGTGGCGGTGACGGCGTGACTGGAAGGCCAGCAAACCAGGAACTTAATGCTGAACCAGAAGACGCCTGTACAGGGGCTATGTGTAGCCAGAATATTATTGCCCTGCCGAGAGGAGGTGCCAGTGAGGCTGCTGAACCTGACGGACACCGATAACGACATCCAGGCTCGGACGGAGTTGGGGACGTTCGAGCCCGTGCTCAGCGTGACAGCAATCGACAAGAACGAGGAGCCGGTGCCGACGCAACACCTGGCGCCCCGGCTGGAAGGCTTACTGGAGAGGGCGGCCGACGACCTGACCGCAGAACAGCTGGAGAAAGTTGGACAACTGCTGAGACGATAGCAGCGCGTTTTCAGTTAAGGCGACAGCGTCAACGGCCGCACGGACCGAGTGCTCCACCGCATCGACACCGGAGACGCTAGGCATATTCGACAATCAGCTAGACGCGTTCCGCTGGCCGAACAAGCGGCGGTACGGGAGATGCTGGAGGACATGAGATCCAGGGGAGCGATTGAAGAGTCTGACAGCCCTTGATGTTCCCCTGTAGTTCTAGTAACAAAGAAGAACGGCGAGCTACGCTTCTGCGTGGACCACAGGAGGTTGAACGCTGTCACCCGGAAGGACTGTTTCCCCGTACCCCGGATTGACGACGCTCTGGATACGCTAACTGGTGCACAGTGGTTCTCCACTCTCGACCTGAAGTGGGGCTACTGGCAGGTAGCTCTAGACTGAGAGACAAGGAGAAAACCGCATTCTCGGCAGTCCAAGGGCGTTGGCAGTTCACAGTTATGCCCTTTGGCCTCTGCAACGTTCCAGCTGCCTTCCAGGCCTCTTGAAGTCAGTGATGAGAGGACTGACTTATGACGCCTGCCTTCTATACCTGGATGATATCATCATCGTCGGCAAGACTTTCGAAGACTATCTCGAGAATCTGAGTAAGGTGCTACAGAGACTGCAGGCGACCAACTTGAAGCTGAACGCGAAGTGCCAGCTCTTCCGAAAGGAAGTCAACTACTTGGTCCACAAAGTCTCACCAACTGGGGTGGCCACAGACTCGGAGAAGACAGGCCGTGAGAGATTGGCCTCCGCCAAAGGATAAGTGAGAGTTGCGCAGTTTTCTGGGGCTGTGTAGTTACAATCGCCGCTTCATAAAGGGGTTATCCAACATCGCCAAGCCCCTCACCCGCCTAACAGAGGGACACCGACCTTATGTGTAGACGGATGACGCCGAAGGCGCTTTCCAGCTGCTGAAGAAGATACTGTGCAGTGCTCCTATTTTTGGATTCCCACAACCAGGTGCCGCCTTCTGTAGACACCGAAGCCAGCGACCGCTGTATTGGAGGCGTCCTATCCCAAGTCCAGGATGGCCACGAGCGGGTGATGACCTACTACAGCGAGACAGGCAGAGAAGACAGAGAAGAACTACTGCGTCACTCGACGAGAATTATTAGTGGTGGTAAAAACCTTGGAGTACACCCACAATGCCTGTATGGTCAGCCATTCCACCTGAGGACTGACCATTCCGCCCTCACCTGGCTATTGAGCTTTAGGAACCTGGAAGGCCAGACAACACTTTGGGTCCAGAGGCTGCAGGAATACTTCGCCTGAACATCGTAGAGGGAAGAGTCACTGCAACGCAGATGCCATGACCCGAAGACCCTGCCCAGAAACGTGCTGTCAATGCACAAGAGTGGAAGAGAAGGAGCGTGCTACAGCTCTCAGAGTGGTCACGGCAGTGCCTGCGGACGGTTGGGATAGCGCTGGCCTAAGGAGGGAGCAGCTGGCGGACGCAGACTTGGGGCCACTCTTGAGAGAAGTGGAGGCAGGGATAAGACCAACCTGGGAGGACATCGCACTGAGGTGCGCCACATACAAGTCCTACTGGGCCCAATGGGACTTACTGAAGGCAAGATTCGGCGTGCTGTTCCGGGTATGGGAATCATCTGATGGGAAGACACAGAGGGAGCAGTTGGCACTTCCCCGAAGTAAGGTCCTAGAAGTCTTGGAGGAAGTGCACGCCAGTACTTCAGGAGCACACTTGGGAACAAACCGGACGATCGACAAACTTCGGCAGCCGGGGTCGCATGCAGCAGTACAACGTCAGAGCGCCATTCGAAAGGATCACCATCGACAAGGCTGGACCATTCCCAGTCTCCGACCTAGGCAACAAATACCTGATGGTGGTCGTGGACTACTTCACCAAGTGACCGGAGGTGTATGCCATCCCTAACCAAGAGGCAAAGACAATCACAGACTACCTCGTGGAGCAAGTGTTCTGCCGATTTGGGGTGTCGTTAGAGCTCCACAGCGACCAGGGTACCAATTTTGAGTCCAACCTAATGAAGGAGGTACTGGAAAGACTTGGGGCGAACAAGACCCGCACAATACCCCTACATCCACAGTCGGACGGAATGGTCGAAAGGTACATCAACACCTTAGAAGAACACCTGAGGAAGGTCGTTGCCAGCCAGCAGCGAGAGTGGGACGTCAAGGTGCCACTGTTCTTGCTGGCCTACCGCTCGTCAACACGCGACACCACTGGGATGACGCCAGCCAGGTTAATGTTCCGCCGAGAGTTACACCTCCCTTGTGACCTGGCTTTTGGGAGCCCTCCTGAAGCAAAACAGCCAGCAACTAAGTACGTGGAGAATCTGATGGACCACTTCCACGACATGCACGAGATGGCCTCGCCAGAACATCCAGAAGGCGAGCGACCGAATGAAGATCCGATACGACAGGCAAGCCAACAGCCAAGAGTTCCAGCAAGGTGACCTGGTCTGGTTGTACCGCCCCATCCGGACCAAGGGACGCTGCCGGAAACTTCAAAAACCATGGCATGGACCGTAGCGATTGGTAAAGAGGATCAACGACGTGGTCTACCGCATCCAGATGGTGCCCCGGAGAAAGATATTGTTGGTACACCTGGATCGCCTGGCCCGCTACGATGGTGCTGTTCGGGACGACCAGCTCTGAGTAGGGAGCAGTGTCACCCGATTGTCGGAAGGCACGATGGAATCGGCTGGCAGGAAGGGTAGGAGACGGATAACGTTAAGGCCACGCCAACTCATTTGGCTGTTTGGAACTCGCTGAGGTGGTGGAGAGATAAGTAACCACAAGTCACTGGACTGTCTCTTTCCCCTTCTACTGCCGTCTGGAAAGACCATGGTGCTTCGTTGAGTCTCGAAACTTGTACATTCTGCAATTGGTGTGTATATAAATGAAGCATTGGGCTAGAGGAATCAGTTGTTTCTGGCAGGAAGCCGTAAAGGGCGCAGTGCTAATGAGCCGTGTACGTTTGTTAGTTATCAGAGGTGTACGAAGCGTATTACTACGGAAGTGGAGAGCGATTTGGATTTCTGCGAGTTGGACTTTTAATTCTATGAACCCGCCAATGTCACAATATAGTATTTTTAAGAAAATTATTAGAGCCCTTTTTAAGAAAATTCTTGAAGAACCTTTAATATAAAGGATAGTTTTGGGTAAGGGATGTTCTCTAAAAATTGTGTTTGAAGATGGAACGCTTAAACACCAAGTTCCGCATTTAAGCGATTGTTTTGTTTTTGAGTTAATGTTAGATATTTACATACACATATGTTGGTGTGGGTGGCTTAGTTGGTTAGGTGCTGTCCCGATGCCAAGTTCGCGAGCTTAAATCTGGCCCACATCGATGGTTTTTATGTGTGCTTAAAAGCGAAAGTATACTTACGGACATATATAAGCTCCTGCGAGACAAAATGGCCTCACACCAGCGACGCTGAGACGAATCTGACAATTGATTATGTCGTTAAAAAGCAAAATACCGTATTTACTCGAAAATAAAACCCCGTCGATTATAAGACCCGGCAAGTTCTGCGAGCAAATTATAGAGAAAAAGAATAGACATATGCGAATGTTAGACCCCAGTCCGTTAAAGAAACGAGGATTTCTCGTCTTAGATAGGTAGCTTCCGTGCCCACCTTGAAGGTTCTGTGAAGGATCGAATCAATGCAATACACACAGAGGTTGCAGTAATTCCGGGAGGCCTCACTGCTACCCTTAAACGTTAGCATAAATAAATATTTCAAGGGCTATATGAAGAAATTTTACAACAAATGAATGGCAGAAGGTGACCACACCTGCACCAAAATTGGCAAAATACAGAAACCTTGTATAGAACTTTTCTGTACTTGGTTTGTCAAACCCTGGAAAAAAAAAATTACTCCGAAAATGATAATCAAGAGTTTTAAGGAGACTGGCATCTCTTGCGCATTGAATGGAACATTAGATAATCTCATATACGGGGATTCTGACGACAGAGCTGAGGGTCAGACTGACATCGATGATGTGGAAGACGACGACGACGATGACGACGACGACGATGATGATGATGATGATGATGATGATGGTAATGAAAGCAGCAATGACTTCGAGTAAGCAACTGTGTTCCAGGTATTTAAAACCAACAGAATGCTTTTTAATTACACTGGTCGACAAGGGTTTCTTCACAAGAAATCTGATTAGTGAATCTAGTTTATATTTACTGAATTCAGTTAGTCAGAATTTTTCAATCAGGCACAGTCTTTTTTGACAGCTACATTTTAAAATCGGATTTTAGCCTTTTCTTTGAAATGTTATAGTAATCTTTAACTCATATGTTGCGATTTTATCCAAGCTGTATAGAAGGAAATGATTTGTAATATTATGCCGAAGAGCCATAATACAAGGCTGTGTAGGTTCATTCATGTTTGGACATGTACAGACCTCTTCATATGACATTGTGATGTGTCATTATTGAGCTGGCTGTGAGTTTGCTCAGTAGTGAAATATTTCCTTCCTTTCTTTTCGGAAGTGTATTGTGTATGGAGTGTTTTAGTGCAGGCACCAGCAGGTATGTACTCAAAGAGGGAGGAGTATGACGCCTCAAGATGCAACCCGCAATGCACATGACGTAATGTCGAACAGGGTTAGGCATTCACCTCCGTTCAGAGTCAGTGCTGGACTCGCTCGCTACATAGTACAATAAGGAATGCATACTTGATGTACACAGTACACGTACTTGAATCCAGCTATTTTGGTCTACGATACCTTAGGTAGGCCTAGATATTTGAGCAATACATTTCAATTCACTTCTATTTGCAATGTACTATGGGAATCTAGTGATATATCACAAGCTGCCAGTCTCAGTATAGCACGTAAATTATCATCTGTTAATCGCGATCGTTGCTTCGAATTTACAAGTTTTACTTTGGACAAAAATTGTTGGCATACATATGTGGATCCAAACATAGCTGCTACACCGACAGCGAACGATCTAAGAGATGGATATGTAGCTGCTTTCAGATTTTTGAATATATCCAAATCGGCCAAATCCTTACATTTCAATTGAATATACGTATCACATTGTAAATCAGCGACTTCGTGCTGTAATTCTGGTTTAACCTTATGTAAATCTATCGTAAGAGAATTAGCAAACAGAGTAAAATCATTTTCCATGTATTTAAAATCATGCATCGCCTTACTTCAAATTCCCTCTTTAATTTTTCTAACAGACCAGTATATTTACCCAGATTTGTTACATAAATATTGGGAAGAGATTTCCGACATGGAAAATGATGAAACACGTTTTTCATGAGATTTGATTTCCATACATCTGTTATCTTTACGAATGATCTAACCATGTAATATACAGGGTGAGTCACCTAAAACTTGCACCGTAAATATTTCTGAAATGGTATGTGCTATTGATATGCGGTTTTCACGGAATTGAACTATAGGCAGGGGCTCGCATTTTGAAATGATACACAGATTTTTATAATTTTTAGAAAGTGTATTTATGTACAAAAGTTACATTTTTTTAAATGGAACAATGCGCATTGACATTAAGAAAATAAAAGTAGAATAAATTAGAATGTCAATGGTGTTTTTTGCACGATTCTAATGTAAGTAGTTTACGAGAAATCGTCATTTGTACAAAACGGGACAATGGCTAGGACAAACTAAAGAAAAACAAGTGAATGAAGAAAAACGAGTATTCTGACAAGTAAACAAAACTGTACCCTCAAAGCCTGTGTTCAAAATGAGCACCACCAGCTTCAATACAAGCTTCCAGTCTAGTATGTAAAGATTGCTGTACACGTTCTAGCATTTCAGTGGAAATTTCAGCGCAGGCAGCAGTAATACGCCGTTTCATATCTTCTGGTGTAGTTGGTATGTCCTTGTAGACAGTGTCTTTCAGCTTCCCCCACAGAAAAAAATCTAAAGGAGTCAAATCTGGTGAACGGGCCGGCCAAGGTACAGGTCCCCTTCGTCCAATCCACCGATTTTGAAACAATCCTTGAAGATGTAGTAATTCGTGCACTATGGGCCGGACAGCCATCATGTTGATACCACAGATTCCTCCTAGCCTGAAGGGGAACGTCTTCTAACATCTGTGGAAGATCGTCTGTTAGGAGGTTGAGATACTTCTGTGAATTCAGTGTTCCTTCTATGAAAAAAGGGCCAATGATGTGATGGTTCACTATTCCACACCACACGTTCACACTCCATGGATGCTGACGTTCTACCTGACGCAGCCAACGAGGATTGTCAACAGACCAATAGTGCATATTTTTTAGATTTACTTGGCCATGATTAGTAAATGTTGCTTCATCAGTGAACAAGATACATGACAAATTTGGAGTATCATGTCTCAATGCCCATGTACAAAAGTTCACACGATTCTCAAAATCATTTCCATGCAGCACTTGATGGAGAGAGATGTGATACGGATGGAACTTATGACGATGGAGGATGCGGATTACACTTCTTTGACTGATGCCGCTTCCTCGTGCGATTGCACGAGAACTAATGTGGGGATCTACTGCAACAGCAGCTAGAACATTAATTTCTCCTTGCTCTCCAGTTGCTCGTTTGTTTCTGGTGCGTTTTCTAGACGTTATACTACCACTTTCACGTAATTGGTTGAAGAGGTTCACAAATAATTGACGAGATGGTTGACGTCTATTCGGATATGTTTCCAAGTACACTGTACAAGAAAGAACTGCATTCTTTCTACATTCACCATAAACTATGAGCATATCTGCTTTTTCTGCATTGGTAAATACTATCTTCCAAGTACGTCCTACTGCTTCAACTATCACAAAATAACTGCCAGTGTAGACAAAACACATTGTAAACAAACATAACAACATCCTAGCCTAGCAACTAAGCAATTGAATGGAACAAACAACTGCCGGTGCGTTCAATTTTCAAATGACGATTTCTCGTAAACTACTTACATTAGAATCGTGCAAAAAACACCATTGACATTCTAATTTATTCTACTTTTATTTTCTTAATGTCAATACGCATTGTTCCATTTAAAAAAATGTAACTTTTGTACATAAATACACTTTCTAAAAATTATAAAAATCTGTGTATCATTTGAAAATGCGAGCCCCTGCCTATAGTTCAATTCCGTGAAAACCGCATATCAATAGCACATACCGTTTCAGAAATATTTACGGTGCAAGTTTTAGGTGACTCACCCTGTATATGAACTATATTTTGGAACTTTCCCTGAAGACGACGATTAAGATTATTGAAATGTTGAGAAATGTCAGTGAGATAAGCAAAATCACAGCTTCATCTCCAATTCATGGATGTCTATGTCTTAAACAAGGAAAGAAAATGGAAATTTTAAGACATATTCAGTACAACACAAACATATATTGCAATTAAGCACTAATATCAACATACCTGCCCTTTCAGGAATTCATATATCACTTAACGAATTTCGAAAAATTGGTTGAGCATGTCTCCTCTGCTTAAAAATCTGACTTCAATGTAGTATGAAAGGTCTTCATAAGAAAGCCCTAAATCTTCCAGTACTTTTACGAAATTTTCGATGTTTCAGGGAGTTTGAGTTAATTCTATTTATAGTCTGTATGACTATATTCATTACATGTTTCATATTTAGTATTTTTGCGCATAATGCTTCCTGATGTATTATACAATAAAACATTTTATGTTATTGTTTATTCCCTTTTAATTTAAATAACGTTTCACTCTACCAATTAGACCTTTGTTTTCACCAGTTATATTTCGAGCCCCATCTGTTACTATGGATACAAATTCTTTAGATTCAGTTTCCTTTCTTCTACACATTTCTTAAATCCTTGAAATAATTCTACCCCTGTTGTATGTTCCCTAAGTGTAATGATTTCAAGCATATATTCTTGTATCGAGAGGTTGTTAGTAACTCCACGAATGAAAATTACTAATTGTGCTGTGTCAACGTTTTCCTTGCTTTCATCCAATGCGAGAGAAAAGGCTAGAAATGCATGGTCCTTGTTTAGTAGTCTTTTTTCGGTTATTTCAGCTATTTTATGTATCCCTCTCTTCATGGTTCGTGGTGATAATGCAATATTACTAAATTTATCATATTATTCTGGACAAATTATGTTGGCAACTTTACTCACACATACTTTTATGAGATCTCCATCACTATAACACCTCAGTGACTAATCAGTCTCCAAAACAGCAGAATAAATGGCGTGAAGTGTCTATCAGTTATAGTATTTGAATTAATATTAGGTGTAGTATCTGAAAATTGCTCTTTGAGCTGTTGCAGTTGGTTACTCCGATCTAGACCTAAAGAAAATAACAGAAATAAAAGGCATTACGTTAGTGTTATGCTACTTTAAATCGTGGTGTAAATATATGAACACAATGCTGACCAGTAATTGTGTGGTGAACTTTATGAGATGTATCATAATGTCGCTTGATGTTCCATTGATGAATGCCTTTTTGCACTTTAGAGCACAGCAAACACCTTACATTGTCTTCTTGTGCGTAACAAAAATACTTTTCCTCCCACGATTCTTGAAACGCGCGTTTCCGCATAGCTACCTTTGACTTTGACAGAGACATATTTAGACGAACAAGTAAATACGACAGGACAGTCCGCCGCGATCGGTATATATGCACTGCCAGTGAAGAATGTGAGGGTTGGGGGAGACAGTAAGCTTTGCCCCTGATACGTCATAGTTGCCCGGTTTCACTGATTACACCTTTGCCGAAGCCTGTTTTAGTGCTTTGTTTTTTCATCACACTAGGAAAGTGTGTAAATCATGTAGATAGTTTTTGCTATATCTGTGGTGAGCTGACCTTCAAGTCTCAGAGGCGAAATTTGACCCCACTTGTAAAGAAGTGCTATCAATTTTACTTTGGTTGCCAGGCTGGTGATTTTGATGAGAGCTGGGCACCAAATACATGCTGTGTTTCGTGTGTTAGATTGCTGACTGGGCGGAAAAATGGCACACATTTGCAATTCCTATGATTTGGATAGAACAAAAAGATCATTTAAGTGATTGTTATTTCTGTTTGACAAATATAAAATGAATCAAATCTAAAACAAAACATACAGTTAAGTATCCGAATTTTCAATCTGCAATAAGACTTGTCTTACACAATGAACAGTTCCCTGTTCCAGTATATGCAGATACGACCTTAGATGATAACTCTGATTCTGACCTAACTGAAACTGAAAATGCTTCAGATAAAAATAAAAATTATCCTGCATATGAAGCCAATACCTCTTTAACAGAACCATACTTTCCCAGTCAGAAAGACCGTAATGACCTGATTCGGGATGCTGTCTAAACAGCAAGCTGAATGTTTAACTTCCAGACTCAAAGGGTGGAATCTACTCCAAAAAGAAGTAAGAGTATGCAGTTATCGTGGCCGCCGTAGTGATTTCAAGGACTGCTTCTTTGAAGAAAATGGTATTGTGTTTTGTAGTAATATTTGTTCAGTTATGGAAACTCTTGGGCTTCAACACAGACCAGATGAGTGGTGACCTATTCATAGAATCGTCTAAAGTTAATTTGAAGGCTGTACTGCTACATAATGGCAATGAACTTCCATCAATACCTGTAGCGCATGCCGCTGATATGAAAGAGACATCAAAATATGAAACTAATTTTAGAGAAAATACAATATGAAAAATATCAATGGAATATCTGTGGTAATTTAAATGCCATTGATTTATTGTTTGATTTGAAACTTGGGCTCACCAAATTTTGCTGCTTTTGTGCCTCTGGAACAGCAGAGATAATAAGTCTCACTATGTTAATGTGTGTCATATGTCCCTTTAGTGAATCCTGAAAAAAATATTATTACCTCCATTACATATTAAGTTAGGAGTAATGAAAACTTTCGTCAAAGCTATGGATAAACAGGCTGATGAATTCTTGTACTTTAAATCGAAATTCCCCAAAGTCAGTAATTCTAAACTTAAAGAAGAAATTTTTATAGGACCACAAAACCGACATTAATGGGTTGTAAACATTTCGAAGGACTGTTAACTCCACTGGAGAAAGCAGCCTGGCAGTCTTTCAAAAATTTATGTTTCAATTTTCTTGGAAACCATAAAGCAGAAGACTATCGTGGCATAGTGACTGATCTTTTACATTGGGATGCAACATGTGTTTAAAAATTCACTTCTTGGACTCTCACTTAAACTTCTTCCCCGAAAATTTTGGAGCTGTCAGCGATGAACACGGTGAGCGTTTTCACCAGCAAATTTCTGCTATGGAAAAGAGGTACCAAGGCAAGTGGAGTTCCAATATGCTGACTGATCACTGTTGGACCAAGGAGAGAGACTATCCAGATGTGAAATATGCCCGAAAATCACTATCTACCACTTTCTAGGTAAGTCAGAACGATTAGTTATAATTTTGAGTTAGATAGCTTGTTGCGGATTTTTTTAGAATATTATAAAAATTCAAATAAATATCACACAAAACTCCTGCCCGAAGGGGAAAAACTAAAATTATATTTGAATTCAGCACGAAAAATACGTTTGAAAATGTTATTTTAATTCTTGTGAAAGAAAAAATGTTCATTTTTGTCGACTAGTGTTATTGTTAAAATAACGACAATTGTTTCGATCTATAAATTAGTAAATCGTTCATATATTTTCAGAACCTCTGAACTTTTAAAAAGGCCACGCAGTTGATGTTAAATACCACTCATCCGTAAATAACAAGCTCGTTCTGTCTGTATAACTTAGAATAGTCAATGCTTAATTAATAGAATATTATACTTTATCAATACAGTTTTTACTTTTATTTTCTGAAGTATGCGATTGTAAGACCCTCCTGATTTTTGGCTATCATTTAGTTTAAAAAGGAGGTTCTTATTTTCGAGTAAATACGGTAGTCATTTATTTACACAGCATTTTCTAATATGCCTTCTTCTGATTTAGGAACCTCAAAATGTATATTTCCAGTGAGATCTGGTATCGAATTTTTGGGTTGAATGCAGTACTTACCTTTTATATTTACTGTGTTTATAGTAAGACAGTCAAAACTGTGAGAGATGGACATGGAAAATTATGCAATCTGCGACCGTTGTTCTTCCTTTGGGCAAATTATTCCAAACGTATTTAAATGAAGACACGATGAATTGCTGGAACGGACTACTTGATTTTCATATTTGCTGTTTGGAGTCCCTCCCCCACAAAAGAAAACTTCTGGCATTGTTAATATCTGACTTCATTAGCTATCGATTGCCTCACAGTTTCCTGTATTATATTTTTTATGTGTCCCTTCCTCACCAATGCTGGTGTTAAGAGTCACTTGGGTCCTCTTAGAGCGAGGGAGTCGAAACATATTGACCTATGAGATGAGATCAGGGTTGGGGGTGGGGGGTTGGCCCAACGCCTTGGAAAACTGATGGAGCAATTGGTGTAATGAGGGTGGGGAACACCCCAGCGCCATGTTGTCCACCACAAATTCCACTTTGCGGTCGCCTGGGATCGAGCCCGGGTCGCCTTTTTCAGTGTTATGATTTTAATAGTAAGTCTTTCAGCCCTTACTTGGGAGACTAACTCAAACTGAATGCCAGTCCCCGAGTCAAAAATAAAACTAAATACAAAACAAATGCGAAATAAATTAAAATTGTTTGGGATTTGGGTATTCTTCTAGCAAAATTGGCTAGATAATATGGGGCACCTGCATATTTTTAATGAGATGTAGAATACAAGTGATCTAAAAGGTGGCAGATTACACAGAAAGTGTATGGCAAGAAATGTGTTAAATGCAGGATAATTAATATCTAAACCTATCTTGTTATTCAAACATATATAAAACGTTTCATTTCTCTCGAGAGCATTCCTTTAATGAAGAGAGTAATGTGAGAGAACTGCAAAGCACACCTTAACTTCTTTGTCAACAAAATCTTTAGCACAATGCTAACTGACAATCAGCTTTTCGTTTACACAGTACACAACTTCGACACGTCTATTTAATGTTTTTTTAATTTTCTTTAGCATGCAACAGCTTGTGCTACTAACGATATTTCTGACATACACACACGTCCGCCTCTTACGTGGAGCTACACGCGGATTATGAACACAACTGAAATATTCGTACGTAAACTGCCTCGCTACTTGTTTCACAGCCGTCGATTCTTCACCACGGAGCCGGACTTACTGAATTATGAACTGTTTTCCACACTGCTCCAGGTCTGCCGACTCCTCATCATAGAGCTTATAACCGTACCACATTTCCATGCACTACTCACTGAACGACTGATTCGTAAAATGCTCCATGGCGCCGACTCCTCCTCACGGAGCCGCGCTCTTCGACTCGACTGGAAGTTCGAAACACTGACGATCTCTAAAACTCTTATTGTCCTCTTCTCCAGGTCTCGCATTGGCTTTATATACATGTCGGGCTTAGTCAGAAACTTCTGGTGATGGATTCTGCTGAAATTATCTTGTAGAGCGTATTGGAAAGGTCTCGAACATAGTAAGTGCTTAGCCTGCTCTAAACTCTTGACGTCACTCGTGGCTCACCTCGAGGACGTGCATCTATCACCCCTCCACTCAATAGACAGTTATGCGCAGAGGATCTACCCAAAAGTCCGAAGACCCTGGCCTCCTTCTACCCGGAAGTGATGGAACTCCGGAGCTCTTTCCATAGGGCAATACCTGTAGTCTAAAAAGCCCCTCCCCCCATCGACAACATCAAGACGGGATGGAGGTGGATACGCCACTTACGCGCGTCAACCCCGCAGGGAAGACTACCGAAAACCTCGGTGGGACAGCCTGGTGATCTAGCACTGACAACAGGGGGAGCTGTTCTCTTACTACTGCTCCTCCTACGGGTAGACTCGCGATGGCGGCTTACTTGCGCAACTTGACTCTTCCCCTCCACAACAGCTTTCACGTTTGCTAATATGAAAATAATTATATGTATATACTTGTGTGAAGAGCACATATAATATAAAACTCTGGCTTTGGTGTATGGCACTCTACAAAATTTAAATGCTTAAATTTATGTTTTACTTGAACAATACCTTTGTCTGAGTCAGTGATGTTTTCTTTGTTGGTGTAAAAATTGGAGGTTATGTATAGTGGTAAAGCTGTCACCGTATGCCTGCCCCGCAAGAGGGTTGAACGCTGTTGATTACCGAATTAGTAGAAGCCTCTAGAGCTAATTCTTACTTATTAATATAAATCATTTTTAGAACGGATGTATAATTCGTTATTTGTTTATACTTCGGTTTACTGCAAATACAATGCAGAAATGAATTTAGTATCACTTGTCTGGAAATCATACAAATTCAGCTGTACAAACTTCGAAAAAAGAGAACACAATCAGAAAAAAAGTTCTAAAGTTCACTTAAATTCAGTATTTCTGGTTGTCTTCAATGTTGGTATCAGCGCAGTGCAAGGTGAAACAATAATCCGTAGTAAGTGGAATACCAGATGTGCACAGAAATTCAGTGCTGTTCAAAATCCAAATTAATTACAACTTCTTTAGGGTGTAAAAGGAGAGAAACTAGATGAAGTGCCTTAGTTGTTGCTAGCATAGAAAAACAAACATGCAGCAGCAGAGTCTAAGGAAATTGGTGAACAATTTTTTGGCTCTGAAACAATTTTTGTTGTTGAAAACTGTAGCTCTGAAGTGCCTGTTCGCATGCAGATATAGGTGCTTGTATGTCGGCCGAAAGAGTCAAAAGTAATAGTAGTGGGTCTGGTGGTAGAACTAGTAGTATTAGTATTAGTAGAAGAAGAAGTAGTATTAGTAATAGTGGTGGTGCTGGTGGTAGTAGTTAGTGGTAGTAAGAGTAGTGGTGGTGGTGGTGTGGTGGGGCTGGTGGTAATGGTAGTAGTTAGTAGTAATGATCGTGGTGGTAGTAGTAGTAGTAGTAGAAGAAGAAGTAGTAGTAATAGTAGTAGTAGCTGTGGTGATGGTGGTGATGGTGGTGTGGTGGTGGTAGTAGTTGGCAGTAGTGGTAGAAGTAGTAGTAGTAATAGTAGTAGTAGTAGTAGTAGTAGTAGTAGTAGTAGTAGTAGTAGTAGTAGTAGTAGTAGTAGTAGTAGTAGTAGTAGTAGTAGTAGTAGTAGTAGTAGTAGTGGCAGGGTCAGCGGTAGCAGCATTATTTCGGTAGGCGATATTGAACATGTCTCTTTTTGCCGACCTCTCATAGGCGGGAACCAAGAGTACCAACAAGGAAACTACCACGACGTGTTTGTTATACATTAAGCTGACAGAATATCACAAGATATCATTCTTTATTGAACAGCCCTCGTATGTCAGCCCCTCAATTGTCATTATCTTCTGCAGCGACGAGAAGAGAAAGCAAGTCTGGTCCCTCTTAATGGTAGTTACACAACTAGTCTGAAAGAACATTAATAATTATCAAAATTCAGTTTCTCATTAAGTGTTGTCATCTAATGACATTCATTGTCTTCGTTCATGTTTTACCTAACAGAAATGTAAGGCGATGTCGAATGCCTTACAGAGGTCGTGAGAGAACGTAAGCTTTCACGGCCGGATTGTATTATGCCTTACAGAGGTCTTTGGATTTGTGGCTCTGTCAGATGTTTCGTTCCCAAAAGACGGGAATGACGTCAGCACTATGTTCTCAGATGGAAGATGCCGGAAATTTAGAAAGAAATAATAGTTAGCTTAGTTCCGTCCTGACACTAAGAGAGATGACATATCTTATTAGACATATCTAGGGCGTATGACCATGCCTGGTGGCCAGAGATACTCCAATTAAAATTGAAAGTTTGTCCTTTATAAGTAGTATAGATTTGAGAGAATCAGCACAGTGTAGATATGATGCTGAACTCTCCTCTGTGTTAATATATGAGTGATGTAGAATGCTCATTGATTTAGAACTCTCCTATGTGAAAATCGAGGTGTAAAAGAAGGGGAGTGTTGGCGTAGTGCCGTTCTCCCCTGTGCAGTGAGATGTGTTTGAGGGTGGGGTGATGATGATGATGATGATGATGGTGTGTGTGTGTGATGTGTGATGGGTGGGTGGGTAACGGGGTTCCGGGGGGGGGGTGTTTGAATTAAATGTGAATTCATTTCGATGTGTGTGCTTAAACTCTCATGTATGAATATCGAGTCTAGGGTTCGATATGGGGTTCGGGGAGGGTGATGTTTGAATTAAATGTGGTGATAGTAATTCTTCGATGTCTGTGCTTAAACTCTCATGTATGAATATCGAGTGTAGGGTTTGATATCTATTACGTTTAGTGCTTCGATGTCTGTGCTTAAACTCTCATGTATGAATATCGAGTGTAGGGTTTGATATCTATTACGTTTAGTGTATGATATATGATGCAGTATCGTTATTCTTTAGATAAAAGAATATCGAGAGAATGATTAGGTATGTGTACTGGGAGAGATTTATGAAATAAATGTAATAAGACATTCTGGTAAGGGGTGTTCCCTATCCAGAATCTATCCTTGAGCTATGTATCCAAGAGCGATGTAAAGGTTAAGAAAAGGTTAAATTCCATTCCCACATCGAGGAACGAGAAAATATAAATCTGTTCCACATTGAAGTATAAGGGTGATGACGTGTTGTCATTCCTCAAGATTTGTGCATATGTGTATATGTGTGGGCGTATAAATATTCATCTATGAATATCGAGTTCTCGGGAGGATTCATATATATGAACATAGAGTCCTCGGTTCGATACCCATTCATGTACGCGAGGATAAACACTAGTCCTCCTCCGGTACAAGCGACGAGAGGGTGGAAGGGGGGGGAACGTGATAAAATGGTAATATAGTAAATTCGAATTAAGAGGTCTCATCCTGTCCCGCCAGCTCGGGAACGAACGTGTCCTCATTTCACACAAACCCTCCGTACGTTAAGTACAATCGACGATAGGATGGGGAGGGGGGAGACAGGTATGATCACGTTTCATCACCCATCTGCTCACTCGGGAACGAATGCATTCTCACTTCACATCGCAACGTCAAGATGAGTGGAACAACAACTCCTATCATTGAAAGTGATACCAGATTCTGGGAGAATCTACGCAATTTCGAAGATTTGCAAAAGCATTGGGTTGAGCATCACGATTAAACGTGTGATGGGAAGATGCATCAAGTGATTTGCAAGAATCCTTCCCATCATGATTCGATCACATCTTATGCTCAATGCGGAAAGAATTGTAAAGTGTATCTCGGGTAAGTAGAATTATAATTGTGTGTTAACGTGAAAGTGTTGTTATGTGTTAGATAACTAATGATAAATGTGTTTATTCCAGTAAAGCCCAAAGTGAAGATGTGGCATGCCAGTCCGAACAGGATCAAGGTGAGGATGTGTGCGGTCCGTACAATGACCGTCCGTTTAAGGATATCGGTACACCGAAACCCGAGGAGGAAGTCATAGAAAAGTGAGTATAAAATAATAAGAGTTTTACGTTAACAAGTGTATTAAATATTCACGATGTTGAGACAGTTCGTGTATGTCCGCAGATCCAGTAAGAAAGGAGACAAGAAAAAGAAGAAGACGAACTGCAAACCGAGAATCGTCAAAGCCAAGAAGACGTTCGATCAAGACAGTTTCATCATAATGATGTTCGAACCCTTCACACCCTTCGCAGAAGAAGTAGAGGAGGAAGTTGCGAGTGATGGTAAATAGTGTGTGCATGAACGATAACGACATCTCCATCAGCATTGACTTTCGTGTGAACATAGGATTATACAAGGAACTCCCATCACTTTACATTAAAGCCACACATGACGATACGTTTGTGTATATTACAACAGAGGATTGGGAGGTAATAATGTCAAATTTGTGTGTTTTGGATACGTATCTGAAAGATGGTAAGCATCCATGTGCACCGTACAGTGAAAATATAATATATGCATTTAATATAATGTTATGCATGAATAAGATGAATGAAATAACGTTTGTGAATACATGTTTAAATGTGGGCAGTATAAATCTGAATAGTACTGCATTCAATGGACTTAAAAGACTAATTCCATATATGGAAAGAAATTTATATCAGTTGTATGATATTCATAAATCATTATGTTCATATGATGCAAAAAGCAGGAGTGCAAGGAAGAGGATATTGGAGATGTATGTTAAAGTCAATAAAAAGATAATTTGAATTTGTAATGTTTTATTTATTACACCTATATGATAGATTGTACAACATGAGTTAATGGTTTATAAGTGAATAATTTATCATGAATAATTAAACAGAATAATGAAGTTTGTGCAGGAAAATTTGACGATGCTTGAACTTCCAATCTGGCATTCACTGCCCCCGTCACAGTATCCTCAGGTTGATGAGAGCAATCGATGACGAATAGCGGTGCATATTTCAGAAAGTCGTTCCTTTTCAAAAGAGGGTAATTCTCCTTTCCATAGTAGGATGATTGAAATTTGGAATATTGATCATACAGAGATGCAAATTTCGTATTGGCGAAATCCAAATTCATATCGTGATAGGGGTAAGATTCACTGTTGAGATAAAGTTTCAGATTGGTGATATTACAATTATCAAATAGAGAAGCATCCTTAGCGAGATGATTCAATCTATCCACTTGTGCACCGACTATGACGAAACGTGGTTTTTCAAGTTTAGTCGTGGTTGCAATGTTCCATGTGAACGCTTTAGTTTGAGGTACAGCAGGTTGAGTGTGAAGGTCCAAGGTTCGAAATGCGACGTGTAGAGGTTTATCCGATTTGACGAGTTTAAGTTTATCAACTCGTTCAGAATCTGAAAGTCGAAGTACAGGCATCCTCCATTCGAGTCTAGTTAGTTGTATGGTTGTAGGATCGTTTCCAATGATACAATTATTAGAATCCTTAGATCTAATGAGAATAAGTTCAAACTTGCTATTAAGTATGACCTCCTTGTGATCGTCGGCGAAACCCAGCAACATCGAAAGAGGAACGATAGCATTGAAGATACCATTCGATGTATTCACGAGGTCTACCACACCTCCTCGATAGATCCATCCAGCATTAAGTAAACGATTCGATTCCAGTTCATTCAGTGCGGCATAGTTACGCATCGTTGATGAAATGCCCGGATTCCTAGTTCTATCAATAGTCGTTCCATTCATATCCAGACGAATCTCATCGAATAGGAATGCCATAGCATTGTTACTCAATTTCGATGTGGCGACGGTGCCGTCGGGTTTAGTGAGAGTCCCCTCAATGTAGAGATAACTTCTACTAGGAAGCGTGTACAAATCTTCAGCTTGACATGGAATTCTAATTTCATCGTTCACATCGAGAGCTGACGTATTGTACGGTAGGAATACGTGTTCTTCCTCCTTACTGATCTTATCATCAAAGGTCGGAATCCCGGTCACGTCCAACACATCCATCATAGAACCTTGAAGCCTAAGTTAGCGAGAAATTTTCGATTAGACGATGTGATTAGCTTGCGGGTCGATGATCGAGTAGAGTTCAATCTCGAGAGATGTTTTTTAATATAGCATCGTCTCTTAAAACTTATACCCATTACGACGTATGTGCAATCGTACAGTGATGGTTTCGTTCCTGAAATCTAACTTATCGCCGTTCTGGTCTACCACTCTAATGTCGAGATGATCAATGAGATTCGTATCGATGATTGGTAAATATATAGGACTTGATGGTTCCTGCGAGATATGATAACCTGGAGGTACCGATGGGAAAAATTCATACAGAGAATGACCACTTTTACCATTGATGAAAGATCCCGTTGCAAGACTACACTCGATACGTATGATGCTGACCTTGAATATGTTAACCAAATCATTAGACTCGGTCAGCACGTTTGCCGGTACCCTCTGTTTAGAGGTGAAACCGAGAAGAGGAGCAATAGATCTCTCACGACTAAAGTCGATAATATAGGGAGATTGAATTTCTGATTTCATGGTGTTATTATTAGCACGTAGAATAAAGTCGTCACCGATGTCGAGAGCATCCTTGATCAATCTGGCGATATCATCCAATTCATAAGTACCCGGTGGAATTACTATACGTTCGACTTTTCCATCGCGAACGTAATGGAATAGATTATTACTCTCGTCCACATTCGGAATCGAGTAAAAAGTCTCAAAATTCAATAGAGCTATCTCGTAATGTCCGTTAGGATCCAGATGTAATGGTGGATTTAGAAATGTAGAGAAGCTGGTATCACTACCACTCACGGTGATCGTGTAACTCATCGAGGAGAAACTGAAGGCACAAGTGACCGCAAATCACAGAATCGAATTCTTGAAATCTCGTCGTATTATATAGGAGCTTGACACCCGAAAGGTATGTTTCTATCGCTTCCGGAGGTCTCAGATCGCCGAAACTGTCAAAGTAGTAGGCAACATCACCATCCTTACGTACAGCAACCCAATGTGTACCATGGTTATTTGATGTATCCAGATTCACTACTATTCTCTCATAGTATCGAGGACGTGGAGGTAGTTTATCGATCATGTAGACACCTCTAAAATGTGGAATGTGTAGACGTCGTGCATACGAATCGATCTCGTTAGCACTCAGGGCTTTTTCCGGGATAAATATAGGCCTCGCCCCGAGTTTTTTGATCGAAGATACAATCCTCTACCCTTACGACGTCTCTTACGGCGAAGACCTTTGCCCTGAGCCAAAGATTCCATGCGCTCGTTGTGACGTGTTATTTCCGCAAGTTGTTTTGCATCCGAACCTTTCTTATTGACAGCCGTAGCAATCTGAGCAGCACCTCCAGCTAGACCACCTGCTGCACCTAGAGCCGCTAAAAGTGGTAGCAAAGGTAAGAAACCACCTCTCTTGTTGCGACGTTTACGCATGCCAGCGCCCGCTGCCAATTTACCCTTCATAAGTGTAGTCACAAGTCGAGCTGCAAGTCGTTCGCCCAAAGAAGCGTCGGTAGACTGTACACTTCTCCAAGCTTTCTCTACCAACACCTTATCGGCTAGACGACGAGATTCTGTATCAGTACTCTCTGCGTAAGCCCGATCGTGATCGAGACAGGCTGAATCTAACCCGTTCACCGGTAAGTCACCTCTCTGCAAGCGTTTATGTAGTTTCGTTCCGGGACCGCAGAAACGATAACCCGGTAAATGTGCCTCAAATGGTAATGAATTAATCAAGGAATTAAGAATTCCCGAACCTTTGCGTGCACGTGTAGAGCGCATGTCCCACTATGAAATAAAAAGGAAAACGTGCGCTTTATAAGTATACGATTCCTATGACGATTGGCTAAATCCACTAAAGACATAGATTGCCCTTATCACGAACGAAATAAAAGACAAAACTTATGCTTTTTAAGTATTAGTCGCGATATGGAGATAGTAAAGCAAAAGTGTACGCTACCCATACAGGTGTTAGATTTCGAGGATGACATTCGCAAAGGACGACACGGTACGTTGTTTCCGAGTAACGTTAGAGCGCTCATACTGGGCAGTTCAAATGCTGGAAAAACGAACGTTTTACTCAACCTGCTTATTCACGAGAATGGTCTGAGATTCGAAAACCTCTACATATACTCGAAATCGTTGCAACAACCTAAATATCGATATTTACTCAGGTTACTGAAAACTATACCCGATATAGGTGTATTTACGTTCGATGATGGTGATAAAGTGATTCAAACGTCGGATGCTAGAGAAAATTCGATATTCGTATTTGATGATGTGATAAATGAAAAACAGGGCAAGATAGCTTCATATTACAGTATGGGTAGACATCGTAATGTCGATGCTATATATTTAGCACAATCATATGCTAAAGTACCTAAACATTTAATTAGAGATAATGCAAATATGATTATATTCTTTAGACAGGATACTCTCAATTTAAAACATATATACGAAGATTATGTAAATACCGATATGTCCTATGATGAATTTAAGGATATGTGGAAACATATATGGGAGAGTGATGAACGATCCTTTGTTGTTATAGTACCAGAATATCCACTGAACGAGGGACGCTACCGTCACGGTTTTGATCGCTTTATCAGAATGAATAAATAGAATAATCCATCACTTAAGCAATGAGTATCGACAGGTTCGGATCCCGAAGAATCATACCCTCTAGGGGTGTGTTCAATCGATATATCATAACTAGAGATGGATCGGGAAACTATCGATTCAAGGGAAAGCGATTGTGCAATATTCACGACCATGAAGAAGGTGACGATGCATCGACTAAACGTTATGTGGATACGCATACGGCTGACGTCGAGAATCGAATGTAGATCTTCAGCGAGCAGACCTCGTATCAGCGTATGGGCGAGTTTGAAGCTATGCTTAGGGCTCACATACAAAAATCGCTCGACATCCAATACAACAATTTAATGGAGTACTTAAGTAAATATGCATTTAAACGTGATTCCGAGAATAATGTCATTATAGATGGTATAAGAATGAAAACGCTGTTGGACCCCCTTCACGAACACGACGTTCCTAATAAAAAATATGTAGATGACAGGATTCCAATTCACGACTCTAATGAAACTCTATCATTTCGAATGAAGAGATTGAAGGATTTAGCCGACCCGATAGATGATAGTGATGCAGTCACCATGAGTTATGTTAATCATTTCTTTATACAGAAACACAATGAATTGCAAACGGGTTTAACTGAGACTATAACAAACATTGCCGATACTATTACACCGAAACAGAATGAATTACAAAGTCAGTTAACTAGAACAATCACCTCCGCTAGCGAGACTATTACTACAGCTGTAGAAAAAGAAGTGAAAGAACTAACCGCACGACAAACGGATCTTGATAATAAACTAATCACTATAAATAATGATATTCATACTATGAAAACACGAATGAGAAATGTTGTAAACACTATGTTACAACAATTGAAAGCACAACTCATAATTTCATTGCAAACACGTCCGTTTCGAGGTCCCTCTTTAAGGTATACGTTAACATCGGGACTCGAATACTATAAAGTTCCTGGAAATGGAAGTGTACTCTCGTGTTCTATTGTATCATCGGTACATCCGCATGCTGTAAATGATACATTGTTTGCAATAAACGGAAGATTATTTGAAAGATATCCTGTAAGAGTTGAAACTGGCGATATTCTATCGTTTACAGCGCCAGTCGGACGTGCTAAAGATGGTCATATATTAAGTATAGAACTGATAGTTTCATATAAATTAGCAGTAGCTGATTAATTATACATTCATTTCGATATGGATGCCGAAGCTATAAGACTTAAGGAATCCATTGCCCGTCACAGTAGGGCAATAAGAGAAAAGTTACGTTCTCTCAAAGGAATGAAATTCGAAACGCAACGAGTCATGTCTGAAGTTCTTCAACCTGTAACCGAACCATTGAAAGTAATAGCGAAAGCACACCAAGACAACAACGACGACGAAACTACAGATGATGCTAGCGGATCTGATCTCGTGTCAAAGTATCTACACAAGGTTCGAACTGCTAGTTCGAGTGACATGGACAATACTTACGGCATACGTTACGAGGATAATGAGTATAAATTGGGTAACAAGACAGTTGTGTTTAAATCGGATGGTATTCAGATAGGGACAGAAACGTATGAACCCACAGCAGGCTTATATGAATTATTATTTAAACGTTTACCTCGCAAGACATCGTACACAGATGATGATTTAGACGTGTATTCACAAATCTTACAGAATACTCAAGTTTACAGACACGGCTACTCAAGAGATGGACGTTTAAGAGCAAATCGAGGGTTCAAGTATTGTCATATCATTCGTGACCTTGTTAGTAATCGAACTGGATTTGGTTTACGTTGGAAAGAACATGTACCGCAGAGAAAATTAGATTACGTCTACTGGAACGATCCGAATGAAATAATAAACAGATTAAGATTATTAGTTGCGTCGAGGGATGCAGGTAATTTGAATCACTCACCCGAGATAGAAGAAATTATTACAGAACTTAAAACATCAAAAATTATAGCATGATAAAACGTCGCATTGCAACCGAGTTACATGCACCAGCTAGAAGACGATTTTTACGTCGTAAGATCATAAGCAAAGGAATGAACGATTTAGTACAAATAGATCTTATGGACATGTCTAATTATGCAAGAGACAATAGGAATTATAAGTATATTCTTCTTGCATGCAATTTTTATTCCAAGATGGCTTATGCAAGACCATTACGTGATAAAAGTGGTATTAACGTTTCGACTGCTATGGAGGATATATTGAATGAAATGGAATCGTTTCCGAAGAATGTTCAATCTGATAATGGAAGGGAGTTTTACAATAAACATTTCCGCGAACTAATGAATCGTAATAATATTAATCATTACAGTACATTCACTCACGTTAAGGCTGCTGCAGTGGAACGTTTAATAAGAACGATCAAACTGAATTTGCATAAGGAATTTATTGTTCAAGGCTCATATCAATGGATAAACATACTACCTAGAATTATTCATACATACAATAATACTTACCATCGAACGATTCGTATGAAGCCTGTAGAAGTTCGTGATAATTCTCTCCTCCTCAGTGTATACAAATATGATAGAAGTCTGCGTGAGAAGCGAAGATCTAGACTTCATCGTGTTGGTGACTACGTGAGGATTTCTAAGCATAAAGGTGTTATGGAGAAAGGTTATCTACCAAATTGGAGTGTTGAAGTCTTTAGGATACGTACAGTGCAAAGGACACATCCATTGACCTATCTCATCGAGGATCTGGAGGGTAAACTGATTGAAGGAGCATTCTACGGTTATGAATTACAGAAAACTCAATATCCAGACACGTATTTAGTTGAAAGGATTATCAGACGACGTGGTGATAGGATTCTGGTGAAATGGTTAGGATTTCCTACCCGTGAATGGATTAATGAGGTGGACATTGTATAAATAAAAAACACACAACTCAATAAAGAAATATAATTTTAATGATATATTGTGTTTTATTTTTTGTTCACATTGATTCCTGATATCTTCTGTAACATAACGTTCGTGCTAGTTCACATTGATTATATATAAATTCACATCTCCTTAACTTAAACATGATAATAACATTTTTATACTTTTTTAAAAAATCATACATGATTATAGTTGAATTAACATTTAATTGTAGAGATTTTAACATAACGTACATGCTAGTTCACATTGAGTATATATAAATTCACCTACCCTTAACGTAAACATGATAATTACAATTTGAAGTAATTAGTAATATACGTTAAACAAACATCATACATGATTATAGCTGAAATAAGAGCCTTTAACATAATGTACATGCTAGTTCACATTGATTATATATAAATCCCCCCTCACCCCTTAACGGAGACATGATAATAACATTTTGATATAATTAGTAAATATATTTTAATAAAAAATCATACATGATTATAGTTGAATTAACATTTCATTGTAGAGATCAATAAGGTTACATTGATTTCTGCTATCTAACATTTCAAAACGACATGAATAGGAAAAAATATTCCTTCCCCCCTAACGTAAACATAAAAAAAAGTAACACGTTATCTTTCAAATGAAGTAAATATGTTATTATCATGTAATTAGTAACACACTTTACAATTATACTTGAAACACAATTATTTCGTTTTTTGAAATACAGTAATATGTTATTATCATGTGCCTAGTAATACCTTTTAACTCAGTTGTAACACACTTTACAATTATACTTGAAACTCAATTTTTTTTTTGAAATACAGTAATGTGTTATTATCATGTGTCTAGTAATACCTTTTAACTCAGTTGTAACACACTTTACAATTATACTTGAAACTCAATTATTTTGTTTTTTGAAATACAGTAATATGTTATTATCATGGCCTAGTAATACCTTTTAACTCAGTTGAATCTATGCTTTATTGAGAAAAGAAAAAAAAATTACACTTGACAATTTTCTATAGCATAATGTCCCCATGCTAATGTTGAAAATGAATTATCGGGAATGTATCGTTTTGTATCGATACCACTTAAAGCTATCTTATTAGATTCAATGGTATGAACATTATGTTTATAACTTCTGAAACATGTCTGCATGCTTCGATGTATCGTGTCAGGATGTGTAATACATGAGAGATATTGTTCTAAGGTTATGAATCTCATCGAATCTTTTGTTACACCTTTTGATTTTTTAATCACTTCAGTATCATATCGATAACAATATAATTTCGATTTTAATCCTACATATTCAGTCATCACTCTACCGGCTAGCTCATCCTTGAATAATCCTGAAATTTTCTTATTTGCTAACGGAATACCATACACATTATCCATTGGATAATTCGATGTATCGAATAAATGTATATTGGTTTTAATAAATTCATATATATCGCAGCTAGATTCAAAGAGAAAAGCATCCGTGTCCGTATAGATTAAAGTTACATCTTTCAATTTTTTCTTCAGAATTTCATAATAAAAATCATACATTTTATGTTTGGATAGATCCAGGATTGCTTGTCCTATGTATATTGGCTTATTCATCAATATTTCATCTCTGACCAATTCTATACCTATTAAATTTTCATCAAAAATCACGTACCTTATACACGTCTGTCGAGCTAACAATTTACGCGCTCGTTTCCAGCTGGTAGCTAAATGAAATGAATTATAACGTTTTACATTCTCTATAAATTTTACATAAACACAATTATTCATTAACTTCCATAGATTTTGGCCAAATTTCGTCTTATCTTCAATACGTTTACGAGCGTTGAGTTCAATGTAAGGATTTATCCAGTTAGATTGTTTATAACCTATTACTCTATGAATACGTGATGGAATCAAACCAAGTTTAACACATTGTTGAAAATTGAGATAATGTAATACGTATTTATTTTTATCATTCAATGTTGTTAGCAATTTTGTATACTTATCACCTGGCGCGATTTCATTCAATGGGCATAATGGCAAATCATTTTGTATATCATGAAGTTCCTGTGGATATTTAAAGTCTACTTCCAACACATATCCCACGTCAGAATCACTTGTAATAGACATAAAATCTATTGATTTAATTTCAGCATCAGTTAGCCACCTTATATCAGTGTATGGTAAGCTATTATTTTCCATTGTATATCCATATAAAGAATTGCAGTCGACGTACATTAAATAATTAGTTGGTTGAGTGTTATCATAGCTAGTCATGTATCTGTTATTCGCCTTTGCATACCGTTTGGACACAGTGCAAATTCCACCTCGTATTCCTTTTTCGAAGAAATCTAACATAGTCTTATCTGTTGATAATGAAATCTGTACACCAGTCGTTCTTAACATTGCATCATAGGCTAATCCGGGAAGTGTGTAATACTGACACGGGTCGAGTCCGTACAAACCGATACTTAATTCACGGAAGCGTTCAAACACGTCCGTTAGTATTAACGTATCACACTTAAGATATATATTTAAATATTCACCCAGATTTTTAACATTGAATTCATTCCATACCGTTCTAGCATGACTATAATCCTCATCGCTTACATGATCAAACTGATGTTTGGATGGTAGACTATTCTCGTATAATTTTTCTATTGAATCCACATACGTGTACGGGAAGACACCTTTGCGTTTCATCAGTTGTCTATGCAAAGGATTCGTATACGTATTATTGGTATAATGAAAATCATCTGATTCTAACATATCCGAAAGGTTACTAAGTTTTGAATCCAAAAAACGATAGCTATCCAGAAATCTTAGATATATACTCATTCCATTCGAATTTGTATATCTTTTGCTAAAGGATAAGTAATTTTCAGAAGTTTGTGCAATACAGTTGATAGGTTCCGTATCGTAACCTAGTTTCTTTACTATGAAATGAGCATCGTATTTTGACATGCAATGAAAGAATATTGGTATGAATCCTGGCATTTTCCTATTTAAATTGCAGTGCTTATGGGCTGGGCCGACGTAACTTCCAGTCAAATGACAATGATCACGAACCTTTATACACGAGTTAAGAAATTCACGTTTGCATATGTGACATCGTGTTGCATTTTGATATTCTAGTTCATCCACATCTCTCATACTTATTTCAATTTTATTAGCATATATATTAATGACCTGATTTGCAATTAACGTTAATTCTTTAAGAAAATTTTCAATTGCATATGGACCTTCAAATGATTTGAAACGTGTTGAATTTTTATCATAACTACAAACCAAATGTAATGCAATTGCATACGCTTCATGTTTATGAAGTGGTACGTGTCCAACTTTTGCTCGATACATCTTGACACGAATCTACCTTACGTAAGATACATTCTATGTCTGCATAAACCACGAATGGAACTTTTAGACATTTCGAATATGCGTTAAATTCAACGAGATCAGTTTTACCAGCCTCGGGCATTCTGATAATTTGATTCATCATACACAGCTTTTTATGACTATTTAAACGTGATTCTGATGTGAAATACAAGTTACAATTGTTACATAACCATTTTCGTCCATTAGGTTTAGTTAGCTGCTTTCCTAGCAAACGTGATAAGTCTGTTATCAGACAATAATGTCTTTTATACATTAAAAGATTGACATGATGTGATTTTATCTCTCTTGGTTGATATAAGAGAATAATCGATTTATTTTCAACACCGTATATCGTTAATGAAATATTTGAATTTTGATTCTCGAATTTTTCTACATCTTTCAATGACACGGGGAATGTTATATTCTCAAAGTTAAATTCTTTACGAAAATAATATCTTTTATAGGACGTGGGCCGATTCTTGTTACGTTCTACTGGGTATTTGGATGCTAACAGACAGTATGCAAAGCAATATTTATCAGTATTACGAATGTTAATAACAGCTCTCTTCGATTTTATAAAGTCGGGTAATTCAGTATACATCCCTGCATTCAATGAATCGTATTGTGTCACGTATATTGTTAATTTCTCAATACTGTATAAAGCTTTTGAACTGGTACGCGATTCAAAATTATCCATATGATCTAGTATAGGTTGTACAATCTTCTCTTCATACCATATAGATTTATCTGTAGATTGCAATATCACCTCAAGTTTACTGTTAAAGTTAAATGTATGAATATTATCGCTCTCTTGTGATATTATGACATATTGACAGGATAAACAGGATCCTATCTTAAGACCTGATTTATACATGTTTAAGCCCTTATCAATTTCATTCAAAATTAAAGGTTTGCATTCTGCTAAGAATATGACGGGATCAAGTATATTAACACAGTTGTGAATTTCGTAGGTACATAATCTGTTTTTGAAGGCAGACTCACTGTGAATACATTGTAAGCGTTCAGCCTGGATCACGTTCGGACAGGTTTCATCTTGCTGAATCAAGGGTTGTCCAGTGGCACTATCGGAGCATCTTGTCGCCGTTTCTGAAAAGCAATTACAACATTCGATTAATTTTACATACGGGAACATTGATTTACATGTATGTAAGGTGGTGACAGAAATAACATACATGTTAATAACTTTTACATGTCTGAATCTCAATTTTACGTAAACTCTATACTTTACATAGAACGTAACATGCATGTAACTTTTACATATGAAAATATTTACATAATGATTATGTATTTTACACAGAGATTTCAATTATTGCTATCATCATGTAACTACAATAGTCAGATAGTATGTAACTGTTTTACGTAATGCTCTCTCCCTTACATAAATGATAAAACACACAACGTAAACCATATACATGTAAAATACCGTAACTGAACTACGATATTCACATGTACGTTTTTACACACATAAATTAACGTTCTTTTTTCACCTACAACGTTACTTTTACGTGTAACAAACAAAACGTAACTAACATGCATGTGAAATAACGTAACTGAACTACGATATTCACATGTACGTAATTATTACACATGAAAATTAACCCTACAACGTTCACTCTCAATTACTAATACTACATGACGTGCGATAATTAACACTTTAAGTTCTAATACAACATGTACGATTTCACATTTACATGCAAGTAACTACATTATCACTTTTTTATGACATTTTATTCAATAATTATGCTCACCTTTTGACGACATTACGGGCTGCTTAAAAAAGACAATTTGTGTCGTTTGAAACCACTTTCTAGAGTTTCCTCGCCATGGTATTGGAGTATGCAGTCACCACGGTTTAGTAGATCTTTCTGCGCTGCGGTCATGTGTTTGAATCTCTCCGGGAGGAAAACTTGGAATTCTGATGTTTCGACGACAACCCGTTCACCATATCTGGTCTTCACTGTTTTGATGGATCGAATGATGTTTTGAACGGACTGATCTAATTGACGTAGTTTCTTTGTGGGAAGATGTGTTCCACCTTCAGCTAGTTGATTTAGCTGGAGCATCTCATGATCTGAAACAAACGTATAAGCACACACGAATCAGTATTACTTCAACCTTCTTCGTAAACAGAGATAAAAAATGAATTACAGTATACAACTTTTCTATCTTACCTGTAGGATCCATATTTCCAGAGAATCGACTGCCTCCTCACTCATCCGTACCACGGTATTTATTGAGAGAGGCTCCGCCCCTCCTTCAGGGAGAGGTGTTACTGTCTACATATTACGCTATGAGTTTAAAGTTGTTACTAGTGACTACGTTATGAGTTCAAAGGTATTAATAGTAACTTTATTATCATAGTTTAAACTTTATATAGGTTCATCATTTTTACACCCCCTCCAACCGTATCTCTCCTTCCCAAACACCATGTTGCGTGCGCACGCTAACTGTGATTCGTTCCCTACATCTTGGAGGGGGGGATATAGTTACACATTTCTTTACACACACATACTTGTACAAAATATATTTTTCTGAACATTTGATTTTTTTTAAATTTGGTATACTAACACATTCATAGTATTGTTTCATCATTCATACAAATATATAGATTCATTCGTTTAATTTTAAAATATATTCTTTTTTTCCCTAACGTTATTTGACAAAATTAGACTTCGCTACAGCAATAAGAATGTTTTGACCACCCCTGTCACCAGTCTGGAGAGATTAACTCTTCTTTTCTCTGACCCACATACCAAGAGGGATGAAGTTCAGTGGAGTATTCGTAATACTGAGGGGAGATTTTCTAGACAATTTTTTTTATATGGAGGGTGATATCTTGCCATGGATAGTTAGGATATCTACACTATAGATCCCTACTTGCGTATATATATTATCATATTGATTGATCAGTTTGTATTACACATATATACTTAAAGATGAGATACTTTTCTCTCGTTATCTTAATCATTTTTAAATAGATGGTTAGTGCTTTTATTTTATTTTCGATGTTATGTTCCACTTTTATCATGCTTAGAGGGAATATTCTTTTTAGGTTATCGTGCTTAGAGGGAGCGTTCCTTTATCATGAAGCCCTTTCAAACAGATTTACATTTGCATTCTTATACTTTTCTCTCAATATTTTTTTTTTATCATTCTTAAAGAGATGAGTAGTGCTTTTATTTTATTTGCATTTGCTATGTCCCACTTTTATCATGCTTAGAGGGAACATTTCTTTGTCATGAGACCCTCTCACATAGATTTACATTTCCATTCTTATACTTCAATGTGGAACAGATTTATATTTTCTCGTACCTCGATGTGGGAATGGAATTTAACCTTTTCTTAACCTTTACATCGCTCTTGGATATATAGCTCAAGGATAGATTCTGGATAGGGAACACCCCTTACCAGAATGTCTTATTACATTTATTTCATAAATCTCTCCCAGTACACATACCTAATCATTCTCTCGATATTCTTTTATCTAAAGAATAACGATACTGCATCATATATCATACACTAAACGTAATAGATATCAAACCCTACACTCGATATTCATACATGAGAGTTTTAGCACAGACATCGAAGCACTAAACGTAATAGATATCAAACCCTACACTCGATATTCATACATGAGAGTTTAAGCACAGACATCGAAGAATTACTATCACCACATTTAATTCAAACATCACCCTCCCCGAACCCCATATCGAACCCTAGACTCGATATTCATACATGAGAGTTTAAGCACACACATCGAAATGAATTCATATTTAATTCAAACATCCCCCCGGAACCCCGTTACCCACCCACCCATCACACATCACACACACACACACACACAATCATCATCATCATCATCACCCCACCCTCAAACACATCTCACTGCACAGGGGAGAACGGCACTACGCCAACACTCCCCTTCTTTTACACCTCGATTTTCACATAGGAGAGTTCTAAATCAATGAGCATTCTACATCACTCATATATTAACACAGAGGAGAGTTCAGCATCATATCTACACTGTGCTGATTCTCTCAAATCTATACTACTTATATATATATATATATATATATATATATATATATATATATATATATATATATATATATAAAATTGTCACAAACTATTTTCACAACCAAAATAGCTCAGTATTAGTAATATAACTATTATCAAGCAAATAACTCGTGGATGTCCACAAGGTTTGACTTGTAGCCCAGCTTTTTGTGTTCTATTATATGATGATTTAAATACACAACGATTGCCAGAAAATTGCCATTTATATGCTTATGCTGATGATGCTATAATACTTGTTAACTTCATGTCATTCATTCCAGGGGTGTAGCAAACAAATTGAACTTAAATGCCAGCAATGTCACTATGCTAGCGACTAAGAAAAGAAATTTGGAAGAATCATCTCTCTAATTGGTGGATAATCTGAAGTATCTAGGAGTTATTTTAGATAGACGTCTGACGTTCCGATATCATCTTGATTATATAGCCAAGAAGGCTATAAACTTCTTACTGCACTGACTGCTTTAACGAGAGCAACATGGGGCCTAAACTCTTCTTTATTGAAGTTAATTTATAAAGGGGCAGTTTAACCTATGGTTCTCTTCGGCGCAGAAGCATTATAAAGTATTTTTCAGAAGTGGTGGGCACAGACTTAATTATTACAGATACAGCGTGCATACATCTTAAAAATCATACGAGGATACCGCGCTATCTTCACTCCAGCAGCGCTTATTGCTGCAGACATTGAACCTATTTTTCTTGCTGGTGTATATAAGGCAAATATCAATGACATTAGAAACGGCTGAGCTTTACCACAACATATTTCACACCTGCAACTTGAACTAGTTAAGCAAGCTTCTCATCCAGCCACCTTTTTCGCTTGTTTCCTGGAAGATTGTACAGTAGAATACCATCAGCTCTCCATTTACGTAGATGTTTTTCGGATAGATGAAGGACCAGATCAAAATGCTAAAGTAGGATGTTCGTTTGTATTTTTTCAGCCCCATAGAATGCTATTCTTCCATGTTCAAAATTTCTCAGGAATGTTCAACCTTTCAAGCTGAATTATTAGCAACAGTGACATGGTGCTAAAGCTTACAATGTACTGCTCGCCTTTTCAGTGACTCACAGGTAGTGATTGAGGCTTTGAAGGATACAAACAACAGTAATCCCAATGCGGCTGAAATAAGGAATCAAATATTAAGTGATTCTCATATGTGTATTTCATGGCTCAGAGGGCACGTGGGGATTGCCGGAAATGAACGTGCCGATGAGCTTGCAAAGAGAGCTGCGACTTTAGATCTTCCAGTAATTTACACTTTATGCCGTATTTCTTATATGAGACAAACATTGAAGAAGATTATCATCCACAACTAGAATGACTAATGGTTAAAGAGTGATTGTGGTGCTTTGACTAAGGATTTATATTTCCCAAGGTTTCTGATAGACATAAATGTAAATTCGTTAATCCTAATTATGTTCTCACTCAATTCTAACTGGCGATGGTAAATTTTCAGCTTACTTATTTCGATTCAAAATTAAATCCACCTCTGATTATGTTTGTGGAAATCACCTTCAAGATTTCTCTCACATTTTATTTGATTGCCCCATTATATGGTTTGAAAGATATGAATTTGAATTATTGCTTCAATCCTTAGGTTATACTTTTTCAAAACCACTTACACATATTTTGATGAATTACAAAACTTATCAATATCTCATGGCTTTGTTGAACAAAATATTTCACAAACTAAATGATTAATTTTGATGTTTACCGTTTGTCAACTTGATATTGTATTTGGTTATATCTTTTAATTTTGTTACATTCGTTTTATAATTTGTAAACTGTATTCATAATATACCTTTGAATAAAATAGGAGTCACAAAATTGGATAATAAATAAATAAGTTGCTTTTATTTATTTTCCGTAATATCATGATGCTTCTATTTCTGTTGACATGAAGCATCCTCTCTCTTTCTCTCTCAGCGTATACGTATACATATATTTTATAAGTTCTCCCCCCTCTCTCAATATTTATAATTTTTGGCTTCTCTGTGCTTTAGGTATGTAAGGTAGAGAAATGTGAAATGTGTAGTGTTTAACGCCCGCTTTTACTGCATGCGGCACCGCAGGCGGTGACACTGATGGTAATTGAGATGAAGATGGAGCACCGGTGGAATGAGATGGCGGGGGACACCGGGTCCCGGAGAAAACCCGCCCCAGCTTGTCCACCACAAATCTCACCTAATTGGCGCATTTTACCATAGAGGAAGCGTCACGGGAAATAACATTTTTGATAATTCCTGGATTCTAAAACTGGTGGTGTTAGCAAAACGTCCATGCATCTCTCTCTCTTTCTCTCTCTCTCTCTCTCTCTCTCTCTCTCTCTCTCTCTCTCTCTCTCTGTGTGCGCGCGTGTGTGCGTGTGCGTTTGTGTGCGTGTGTCTGTCAGTATGCCTCTGAACAGCTTAGCTCAAACAATAAAAGAAGAGATTGTGCGTAAATGAGGGAACAGCATGGAACATATCCTAACCAAAAAGTACTACAATGTCTTTAAAGAGAATTCTAAAATGTGTTTGATAGATTTTGAAAAAGTAACATTCAAAGTAAAATAAAATATCACAATGTTCTCAAAATAATGACATATTCAACTCAAGCATGTCAGACAATGAAATATTTATTGAAAATTGATACCGAAATTAATAATTGCAATGCATAAAGAATCAATGATGGATTCAAGGAATGTTGGTTCTTTGTTACAACACGTGCAAGGGCAGTTGAGTCGAATAGCAGTTTGGGGGAGGATAGTTGTTATAACAAAAGAAATGTAAGAAACAGTGTCCTTAGCAGATTTCTAAAGGGGAGCACTTGACTTGTTGAATGAGGTATTCTTCGGTCCCTAATAATGACAATGGATAAGATCGTCACAAAGGAAATCTTTGGTGGAATAAGGGGCTTTCAGAAAGTGAAAGTGATACACCCACGCGCATCTGTGGTCATTAAGACAGTCCACGGCGTGGAGCCGATTAGTGCGGTCAACTTCTTCTGTCTTGGTCAAAGGCAGACCAAGAAGTGATGAGAGAAGTTATTTGTCAGTTTATACGTAACTAATTAAGAAGTGATCGAGTAATAAGCATTCCGCCTTCAGTAACTTTAAACAGTGATACTGGTAATCCTTGGTCGGCAACTTCAAGTTTGATGTTCGGATAAAAGAAGCAGTCAATAAACCAGTTTGAAACGGGCATTCCAGTGTCATTAAAACTATCCTTCTCATACATATCCACGCATACCCTGTGTGATACCTCATTGCTTAACCCTGAGCTAAATATTATTGTATCAAACTGTAGCGCCCAAGTGGAACTATTTGCGCGCCAATATTAATTGCTTCAAATTGGCGTCCCAACGTGGAACTGTACGCCCTTGTTAAATTATTGTTTCAAACTGGCCCCACAACGTGGAACCCTTGAAGTCACATTGTTGTTTCAAAATGAAAACAATTACACCAAATTTTAGTGGTATGAACTATTTTACATCAAATAACTAGCAGATCAGCATGTGATACAATATTATAGCGCGTGTTAAAAGAATTACTTAATACCATAGTGGGAGAAATCCCACCACATTTGAGCTAAAATAGTGTCTAACATTTTAGTTTCAGTTCTCTTCTTTCCTTTATTTTTGGATTTAAATGCTGTTAACTGAAAAACACGTGTGATATTGGCCTCGCTTCCGAAAATACCCTCAACGTGCACGGAATTGAAACATGAGCTGAGAAATTTCTTTACTTGTGGATTTTGTCCACTAAATGAGAACACCTTTGTAATCTTAACCCTTGCCCACGTATATCATTCTGGTTTATGTGGTTTTGGAGTTCCCAAATCTTTAAAAAATCAGGCAATTTTTGTGATTACTTCTGTCCAGTTATCAGGTGAGTAAAACGTTTTTATGGCATCTTCTTATATTATTTTCAGTCAAAGCAAAATTTCTACTAGAAGATAGCATCATATGCCTAACTTGAAGATAAATATGGTCTATTGTTTCAAATCCTTTCACTGAAATTAGGCATGAACACAAGGAAGCGATATACTAAATTTGATTCTGGCCAAAATCTGTCACCAACTGATACCAGTTTGCTTCCTTTAATATTAACTTCTTTAAACTAATGTCTTTAGAAAGCTCTAAGTTTCCTCTTAACCTCTGCTGGCAATTACTTCATCCTAAAGAAAAGCCCCTCAATACTGGCAGCTATAATAATATATACATGAAGAGCTTCAAGGTAGACGCAGGACCAGCTGGTAACTTTCCTATGAGGAACGCTTATTGATGATCAAACGTGAGCAAGATATCTTTGCTATGAGCTTTATTCGTGTAATTAGTTATAAGATTCTGTCCAGCTGCAAATTTTATCATAAAATCAGTTAATTATCAACAATGTGACTTCTCAAAGAATACGGGAGAATCTTTTTTGTATAATAAACATTGAAGGACATGAAAGGTAAACTGAGAAGACTTACATAGGATTCAATAAAGGCAGGCTTGCATTGCGCTTTAAACCTCAATATTAAAATAATACTGCCTACTTTGTTACGTGAAAATACTGCAAGATGCAGGGTAACTTTCACATGCCACGACTCTATGGGAAGAATAACTGTGGAGATAAACGCAGTAAATCTTAATAAGTATATTCCTGTAAATTATGGATTTTAGACTATGTAACAAACACATCTGAGGAACTCTCTTAGAGATAATTTCTGTGCGTTGTGTCCAACCCAAATCTGGTTCAAGATTAATAGGTTTTGGATTTTTGAAACTCCATTTTATCCGTGTGAAATGCTAAACTAATAACCTTATCATCATTAACACGTAATGAATTAGCATAGCGCCAATTGATTATATTGCTCTCAGTAACGAATTATTAAATTAGGGTGTGAGTCTATAGACGCACCAATAACCACATAACCAGTAAATAAGATTGGAATATATGTATGTGAATAATATTGCTGTAGAGAGAGGGAGAGTGAGAGGAAGGGAAAAAAGAAGAAAACAACATCATTAACAACAATATATAAAACTGTGATTACAGCTTTAGCTTGTTCACCGCATATCTTTATTGGATTTTTAGAGAACGGGTGCTATGTTAGAGCCACAAGAATAAGGGAGAACTCTTGTGAAACATTTTCATAGGTAACTGTTACAATAGGATTCGAACCCTGAACTTACGGATTTCTAATCAAAGATGGTCAATAAACCCATTGACGTTTTGCTTCAGTAAAGTAACAAAAGAGATTAAGGTCTTAACTCCAGATATTGTATAAAAATATCTGGAAATTGCAATTGTTAAACTAAAGGGCAGTCAGTGTGATAAATTTTAATTCCCAGGAACTAAGTGCTTAAGACATCACAACCACAGTAAACTATGGTTTTAAGTAACTCTGAGTGCGGCGTCGTGAGTTAGACGGGTTTTCCATGCTGTATTGTGTTCACAGTTCTTTAGCGATTACATTTGAGCAAGAATTAGGTTCGCTTATTGATCCCCTTATAATAGGTGATTCAGTGTATTCCAGCATGTGCATTAAGCAGCCTTTTCTCTCTTTACTTCCCCATTAAATGAAGTGCTCCTTCACCTCCACACATTATCAAAGGCGTCTCTGCACTTCGTCTTCTCTTCGGTACAATTGGCGGTAGCGAGTAGTAGCCTAATTAGCCGACGTCTTGGCCGCATGTAAACACCTTCATTATCACGAGGTCGGGTCTCTCTTGTGAAGTATCACAAAGTGGTGGCAGCGGTGGGATGATGACGTCTATGGTGGTGGCGCGGTGCAGGCAGCTAACGAGACCAAGTGAGGGTAGAGAAGGAGGTCGGTTGAGTTTAACGAGGCGCGCCGGAATGAGGACGAAGTGCAGCCAGAGTTCGACTTTTCCATATCGCTGAATAAACGAGCGAGAAATCAAGGCGCAGTATTTCATGGACCTGAATAACAATGCTAATAGGAGACCTGACAGGCGCAAGTGAACTGCATCATGTAGATAGTTGCCTGGTGGTAAGAAGAAGTGAAAAAGTACCCCTTTTCGCCCCTTAAATTCCAAAGTGGTACGTTATTAATGTGTATCTAGAATCATACTGGATTTGGGATTCCACACTGTTTCGGAAATTTCTACACTTGTAAAAGCTGACACTTTATTGATATTTCTTGAAGTGCCTGTACGTAAAACCGATTGACAGGTTTTCCTGTTTTAGGCTTATGCTCTTAATAAGACTGCAAACACGTCATTATAGATAGTGGCCTCAAAATAAACGCATTACACTTGAGAAACGTAGAATATCCTCTTTATTTTCGACTGCACGTCGTGTTTACTTCACTCTGTAAAATTAGAAAGTCAGTAGGTATTCAGAACATCTAGATCCTTATTGTTGAACTTGACCGAAACAATATAAACGCGCGGTCTCAATTCGCGCGGTCGCAGTTGACATAGAATGAGGTCAACGTGGCCTAATCAGTAATGAGCTCATGGGTGTACGAAGTAGTGAAAAGGTTAAAAGTTGTTTGTGTTTGGACTTTTTCACTAAAGGAAAGTTTAACCAAATATACATAGATCTAATTTACAAAATAAACTAATTTGTATTTTGGTTCTTTCTTCAAAAGGAGGAGTATAATGCAGTAGAAATTATAGCTGACAAGTTTTGTTCCTTACAGTGTATGCTGGAATTTTTCACTAAATTGTTGTAGCTATGACTTGTGGCCCATTTTTGTACTCTGTATGCACTCTTAAGTTGATTAAGAGTGCATTTATCCTTCCACAATTCGCATCTTAATTCGCAACTTTCACAACCACGTGGTGAATACATGTGATAATTAATCCAGAACAGAATATAGATTTTATTTCCACCACTTAAACGGCGACTAGCATATTTTGATTGGGATTATAAGTAATAAGAATTGATACAAAAAATAAACTAGTGCATATGTGCTAATTAATTATAAAATAAAAGAGCAAAAAAAGAAAGTTACAGCTACGATAACTCGCTCTCTGGAAGCGTCCCTATCCCCTCCAGATCAGAATTGTCATCTGTTCTACTGCTACTTTCCAGTGCTGATAGCCAATTACCAACGGTATCACTTATACTGTTCATCTTCCAGAACAAACGATTATCTTACCGTAGTACTTTATCAATTGTTGGCGGCTCATTTTTAAACCAGAAACAGCGAACAGTTACGAGAACTGAATTTTTCACAAAATCGTCACATTTTTGTGTCACATATTTCACCCACTTACTTTTTTTTTTTTTTTACCCCGGTGTGACCTTTTTTCCGGCTAAAGTTTTCTTCACAAGCCATGTTTATACTTGTACTCGAAACGTCGATGAACTAAGAAGTTAATTTCTGCCTTGTTTTGTGGGCGATGCACAATATTTCTCATATAGCTTGTAATAGGCAGTTAACATTTCTGTTTTCTTCACCAGCAGACAATGGTTTCCTGGCTTGCCTCATAGCTCAGTCGCTACAGCACCTGCCGGCCGTGCTAGGGCTCCCAGGTTCGATTCATGGCTGGGGGTGGGGATTTTTCTCCAACCAAGATGAATCCCATCTTCCCCAGAGTCCGGAAGTATGAATGAGAGTGTGATTGTGTGCGTGATCTAATGATGCAAGCTAATATTACGAGTTAACACCATCGATATGTCTCCAAAGGAGAACGGCTGCCGATATGACAACTGCAGTAAAAGGACAAAAAAAAAAAAAAAAATGGTCTGCTGTACCTAAGGCGACGAAGATAAAAGAGCAAATTCACCGCGATCACCCACATACGAAATGTATGCTTGAACTTGTGTGGTTTAATGCATGAATTAGCGTTAGTCAAAACCCTTAAGAATTTGTATATAAGATCATAAAATCATTTAAGGATAAATTCAATATAAAATTTATATTGTTGGAACTGCCTAATTGTGCGCATTGCACGTGCACTTGTCACCTGGTTTTTGTGTTTGCGAGTTTAATCTTTAAAATGAATGTAGTGTATATCGCAGTTTTGTTTTTTAGTTTACTTCCGCATATTTTACTTCTGTAAAGTTACCCTATTTACTTAACCAACTCTAGATTCTGCCCAGGTCTTATCACGCCTTCTATGGTTAGCTTGAAACAAACATAAAAGAAAGGTGCGAACTATTGTGCTATGTTTGAAACTTGATGCGAAACGAAGGAAATTTATCAATAATAATCTTAATGAATTCGATTCTGATTCGTGTGAACAATTAGAGGTGGCTAACTCAGAGGATTAATTATAACAGAGTAACAAGATTGGTGGCTAAATCTTGCAGAGCGAGAATTGGGTGAGAAATGAAGTACCACGAATGAATTAGCATAGAAATGCACAGAGGGCATAATATTTAGTTATGTCAACTTCAGGGGTTTTCTGAAGTGAACACAGAAATGCTGCTGCCACCTGTTAATTATTGTCAACAAAAGCATAATATTTTGATAAAATTGTCAATGTCATTAAGTATTTGGTGAGTAATAATGATGGTGGTGATGATGATGATGATGATGATGATGATGGTGATGATGATGCCGGTCACTGCTGTTGTAGGAAAAGTGAAAATAAGGTTTTTTATTTTTGCCGAACTCATAAATATTTCCTTATTATTCTTAAAGGTTTTCTACTAGCAAGAACACAGACAACGTATTGACAGCTTCAGTATTCGCTCATCTTGTGGGATGACATAAGCTACTTATTACTCGAGAGACTAGAATTTTCTAGTAGGGGGTGAATTGGTAACGCTTAAAGAGGGCGGAGCTACAGAGTTTAGTAACATCAATTCCTTTGTTGGTATATGGGTCACTTTTTGTGCCCCTAAGTGTACCTGGATCACCAATCAGTTGCACTGTAATTCTGCATAATCTATTGTCTTTCTGGTAGTTTTCATGATCACATTAGAGGATAAGAAACAGCCACAGTTTGTATGATATTACAGAGTGAGTGAGTGAGAGAGAGGAACAAAGAAGTATTGGAAGAGGAGGAAGAGACGTTGAGTAATATGGAGAGAGAAGAGACCTGCAAGTGATATAACTGTTAATAGAATGGAAATAATCATTTCTTCCACACTAGCCGTGTGTAGGCTAAGGTTTGAATGAATAGAGCCAGACTGAAAAATTCAATGCCATAGCCGGAATTTGAATCACGGATCTCCCGCTCTACGTGCGATTGCTCTAACCATCTGAGTTACTATGGCCAACGTGCCGACATGACATTAAATTCTCCAACTGAATCATATGTTTCCCGGTAGACCACTAGGGGTTCTCATATGCTATGGGACACGCACTATAGTGGTTCAACTATGAAGCCTGGAACTTAAGTACTTACAAAAAGGTGCGTGTCTCATATCATATGAGAACCCCTAGTGGTCTACCGGGAAACATGATTCAGTTGGAGAATTTAATGTCATGTCGGCACGTTGGCCATAGTAGCTCATAGTGGCATAGTGGCCATAGTAGATGGTTAAAGCAACCGCACGGAGAGCGGGAGATCCGTGGTTCAAATCCCGGCTATGACATGTTAATAGAATGTTAAATAGGAACGTTACTTTGTGCCTTCTTGTAAAAAATCAAATTAAGACAATTTTAACCTTAAAACTTGTCAATTGTACTTTCTTCATTACGTATAAGTAGAGGAAGTGTTGTATTTCAGCCAAAAAAGAATTCGATATCAAGAATTGGCCATGTTTTGGCATTTCGTGAATTTAAAAACGGCATATTTAGAAAAAGATCCGCGCGCGCGTGTATGTGAAAAAACATAACACAAAATGAAAAATTTGTTAAATACCAAACTTGGTGTTCAGCATCTTCTAAACATGCGAGATGAAGAATTCCAAGAAAATTCCTCCACCTCAGATTACCATTTTCGAAAATTTTGATTTTTTTATTGGAATAATTTATGAAGTCCTCTTCATTCTGAACGACTTTTGCATAACTGATAAACCTAAAAGACAGACACAATGTTGTTACACAAAAAATGAAGATCTCGTTAAATCACAATTTAAGTCAGATACATATATTTTTGTGAAGTGAATCTTATCCAAGAGATTTCTTGTCGTTTTTAAGCATTTTCCAATACTTATATTTCTTCCAATTGGGAAGTCGCTATTCGTTTTATTGTGTCCTGGACATGCAAAGCGAATGGAATGTCATAGCGATCATATAGCGACTACCTTTTTAAAGATTTTTCTTTTGCTTGAACCTACTATATTTCCATATTCCCACTGTACCTACAAGGAAACATGTAATTAAACAATTTCTTCAAAGGTTTATCTCGATTAGCGTGAAGTAGGCAGAAAAAGAAACGTCTGTAAGAAGTTTGCACAAGAGTAGTGAAAGTAGGCGACTGTAACACATCAGATTCCTAACGTTATAGACAAAGAAAAAATAGGTTTTCTATTATATGAGAATCTATGGGAATGCGATACTTTCGGCAGTATTTGCCAGTACAATTTCATGAGGCTGCACCTCTTGGTCGATGAGAGTTTTCGTAACCTGAATGGAAATTCTAGCTGATATTTTAAACGTGATTTGTTCTCAAATGCAACTGTGACGTTAACTACACAGTTAAATAAATTTGTATTTTGTGTATAATGCTTACGTAGCGACGATGCAAGTTGGGAAGATATTCTTAGTCGAAAAGGCAAAGGAATGACTTGAGATTTACGTTCTCCAGAAAGGGTGTAGTGAAATGTGTGGCATGCTATTCACAGGAGGGCATTCTTTACCCAAATCTGTCTTATATTTTTTCCAAATGGTATTTTCAGCTTTCTTTGCCATTCACGGTTCGCTTCATGACTTCATGCTGAGGGGAGAACGGTCTTCACAAGTTAAAAATAAAGTAAAGAAAATGGTGGCAAAACTGGGACTAATCTGTGAGAACAGCAGACAGCCAGTTGTTTTTAATTTATAAATCCAGCTTTTCTCTTATAAAATAACGTTTTTAAATGTCGTATAAGTTACTTAGCTCAAATGCACTTTTAAAAAGCTTATGTTGGCCACCATAATCTTATTTAAACGTTAATCATTATTTTATTGTATACAACCGAAACTCTCAGCCCCCGCTTTAACCGTATAGATTCTCACCTCTCTCTCCATCTGTTACTTTCTCTCTGTCTTTTCCTCCTCCTATGTTCGCTCTCTCCCTTTCTACATCTTCCTCACACATATATCACTGCTTCGTTCTACATATTTTGGCCCCTTCCCAGTCCTTCCTCTTCCTCTGTATATGTGCAAAGTACATGTCTTGCAATGTTTTGACAACCAGCAATGAAATTGCTTCTTCTGGAATATTGATAAAAATGACAACGTTGGGAAACATTTAATAAAATACAAGCCCATTTCTATTTCTTATGTATGAAATCTACTTGTTTGTATACGGTCTATATTATTTTTCGTGATAGGTGGTTTAAATACATGAAAATTGGTAAAGAATACGTTTACAGTTTTTAAAATATCCATCTTATAGAAATTTTGCAGATATATATGGCGATATATGATTTGTAATGTAATATTTTTAATAAAATAAAAGGATTTGTGCTTTATTTATATGTCGTGTTTTAGGAGAATATCTGAAGTACTAAACTGCATAATTTGGAGCATTATTTGCTTATTTTCATAGTAATCAGTACAGCTGTTTCTGAGTGGCAAATAACGCAACGTACGCAAATACACTCAAACGTTTACGCACCTTCGAAAATATACTCTCACTCACTACTCACTCACTCACTCACTCACTCACTCACTCACTCACTCACTCACTCACTCACTCACTCACTCACTCACTCACTCACTCACTCACTCACTCACTCACTCACTCACTCACTCACTCACACACTCACGTCTGCAAACTAATGTAACGATTATTTTATTACTGCCGATATATGCCATTAATGTGGCCGTATACTTCAGCTACGTTTTTCTACAAATTGAGGAGTACACTTAAATCCGTTACGCTTTCATTATATTTATAAGCAGATGTTTCTGAGAACTTTTTCAAAGCTTTTCAAGAGCAGAATTGCATTAATTTATACGAGACTACATATTCATATTTGTCAACGTGAACGCTTATTTTGACGCAAAACAATTATCCTCTACTTCACAGATATAGAATCAGGCCGATATTTTAACAAGCAACATACAGTATTGTGGCAGCTACAAAGGTTAAAGCTGGCCTCTTTATTACTGGTATCATCAGCTATGTTGACTGAATTTAAAACACCAGACTGCCAACCTATTGAAAGTGGTCGGTTACTAGGAAAACCTTATTCGCTTTATCGTTCATTTTTTTAGTAATGCACCTTACATACGACGGTTGTCAGCTTCCCATTCTACATTGGGCATGAAAGGCCGCTTAATTTTGCGCAGAGGTCTTTTTATCAGACTTAAGGTTCTTTTAAGTACCATAAATCTGCGACATACGACCACCGGCTTTACTTCTTTTCCGAACGAATCCATGGTAAGACTTTTTACAGCCGAAATAAATCCATCGTCCTCCGCCGAATTTGAAGCCGCGATCTCGGGAATCAGCAGCTAGCATGTTACCCTTTCTCGTTAAATGGTTGAAAAGTTGGATTCAGTTCTTGATTATGACTATTTTGGAATGTTTCCCTAAATTACCTCAGCCTAAAACTACATTTTGAAGTCAGTTTTCAGAGACTTGAATGATGTTTGGACAGAATGGACAACTGAAACGTACATCCTTAGTTACCTTGATAAAGTATTTTTGTATAAGGTAACGTCGTGTAATTATGTTGTATCAATAATGCAGTGTTTTATTTCATTTATGCTAAGTGAATTAGCATTGCCGATTAGCTAATTAAATATATTTAGATTCTAATTACACCAAAAGTAATATTAGACGTTTTCCTGCTTCAGGTGTTTAAGTTTGTGATGTCAAGAATACAGTTGAAATATACACTTAATCTAAAGATGTTACATACGTACTTTATCTAGTGAAGATTTGTGTGTTAAAGAGGTCAACTCATAGTTAACAATACACTTTATTACAGTCACGTAGTTAATGCGTTTTCGATTGGTTGGTTTGGGTACTTAAAATGTTTTACTCATTACATTATTGGACAATTTTAGAAGCTTATTAAAATACGTAGTTTTGTAACTTACGCTGAACTACTTTAAACGAATCGTATCTCTGCGTGGTGCCCTTAACGATATCATCGACTCCAAAACCTACATTTATTAATACATATCTACTATTCTGGACATACATCTTGTGCGTTGTTTACTTGTGAGCAAAGTAGCAACTATTCCTGTTGTGTATAACGAGTAAAGACTACTTGACTGTATAAACATGATAAGGGCGCAAGACGTCTTCAAACACCTGTTTATCTCCAGACGCAGTATTTGAAAACATCCAACGTTTTCCTATATTTCTGTTTATCTTAATTGTACCCAATCGAGCTGATTAAATTAGATAAGATTAGATTGATTTGCGTTCAGTGAGTTCACTTATAAACACAAAGGACTGTGAACACTGAACATGTCAAATAGATATGTAGTTTAATATCATATATACTTGAAAATTGAGCATAAGAGGCACATTATATACAGGCAATTTGTAAATCCATTATGAAAAACAAGGAAGGATAATTATATATGATAGAAAATCAAAAGTTGTTATTAAAAACCTTCACTTGGCTTCTGCCAGTATGTCTCAACATTTTATAATGGATGGTAAATATCTGAGAGCTGCTTCCCTAACAGATTGTGCGCTGTAAGATAACAACACCCATAAACGCAGCTCTAGGCTTCATTGGCTTTATTTGTTGAAATTACGGAGGAACAATGTCTTTTATATAACTATAACAATTGTTCTTTCACACTAGCCGTGTGTAGGACGCACTATGAAAGGGGAGAGGCAGACTGAAAAATTCAATGCCATAGCCGGGATTTGAACCACGGATCTTCTGGTTTCCGTCCAGCTGCTCTAACCGTTTGAGCTACTATGGCCAACGTGCCGACCTGACATTAAATTCTCCAACTGACTTGTGTTTCTCCCGGTAAACCACTTAGGAGTTCTCATAAACACATGAGGCAACTACCTTAATGGAGACTTACTATGCTGTAAGTATTTTAAGGCTCGGGCTTCATAGTTCGGACCACTATTAGGTACAATTAATGGAAATTAATTGTTCTTTCACACTAGCCGTGTGTAGGCCGCACTATGAAAGGGTAGAGCCAGACTGAAAAATTCAATGCCATAGCCGGGCTATGGCTGGACGATTAGAAATCGACGTTTCGGGAGCGTACATCATCAGGATATTTTAATAAATGTTATAACCACAAATGTATCACTGGATAAAACAACTATAAACAAAGACAAAACACTATCAATACTCACATCACTGAACAAACGACTTTTCAGTAAATTAAATACCAGGTCAGGAGATGATGGGAGAGACGTACGGTCCCGAAATGTCGATTTCTAATCGTCTTTTCACCTGGCTTATTTTCCGAGAAGATCTCGACAATATTCATCGCCAGGAAAGCTTCAGGACTTATTTTATAACACTGTTGTAGCCGATAATTCTGGTAACGTGAGTCCCACGCTCAGGAGGTATTTCTGGGCTTCCTTCCGTACACACAAGCTTCCACATTTAACTCTAGCAATGGAATATCACAATTTATCTCAGAATTTAATAAATTTATCTCACAATTTATCTAAAAATGTGCGGAATAAATTGCAAGATCGTTCAGGACAGGGTTAATTGAAACTCAGGCTTACAGCGTGTATACTGAGGGATACAGAATTGGTGATTGAAGTGTCGTGGTCAGCAGACAATAGTCAGGCGTGTCTCTCTGATCTCTATGCCCACTTTGCAGGCAACCACTGTGGTTCCATGACACTTGAATAGCAGTGTCAAAAGACAGTCTAAGGTGAAGTCATGCCACAAAGAGGCGAACGTGCTCCTTGTGCACAGCTGCAACCAGAACACGGGATCGAATTGTTCTCCTGCTTGAACCTGGATGAGCTTATCGACAAACTGCTCCACATGTTAGGCACGGTGTATTGATGGTACATTGGTGTTTTCAGCAATGATCTTCGGAACATTTGCACATCAGGAAACTAGGTTCTGAGCGGCCACGTAGTACAAACGCACGGCTGAATCGGCTTCATTGGGTGCCTATACTTCAAGCATGGAAGCGATCTGGGCAAAAGCAGCCCCTGGTGTATCAGCACGGACTATTGAAAACCATCTTCTTGCTGCAAGGACTCAAATCACGTGTGGCTCTGTCTAAGGTACCTCTTACATCACAACACTATCATATACTTCTCCTCTGGTCTCGAGAAAGGGTTAATTGGCCAATGGAATGGCGTTCTATTGCCTTCAGCGATGAAAGTAGGTTTTGTCTGTCCGAACTAGTGATGGTCAGTACGCGTGCGATGTAGAGCCAGTGAGCGAACTCGTCCAAAGTGCACTCGCCCAAGACAAAAAGGGTCAACTCCTGGCAACATGATGTGGGGTACCATCAAATCACGCTCACCTTTAGTGTTTATTCAGGGACGTGAAACCAGTGTGTGGTACATCCAGGAGGCAATTTATCCTGTGTTACTACCATTTCTTCAACAGGAAGGCAATGTGCTGTTTTCAACGGGATAACGCACTTTCCCATACACTTACTACAATACAACGTGCTCTTCACGGTGTATAACTTCTCTTGCCAGTACGGTCGGTTGACTTCTGTCGCATTGAACATGTATGGGAAATGATGGGAAAGATACTGACTGGTTTTCCACGGCTGGCCACAATCATTGCCGAACTTACAATGAGACAACAGGTGCAGGATGCTTGTCACAGTGTACGAGGTCTGTTCAAAAAGTTCCAGAACTTTGTCCACAATATGTTTCTACGCTTACCCTTTACATACTGTGCATCGCCTCCTTCGAAATACTCTCCTCCACAATTGATACACCGCTCCCAACGCCGTTTCCACTCCCGGAAGCAGTCTTGGCACATCTCTCTCTGGATCGCGCGAAGTGCCGCATGCGAATTTTCTTTTACCTCATCTATCGTTGCAAATCTTCGTCCTCTCAACGGGGTTTTCAACCTTGTAAATAAAAAACAGTCCGCAGGGAAACATCTCGCCCTCATTTGCGTGATCCAAAAGCTCTTCACAGATTGCGAGGCGATGATCTCTCTAGTCTTGGCTCAAGAGCCGTGGGACGAACTTGGTGGCAGTATGATGCATCCCAAGATGCTGTGTCAGGATTTCATGACATGATCCAACTGAAATGTTACATTGTTCTACTATCTCTCACACAGTCAGTCTTCGATCTGCGCCGGGTTCAAACAGCGCCTAGAAGTATACAACCATTACAGCCAAGTTATTCACAACTCTAGAACCAAGGAGTTCGGGCTTTAGGCGCTAGATGTGCCCACGCATTGTTCGAGCAGCGCTGCAGGTATACAACTAATCTTCTATCCCCCCGTCTCCCAGAAACCCTCGCGCACCTTGGCTGGTATAAACGGTGCGGGGAGGGGGTTCCCAAGAGGGTGCCCGACCACATGTGTGCGCCTACGGTTTGCGGATCTTCATTATCGCGACGCTGCCTTGACGACAGGCCTGTCCATGCTGGGACACTGCCTGAAGGTAAGAGGCCAGCAGACTGCAGCGCCACACCCCGTGCAGGCACTGCTGTGCCTACGGATACAGTGCAGACGCCTGCACCGCGCCTCCACGGTGCCATTACTGTGGATCTCTAACACCAACAGCATCCTGCAGAGCCCACGATTTCCACCGCCGCCGCAGGTACTGCGCCACATGTAATGGCCTCAGCCATTTCACAGGGCAGGTGCAGTGCCCTGCATACCCACGCGGAAACTCAACTGGAACAGCACCTCGGAGTGCAGCCACCAACGAACCTGCGGGATGGCAGCAAGCCCTCGGTTGCCTCCGGGAAGACCTGCAGCAAGTCACCAGCAGACTCCACACCCTTGAGGAGCTCCTGACAACAACAATAACCACCGCCAGCCACCGGCCTCCAGCCGATGAAGTTCAGTACCTCCACTTGGAGGTCCTTAACTTAAACCAGCGTATGGGCAACCTGGAGGAATCCGTCACTGCCGCAACCCACCAACAAGGCCCCAACCACGTCGCTCTCATTGACTTACAAGACAAATTGACTACCATACACGGACTACTGACTGACAGAACTACTGCACCGGACCAACTCTCCTCTTCAGCCATACAGATACAACAGACAACAGAGGTCAATAACGCGCAATTACAACAAACCGAACTTTAAGCCAGCGAGCAGAAGGGTATACTAGCCTCACTCAAGCGGAAGCAGCACCGCATTGAGACGCAAATCAGCGAAACACGACCACAGGATGAATTACCTGGATAAGGTTTTTTCCGGGGTTTTCTCTTATCCTTAAAGACAAATGTCGGGTAACTCTAAGCTCTGTGGACCCCGGACTCATTTGAGCATCATTTCACCCATTCCATCCATCGTCCGATATGACTTACAAAAAAAAAAAAAAAAGACCCATTCCCAGATCACCAACATGGAACACAGCTTACACTCACTACTCAGTGACGTCATCTCCAACCAGACACAACTAACTATCCATACGACTTGATGGACTTAAGAAACCAACAGAAATCACACAAAGACACAGAGGACTAGACGCGAGTTATTTTACGAGAGCCTGGAAACCGCCCCCTAGACCTGAAAATTAAAGCCCCACCTGACTTAACAAACCCCACGGCTCTAGTAGCCGCCAAAGCACCCTACTTTCCACGTGCCACGGTCAGGGTCTTCGGGTCATGGCCGTCGCCTGGCCTGCATACCTTCACCCGCAGCTGCTATGGGCAGCTCGCACCACAACAGCACCTGGACTAATGGGGGTGCTCTTAGCGGAACCCCGACAGGCTGAGATAAAGCCGCTAATAAATAAAACTAAGTACCCCAATATCACCTTCAACAATAAATAAACATTAAAAAAGCAGTGGAAAGTGAGTTTTCTCCGAGTCAACAAGGGACGATCCAGCAAGATCGAGCTACGCACACCAGGTTACGCACACCAGGCCACGCCAATATGGTAAAGCTCATCTCATATTACGAAGTAAAATTATGGACTTACGCAGAAAGTTGGGGCAAATATATTTATTTGTTTGGAAAAAATTGTTCACTAGTCCAAGGATATTTTCCTGATGTTCAAAACTCAAATTATGTAATTCATAGAATCAAAAATATTTATATCTCGTAAAAGTTAAGTATTTCAAGTAATCAATAAAGAATTGTCAGTTTGGTTAAAATTGTACTTTTAAATTATCATGCATCCCTACTATAGTTTACCAGACCCAGTTGAAGCCTTCCACTGTGCAAAGAAAAAAAATTGAATATCCTTATAAAGACACGGCACAGATTTACAATTCCGTTGACGTTCCTAACATAAGCGTCGTCGGTAGACGTCGAAGGACGTCCTGAACGAGGTCACCTTCAACTTTCGCCCGGCCATTTTTAATTTGCGTGAACTATCCGTATCACCGAGTACGGTTTAAGCACTCGTCACCAGAGCTTCCTGAAACATTTGGTGTGTATCAGTAAAGGGTTTCTTGAGTTTCACCCAAAATTTAATGCAGACGCGTTTCTTCTCTAGCTCTACCATCTCGAAATTCGCAAACTGTGCCACACAACGTTCTGCTCAATACAGCATTGAACGATAATTAACATAGATACAACAATGAAACTTTCGGCATTTATACACCAAACACAGACGCGTGCAGGAATGCCAACTGCTTTTCGCTCCAACACTCCATTGGCGCAAAATTGCAAAGGTTCCGGAACTTTTGAACAGACCTCGTATTGCAGGATGCCACTCGTCACCTGTACCATCATCACCTGCACGAATTGTCTATCCTGTACTACCTTGTACTATTGTATGCCTGTGTTGCTGCCCGAGGGGGTACACCAAATATTGACAAGTTGTTTGAACATCTCTTCTTGTGACATGTCTGCTTCATTTGTGCTGATTTTGTTATCATTTGATGTTATCATGAAGTATTACCTTCCACTTTACTCTCCATTAAAGTTAAGCAATCCTTGATGGTGTTGACAAACTTCAGGTATGGGTTCTTGGTTTTCGCGTTATTCCTGTCAGAATGAAAGTGTGAGTTCAACGGTCTTCGGGGTCCAACTTCAAAACTTCATTTCTCTATACACCCATAGAAGGCTTTGACCTATTGTACTACATACGATAGCTGGCGAAATGTTGCCAAGGAGACTTATTTACGTTTGTCATTTGTTATCAGTCTGTTTTCAATGTTTCAAATATGTACATGTAGTGAGTTAACTGCACGTGTTTCGTTCCACCATGGCTGGATATTCATTTTGTGAACAGGCAGACATGATTTTTATGTATGGTCGCGTGAATGGTAAGACGCGAGGCTGCACGGCTTTATCAGATGGAGTTTCCAGACCGAAGACAACCAAGGCATCCAATCTTCGCCGCTGTTTATCGTCGCCTTGCTGAGACAGGAACCGTTGCACCACGGACTATTGATCGATGAAGACCAAGAGTTGTTCGTACACCGGAACGCGAAGAACAGATGTAAATGTGTGTCGAAGACGATCCAGGAATCAGTACAAGACAATTGACTGTGGTATCTGGTACACCACACGATACACCATGGAGGGTACTTCACCAGCAGCTCCTGTATCCATATCATATTCAACGTCTGCACGCCTTTTGCCTGCCGATTATCCATTGCGGGATAACCTCAGCCGATGGTTTGTAGTACAAACAGACGATCCATTGTTTGTCTTGTCAGTTTTATGTACATACGAATCAGCGTTTGGGAGAGATGGAATTACCAATTTCGACAACGTACACATATGGGCAGATCGTAATCCTCATGCTGTATTTCACTCAAGACATCAGCAACAGTTCATTCTGAATTTGTGGGCTGACATTGTAGGTGATTGTCTGGTAGGTCCTTACGTTGCACTCGTACTTCTTACTGGTGCTGTCTACAGGGACTTCATCCAGTACACTCTTCTCGGCCTACTTCACGAAGATGTGCGCCTACAAATAAGGAAAGGTCATGTGGTTTATGCTCTGGCATATTTTAGTTGCATTGCTCGAGATGCACTGACTGGTATCTACCATGACCGATGAATAGGCAGAGCAGGACCAGTCCTATGGCCTACACGTTCTCCCGACCTCAATCCTGTGTATTTTTACCTCTGGGGGCATCTTAAATAATTGGTTTATGGAACTGCCATCCCAGATGCAGAAACGCTTCCTCGACGTGTCATGAACGCCTGCGAAACTATTCGCCACCATCCCGGAGTTTTTGAAAGGGTGGACATTCCATGAGTCGACGAGTACAGGCATGCATAGAAGCAAGAGGAGGGCACTTGGAACATTTATTATGAGTTTTGTGTGTTATAAATGTACCTCTGTGTTGAACACCTCTTAACGAGAAAACAAAGGATTATGGGACATATGTTCATATGAACATTTTGCCTTCTTTTAAAACAACTCCTCGATTAAATACGTATATGAATTAAAATTCTAGTTATATTAAATAATTAATTATTGTTTAGAGAATAACACCATTTTAAAACAACACACGCTGCAAAGACATGAGGAATGGTTTATGTTGGTAAAGAAATACTAAATCACCTCTGCCACACCCAAGTATCCACTCCCTACTTGTTTCTAGCACTCCAACTTATGTTTGTCTAACATCTTTCCCTTTCCTTCGATCCTGAACCTGAAATTGACTTGTCATAGGTTAATGTTTGAATGCCAGACTATTTACTTCATACCAGTGGGAGATGGACTCATCCGGAAAATGGTGTGAAGCTTTGTTACAAGCATGTTTTCTAACCACCCAGGTGAAATGTTTATGTATTTCTCCCCTTTTTCCACTCACCATGACATTTTATTTAAATTTATTTGTTATTTAGGGTTAAAATGTTTCTTTTGATGGTGTAGTTAAGTAAATAAGTTAATAAGGGATTTCCTGACCTATGGTCATATGCTCCTATGTCTATGCATGTATGTGTTGAATAAGAATTCAAAGCAGTATTTACAGAGGAATGGCTTAGACTAGAGATGCTAAGGCGTTTCTGCCAAAATTATATAGGAAAGTCTTATAGAAAAACAAAAGTATCGACTCCTTTTTGTGCACTTGGATGTACGCCATCGTCGAAGTAACTTGTTAAGGTACCGCTCAGAAGAAAAGTTCTTTTCCAAATAGCTTCTAAACAAATATACTTTGACCGAATGACTTAGCAACTCAGTTTCAATGCATAGGTAAATCTTTATGGTGAAAATGGAGAGATATATATGCATACAACAGCATAATATAATTAAATTTCCGGAATATCAGAGCGAGGGACTGTGACTCTGTGTATTTTCAGATGAAATTGTCAGCATATTTTGGTTGAAATAATGCGTTTCCGCAGTTACAGTTGCAGATATGATTGGCCTCGGGAAACCTTTATAAGCTCAAGGTGTACAAAAGTGAGGAAGGCCGAAATTGACAAATCTTATCTAAAATATTTGATTCATCTTCGCTGTCACTTGTCATTTACTAACTGCACTTGAGATAATACAACTGATAGGAGCCTAGGCCATGTCATATTTAACGAAAATATGTCTAGGATTTAATAATACTCTTTATTACATCTGCGCAGAATATGTTACTCATAAGGCGAACTACGTAAGGTGAAGGACCCTACTGAAGCTTTTCAGGCGGGTCCCTAAAGTATTTGTGGATGACAAGGGCAGAAGGATGGAAAAACAAACTTCAATAACGCTTTTTGAAGACCACTTATAGCAATTACGTAACATCCCTTAACTACCTTCTTGATCATCTCCTAAGAAAAATTCACTACACTTTATTTAGGGTAAGAATGGGTAGTATGGGACACTTGAGGTATTTTTCCCGTAATATTCTAATTTTACGTTATAGCAGCCTGAAACTAGGATCAGTTAATCATTTATAAGTCCTGTGAGCAATCAGCACAATTTAAACTTTTAGTAAGCACCGGAATTGCTATTTAAGCAGAATAATAATGCCTAACATTTCCTTTGTGGTCTAACATTTGCCGGGTAGCATGGGAAAAAGTAGATAATTTAAAAGAAAGGTAGAAACATTTTTACATATGTTTATTTGAATATCAAATATGTCAAAAAACACTCATTAACTTTGGTACATTTCCAAGTTAAACCCTTTCCTCAGTTCTAGTTTTTGCTGAGATTATACGGGTTATACAAATAGAATAGTAAAGATCATACTCAAGATCTGCACGATCTTCATGTGCCCGTTCTTCACATTTATAACACTGAATCCAGTTTTCGTTGAAATTTCGCTGCAAATGGCGCAGTCTGTGCTTTCCTTGACTTTGTTCGCATTGGACTTAGGCTTAGGTTACTTTTAGACTTTTGAAACTAGAACTCATTTTTCGTAGATTAGGTCTGCGTTGTCCTTCCTTCACAAACAATGTATTCGTGTAGGACTTGAAGTTAAAACTTCACTCCTCTCAGTTTTTTTTCCTTCTGGAATTTAGTCTTCTTTCTCTGCAGGCTTGAACTATAGAGACCTGTTTCAGAGCTGCAATGAATTTCGAAAATTCGATTGTTGCTGCAGAAGACGACGTTGAAGGTTTCACGCTTTCTTTAGTTTTTATTTTCGGTTATTTTAGGCGGTGTGAGGTCATACTATCTGGAATCACTTCCAGGTCATATGCATCTGCAACACTGGGCGGTGTCACGGAAGGAGATACAAAGATTCAAATGTAGACTTGAATCCACCTAGCTCTAAATGCATCTTTAATTACATTCCAGAGTTTAATGTTAAGATTTTCTTTTAAACGTGCTTTCTGGAACTTTATAATTTTGTGCTGCTTCTCTTATGGTCGTTTTTTATCAACAGCGTTCTTTACAGCAGATTGCTATGTTAACTTCATTCCACTTTCTACTTCTGGAACCCTGAGACATCTTATTAAACTTTGGCTTTTAATCTGAAACGAAATATTACTCTGCATATTTGTCCCATATTACCCACGAGTCTACTGCCCTATTCTAACCGAAACTCATTTAGCAAGTGGAATGAATCACCACAGTGAAAGTACTGTATCCTGATTTGTTTATAGCAGGTAAAAATAACTTTCAAATTATAGGGGTGACATCACAACAAAACAGCACTCAAACCTCTTATTTGCAGTGACAATAGCGCATTGAAGTTAACATACAGCAGGAACCCGTAACACAATGCACACAATGGAACTACTCAGATAAACACTAGCCAACGCATCCCAACTAACTGTTCATGAGAAAGCATTATCAGCGCTTCACGCTGGATGCTGTATTTATTTTCCATCTACTGTGTAACTTCGGAAACACAAACCATCCCATGTTGCCCGTTGCCCCTTCCTACCCGACCTTCCCCTAATTATTATCACAACTGTGGTTGTCATCTGGGAAAAAGGGATTGGTTTCTGATCACATTGGAGAAGAAACAGATGATGAAACATTTTGTCGTCTCTTTGTGGATCGCTTCTTTTAATAGTTTCTATCGTATAAGTTTGCATTTTGTTAAAACTACCACTGTCTTCCTCCCTGCTTTTTCTTTGCAACATTTAGTATGTCCATTTTAAAAATGAAGAACTTCTCAAATGAAACAGATGATTCAGAAGTTTTACTTGATGGATATGGAAGTTAAGGGTTTGTAATGATTGCATGTCTGTGAGAAATTAAACCTCTTTGTTGCTGATTTTTAAATTCTCTTGAAGGGTTTTTATTTTTATAGGATCCAGTATAATTTGCACAGAGTACTAACTTTTATTAATGTAACCTTTGTTGATATTGTAATTATAAATTCTGACTGACAAGAATTGCAGTAGCTGTGGTTAGCAAGCTCGTGTTTCTGATCTTTTTTTCATTTCTTTTGTCACTGAAATCGCTAAATTGAGCTCGATGGAATAGAACAACCCACGCTACTGCCCCTATATATTTGTTCCATTCTGTTTCTAGAAAACGCTGTGTTATACATTTTTCAGGAGGCAGTTAAACAGGAATTCGGGACTGTTGGATGTCTAGAAAGTAGAGCACACTTAGTCCCTCTGTTGCTTTATCAGATTGTGACAACACGGAGTGCCTACGCACTTGGAGCGAACATAGAACATGGTGGTCTTTCGCCTTAGATCAGATGACAGATCAAGACTAAGTCCAGCATCAGCGCAACATATTCCCATTTATAGTTTAAAATTAAGTACGGAGCAGTTGGCGGCTCGTGCCGAAAAGTAACAGCGTGCTGCGGGAAAAAATTTCGAAAAATGAAGTCCACGCACCGATGTTTCTTCATGATATAAAGAGAATTTCTACTTCTTCGCTTTTTTCCCTCAATTTTTAAATCGGGCATTGGTTGCCGTAACATTTTAGTACTAACTCTTTCTTCTAACGCTTGCCTTGAAAAGACAGTTTTCAGAAGTTCATTAATTATTATGTTCATTACTTATTGATTAAACTTTTTGTAATATTAAATTACTCATACACTGTGTAATGTGAATTTATAATACGTTTCACACTCACACACAAAATAAAGGAACTGATATCAACCACGAAATAACGTTTCATAAAGGAATACTTGGATACGATGCGAGCTCGTGAACCACAATAATTTGTTATGGGGAGATTCCCGTTATGGTCGTGGGAATGGAGTATCGTGCCAACGTGATAGGTGCATCACAAACAATCTTCCCAGCGATATAATAACGTAAAGAGGATGGAATTAGTTTCTAGAACTAAAATATAAAGCAATGATAGATTGTTAAATGATTTTCAGTGCATATTCAAGTTCTACAGTTATAACTATGAGTGTTGGTGGCCCTGCTTCCCCGTGCAGCGAATGATTACCGCGCAACATCCAGCTGCAGCACGCATTTGTGCGAAAATCTAGGGAACTTAGGACATCGGGGAGGCAAGAGGGGTAGGTTGTGCGCATGCACAATACTGGTTACCAAGCTTGCTGGCTCTCAACAGGTTGAAGTCAAGTTTGCGCTCCATTAGTTACGCAGGTGTTTTCCATGCATCAGGAGTTCATTATTGGTCGTACTCGATTTCTTATACTTGTAATAATGCATTGTTATTTACATGGTCATTTAAAATTTCTACAGCACGAAAGGACGAGTCGCCCCTGATACGGAGTGGCTAATTAGCTACACTAACATTAAAGTAAAGTGATTTTTTTTGTAACTTCGATGAAATACTTTCGAAGATTGACATTTATTTATTTCATATGATATTCGACTTTGCAGCATTAACACGAGCAATGTGAAAGAACAGTCATCGGATGCAATGATACAGTCCAAATTAGTTACACGATACGAAAGATTTATGCTATCAATTCTTGGTGAAACCATAGTTCAGTTCTCGCCGGTCATGTTTGAAATATTTTACTTAGTGATCTTCATTTATAAAAGCGCTTTCTTTCAGCATTATATGAATTAAAGGTTTTTGCCTACTTTCTTCATGGTGCTGTTTTTCATCCATCGCAAGCAGTTGAAAAAGTATAGCTGCATCAGAAAAAATGAACGGTACTATAGTGGGAATGCTGTAGTGTCGTGTAAGTAAGTTTAATCTTTTCTTTTGTGGTAGTTATGGACAATTCAGTAGTGACATATGTATATATCTATATATCTTTTGTTAGAACACTACAGTCCATGTTTTACTGTACAACCCATGCCACACGTATGAATTACTACTGTGAGACAAACACTTGTTTACAGGTTAATAGTAGCTACATAGTCGAGGGTTTAGCTTCTGAGTGTAAATTAAGATGGACAAGCCTCATACTTTCGGAATAACCGTGTTTCCCTCGTTTGGATTTATTTGCAGAAAGTATTAATATCGACTTATGAGAGCTTTGTGTTTTTGTGTTTCTTCCTTTTTTACTGAGACCACTTTCCATTAAGTGACCTAAAAATGAAGTAGCTTCAGGGGAGGGTGTTAGTAGACTGTAGTTGGCAAAGCTTACCTTCAGGCTTCTTTTTTAATTTATGAACATGTTTCGGGCACATGTGTATTTTCATTGAATGCTAATTAATTTGCCTAATGATTTGAAATAACGCAACTTCGTTGTGATGAATTAGTACAAAGAGCCACAAGGCTTCAAGAACTTATCAGTTGTTCAAATTCAGGTTTGTCTTTAGGGCAACGTGTATTATTCTCTTTGTACCACAGATTTTCTTTATAAAGCACGCAACATTTTAAAATAATTATCTGCTTCTATCGATTCAATTGCTTTTCAGGTCATTGGCTGAATTCGGTACAGTATTTTGGAGTCTGATGGTTCCTTCATGTTTTGAGGAGAAAATTGTCAACTTGAGCGAATGAAACTTTTCCCACCCGAAATGGACTGCAGACGTTTGAATGTATTGCGGGCCTTGCGAAGTTTGAGGGAGCCAATGAAAATTATAATGTGTTCCTTTGATTCATATGTGCTTTTGTGGATCATTTGATTATTTGTAGAAATTTGGTGAATCGTCCCTCCGAGGCTGCAAAACCCTAAAGCATTTACGTGAACAAAGACTGAAGTGAGAAGAAAGACAAGATGGAAAGAAGAAAAGAAAGCAGAAAAAGGAACAAAAATCAAGAGATAACGATTTTATTAATGCATAATGATAAACATAAGGACCTCAGATTGGCAACATAAGGGCTTATTTTATGTAGAATGCGTTTCTGTTAACCAACAACTGATTGGGAGAGATCAGCATACATGTGCAGTTTGTGTAATGCCTAAGCGAATTTATTTTTGGCTCTTTATACGTTACTTTCTCCCACTAAGTTGTAATGGACTGTTTTCTAATATTAGCTATAGAATCAGCGGTGTTAAAAGAAGTAACACTCTAGAATAAACGCTGAAATTCGAAACTTTTAACTTATCTACAGTCTCTCCAGGCTTAAAGTGGAGACGCACATAAATATTACGGTTTGTATCACTCCGCAAACGGACACGTGGTTGAAGCTATCTGTCGTCAGCTGTTTAAATTTGACGCTTATCGTAACCGTTATATCTTTCTCTGCAGCAGTGCAGGGCTAGAAAAGCGCTCGGCTTATATGTACTAAATAAACTAATTAAATATTCAAAGAAACTGCTAAAGAAAGGTTATTAAATATACTTTTGTGAGTAAAAGTTTACGTTTTCCTGAGTTAACATCCCCATAAAAACCCCGTTATCACTGCCAATATGCAAAATGATGAGGCGCTTACCTTTGTCAGTTGGATTATTTAAACCTTTATAAAGCCCAGAAAAATGCATCTTGCTTTGACTCTGTAGTTGTGTCTGTCCAAGCCTTTGAAGTGGCATGTCCCCCATTTACCCAGGTTTAGTCCAAATAATAAACTGTACGCCCTTCTGCACGAAATTGTCTCACAGATCTCAGTCTTCTCCACACCACAATGCCTTCCCGGTCAATTATCACGTTAATTTTGTTTATTTTTGAAAACCGAAACTTGGTGTCTTTCAACAAAATGTGGAATATAGTTTTCTTAAAATTCAGAAGATTTGGATCACTGTTCATTACCTTATCTACAGTAGGAGGCTTGTTGTTTAAAAAGAGACTATACACTTTAAAGCGAATATGACTCTTAATAAAATCATCCATTTGCTCTAAAACAGTACATGGCCTTTCTCTTTTTAGGTTTTTTTTTATATTTCCTGTTTGTTTAATTTCGGTTCTCATATTTATTGTTCATCGATGCACCAGTTGCTTCAGCCCTTAGTTTAATTAGGTCTTTCACAGCTAGGTTGTCATAACGTTGAAAGATAAAAGTTAAACACGTTTAATGCAATAGCCTTTTCACACTTTTAGACGCGTTCCACTTTTATGCTTCTGTAGACTACTCTGAGGAACTGAGCACTGACAGTCACTCTACGCGCGCATACGCAATACTAACAGAACGAGTGGCAAAGCGGTGTACACAACGCAATCGGGGAATTACCGGATACCACGTGACAATAAATGCTTAAGCTTATGTTTAAATGTTTTAGAACTTAAATTACGGGTTTTATTCACCCCGTTTGTTACTTGAATGTATAAAATAAGTGATAGTATATACAATATAGTAACGAATTATTTCCATCCGCGCTTCACTAGCGCGCTAGCTGTAAAAGCTGTTCTACGGCGCAATGTTGACATCCATACACACTTTAAGGCTCAATAAAGTATACACTTGAGGCAGACGAGACTTCTTTCCACAGACAGAAGCGACTGTATATGTAAGTTTTGAGATCCCCCTCACTGGATCTACATATGTGCCTGTCCCCGTCGAATGCGATGTTTGGCATCGTTTTCGTAGTTCAGGGTGGATGAGGATATGTGTTTACTTGCCAGGTTATTGGTTTGTTAATCTCAGCGGAGAGCAAGGACGTGTTGGCTGGGACTATATCACCACCAGCGTCAAGTGATCAAGCGTTTTAACAGAAGGTTATTGGTTGAAGGAATACTTCGAGGAATAAATGATGAATAGAGTTATTTATTTCACTGCTCATTCATAAACACACAAGCTATTCCCGGCAAATCGCGAACTGGAAAGTATTAAAGATGTTCTCGCGTTTGCAATGATTTGCGCTGATATACTAGGTACAAACACTGCGAATATTTTGTGATGGGAATCCTTTTGGTACGCTGCTCGCGGCTTGCTGCTCTCGGTAAAATTTTACAGCGTAATTTTATCTGCGTATGCACTTCTCTATTCATCCAGAAAGTCACCTCGGACATTTTGAGAAGCTTTTCCTTCCGTGGTACTGAAGAATTTTGACACGACACTACAATTGTCAAAATTACCTTATGTTGTGACTAAGGGACTTTACGCCCGTTATATTTTTTAGCAGAATGCCCTTCGATAATCACCAGGGAACGGATTTTTATTGTAAATAAATATGTTTTCTTCTTGCAGTTGCAAGCGTGAAACTCAGAATAAATATTGAGTATGAGCCACTATCACAAATACGGCATTTTATTTTGTATAGAAATGCGTAAGTTTAGATTAAAGATATGCAATTAAATATATATTTTTATAATTTAGTTATTAGCATATATTTTATACATGTTTTATTAATAAACTTAGTTTTCAATTATTGATTTTTGTTTCCTCATTAATTGTGTGTCGCAAACAAAATAGGAACTTAGTCAGAAGAGAAGCTGCTCTGTCATAACCTATAAACCTTAAATACGCTTAAATAACAACAAACTGCAGTGGTATCTGTTTAGATTGCACTGGATTATTAACATACGAGTATATGTATACACAGGAAAAGGTTTCGCATGTCAAAGTATTGCATCGTGCACTATAAGTTCAACAGGATTCCCATTTCTATTTGTTATTCTTGATCCCTCAGTTGAGAGGTGCTCGGCTATGCCTAAAGTCGTGTTGAGTGATTCGCATATCGTTTTTGTCACTAAATGCCGAAGGTAATAAGTAGTGAAGGATTTCGGTTTTAGCAGTATGTTAAAAAATTGTCAGCCTTGTGGAAAGTCTATACATAAGACAAGCAACACTCTCAAATAATGCAGCATTTATCCGGTAACAAACATATTGTAACGCGAGCGCTAGAACACCCTGTGAAGCAGCTGGGAGCGGAAGGCAGGGGAGGTTCGGTTAGCCACACCTTCCCCTCGTTTGTCTTATAGTGGTGACAAGGCGGCGGTTGGGAGGAAAAACATGACTGTGCCGTATGTTTCCTTACACCTGGTTCTCGATCTTTCTGTTACTAGAACAATCCTGTAAACACCAGAAGGCGGGATATTCCGATATAAAGAGGGTTACAGACAGACGGAGTCGGAGTTAGTTAGTCAGTTGTTGGTTTGGTCAGTGAGTGTGAGTGAGGAGACAGCCGCAGTTCTTGGTGTAAGAGTTAGTCAGTGACGTGTTAATGAACGAAAAGATTGTGCAACGGAAGACTGTACGAACTGTGTATGTGTATCGGAGTTTATGTAATCGCGAGTACAAGTGAAGTTGTAACGGACGAACTGGTAAATTGTAATTGTGTGCAGCAAGTAATTCTGTGTAATTGGCAAGTGTTAAACTGTAAGTCGGTGGAAATAAAGAACATTTTTGAGTGGTGTAATTGGACTTTTCATTTCACGAACCCACAAAGTCACACTGGTGTCAGGAAGCGGGAAAACAACATAACATCACCGAACATTACAACCATGGACGCGGCATTGGAGAAAATTTTGGAGACGATGATGGAAATGAAAGCGGAACTGAAAGAAATGAAGACGGCCAACGACAACATCGCCGGGAAGATGGAAGAAATGAAGGCCGAACTAATCTCGGAAATGAAGACGGCAAATGAAAACCTCGCTGCAAAAATAGAAGCGGCAAACAACAACCTCATCGCTGAGTTGAAACAAATGAAGACGGCCAACGACAACATCACCGCGGAGATGGAAGAAATGAAGGCCGAGTTAACCACAGAAATGAGAGCAGCGAACGGCAGTCTGGCCACGGAAATGAAGGCGGCGAACGAGGCTCTCGCCGCAAAGTTTGAGGAACGTTTGGACGGCGTGAGGGATGACGTCGCGAACCTGGGCAAACGGAAGGGTCAAGTAGACGACCGCCTTAATGATTTAGAGGAAAAGGCCGACAACATCGCAAAACCCCTCACCCGCCTGACGGAGGAAAACCGGCCTTATGTGTGGACGGAGGACGCCGAAGACGCTTTCCAGCACCTGAAGGGGACCCTGTGCAGTGCTTCAATTTTGGGTTTCCCACAACCGGGTGGCGCCTTCATTGTGGACACCGACGCCAGCGACCATTGCATTGGAGGTGTCCTATCGCAGATCCAGGACGGCCACGAGCGCACAAGAGTGGAAGAGGAGGAGCGTGCCGCAGCAGTCCGAGTAGTTGTGGCAGTGCCTGCTGAAGGCTGGGATAGCGCAGGCCTGAGGAGGGAGCAGCTGGCGGACGCAGACTTGGGGCCACTCTTGAGGGAAGTGGACGCAGGGACGAGACCAACCTGGGAGGACATCGCACCGAGGAGCGCCACCTATAAGTCGCACTGGGCCCAATGGGACTCGTTGAAGACCAGAGAGGGCGTGCTGTTCCGGGTATGGGAGTCACCCGATGGGAAGGCGCAGAGAGAACAGTTGGTACTTCCCCGGAGCAAGGTCCCGGAAGTCTTGGAGGAAGAACACGCCGGTACTTCAGGAGGACACCTGGGAGCGAACCGAATGATTCACAAACTACGGCAGCGCTACTTCTGGCTCAGACTCCGGGCAGATGCTGGTGGTACACCTGGACCGCCTCGCACGCTACGATGGGGCTGTTCGAGGCGAACAGCTTTGAGGAGGGAGCAGTGTAACGCGAGCGCTAGAACACCCTGTGAAGCAGCTGGGAGCGGAAGGCAGGGGAGGTTCGGTTAGCCACACCTTCCCCTCGTTTGTCTTATAGTGGTGACAAGGCGGCGGTTGGGAGGAAAAACATGACTGTGCCGTATGTTTCCTTACACCTGGTTCTCGATCTTTCTGTTACTAGAACAATCCTGTAAACACCAGAAGGCGGGATATTCCGATATAAAGAGGGTTACAGACAGACGGAGTCGGAGTTAGTTAGTCAGTTGTTGGTTTGGTCAGTGAGTGTGAGTGAGGAGACAGCCGCAGTTCTTGGTGTAAGAGTTAGTCAGTGACGTGTTAATGAACGAAAAGATTGTGCAACGGAAGACTGTACGAACTGTGTATGTGTATCGGAGTTTATGTAATCGCGAGTACAAGTGAAGTTGTAACGGACGAACTGGTAAATTGTAATTGTGTGCAGCAAGTAATTCTGTGTAATTGGCAAGTGTTAAACTGTAAGTCGGTGGAAATAAAGAACATTTTTGAGTGGTGTAATTGGACTTTTCATTTCACGAACCCACAAAGTCACAATATTTAGCGACTTCTCTTTCTGCTGTGAAGCAGGACCCTCCAGCTTACATCGGGAGCATTCAAATGTCGTGAAATTTATTTGGATTTATGACAAACTTTTTATTTTGGCGGATATTTCTCTACTTAAGCTCCAGCCGGTAGCAAGTTAGCCTTGTTACTTTCGTAGCTTGTAGTAGATGGAAAGCGATGCCCTCATTCACGTTTGATGGTCTTTTGGGTTTAGTTGTGAATACTTTGTAGTTGCGGTAATATACTCTCCCCAACATTTTGAGGTGTACTGAAGTGAAGGGCATGTTTATATAATTTGTTTGGGAAAGCAATTGAATAATTTCGTTGCAACTAGTGTGGACATCCCCAGTAGGTGTAGTATGTATGCCCTCTGGTAAGATGTGCATCCTTTATGGCCTCAATTTTTGTTTAAGCCATTTTTGTAATACTGTTTAACGTGAGTTTGTACTCTTCATGCTAATGTCTTTTGTAAGCTGTAGTTAATATTGTGATCTCTGTGTATGATTGTTATGTTAGTGACCCTTTTCTAAATTTCATTTAAGTTGTCATACTTTGTAGTATTTACACTTTGTTGTGGATTTAGGAAGTTTATTAAAGTGTTCATTTGCTCAGAGTTTAAATTGTTGTGGTGGTTCAAAGTGACCTTTTTGATGGTGGTTTGAATAATGGAATTTTTGTAGTTGCTGATTGATAATTGTGAGTAAATATAAGTGTTTTTAGTATCAAGGTGTATGCTTATTGTGAAAGTAACGGTTTTAATTCCTTCTGTATGGAGTTTTAGTGATGTTTTTCTATGGGATTTGCAGTTGATTTACAATGAAGTGTTTATTAACACACGTGTGCGGCAACTGTGAAACATTGATAGTGGAAAATTTCCTGAAGTATGTGTTCTCATAATAATATAATTATCATTTTCCATGCTTCCCTTTCCAGAGGTTGTGTTTCTTGCTGTAAGCATTTTTGTGCTCTATCGTTTATTAACTCTGGTGTTGCAATGTTATATTTTGCTCTTCCGTTAACTTGAAAGATAAAAATTTTGGCGTAGTTTTACTTGGGGAAATTTCCTTATAAAGTTTTATTTTAGTACACACTGGGAATAACTTAAAAAAGAGGAAACAAATTTAGGGTATGACTTAAGGTTTTCTTGAAATGATAATTGATTTTAGTTAACTAGTTATTTTCTCTGCAGTGAAGTTATAAAGTAATTATTAATATTTGCTACGGTCATTTATTATCAGGCATGCTACAGCTTTCCCCCCCTTGTTTTGGCCAATCGTTGTGTTAACAGTGGATTATCAAGAGGGTTATGTTTACATTACTAAGCATTAGTGAACAAAATTTTGTGTAAATTCTGACATTCCTTGTACTTTGCCTCACTAGACATCTTCCAGATGTGATGCTGCTGTCGAGTGTGTATGAGTTGTCCAGATGGTTGCTGAAATGTGCCCCAGGATTAACATGTTTTAGTGTGAGAGATTTTTTGGTTCAATGAAGTGTTGTAAAGTAGCCTTAAATGCAGTGGTGAAGTAAATGGAGTTCTGAGTAGTAGTATATATGAAGTTTTACAGGGGAACATATATAATTTATGGCGTGCTGGAGTAGCTGACCTTCACAGCGTTAATAAATACTTTTTAAATATGTTTTCTTGGACGAGTGTGTTGCAACAATTGTGTGTCATGAACGTGTTTTTTATTTACAGCTGAACTGCCTCTGAAGAAGTTGATGAACAGACGCCAATGGCAGTAAAGTACAGCACGTGCTCCCGGGATTACCTGTTGAGGCCGGCTTCCAACTACCTACAGCTTTTTTCTTTCTTTTATTTATTTATCAATTGATCAGCACAGTCAGTGCTATACAAATTGCAGAGCTGCAGATACAGAATAAAATTAAAGAATACAGGGAAAGGAGATACTCGCATTGGAGTCTTCATGCAAAATGATCTGATTAGTGGGAATATAAATTACATAAATTCAGCACTTCAGAATTAACACTTCATAGAGATAAAATGTCCTGTGGCAAGGTTACCTATATCTAATTTGGCGCCAATATGTAAGATTCTACTGAATCATGTAAAGGCATTGTCTATCCTTGTTTATACATTAAAATGTGGAAATTATTTTTTAAATAGCACTTTTTTTATTCTTGGTTTAGTCATATTCCTCTTTCAGAACTTTGCTAGAATCCTGGTCCCTTGTGTAGATGTGCACGCCAAGTAAGTTAATATAGCCTCCGTCCTAAGTGAGGCAAATTAAGTAATGTAGTAATTCATAGAGAAGCTTAAGATAATTTCTATCAATTTGAGTTTCTTGTATTATTCCAGAAAACTAGCAACAACAACTAATCTCTGGACAGAAGGTGTTAAAAGACACTGTTAATGTAGAAACGATAATCAACTCGCTCATACATGTGAACTTTAAGAGAAGTTAAAATCAGGATGTTAAGAAAAAGCTAAAAATTTAGACAAATTGCCCACTTTCCAAGGCCATCAAGTAAGCATCGAGATTATAAACGTTAGTGATGTGTCTCTTATTAAATATGTAAGAGTGACTTTCTGACGTAGAAAGCTCCCAATAACGGAAACGCTCTGTAACGATTGGTAGAAATTTCTAATGGGCAGTTTAGAAATGGTGTGTGTCGTGCACTGTAAATCCAAAGAATTTTCAGAAAACTTATGTCATGTCTTTAATTCATCACTGATAACGATTAGGATTTACAATGTAGGGGATTTGGCACGGAGACCAGTCGTGAGCCATTGTTCCACCCCCGGCAGGAAGGTTGAGGCGAGAGCAGACAGAGGTCGCCGTCCCAAGGAGTCACAACAGTGCAGAGTGCAGGGTCCCTAAATTTTATTTAGATAGACACCTCCCCCCGCAGGCCAGGACAACGGTCATGCCCACCCTCCCAACTGCGGTACGGAAACGGGTCGAGCAGCGGGTTCGCAAAAGGTCCCGGCAGCCGGTCCCGAAATGGTCCCAGCAGCATGGTTCGGAGACCGGCAAACGACCTATCGGAGGAGAAAGTAATTTTCCTCAGAGCATATCATCCTGCCATGCACCGCCGAGACACCCGCCGACACTTCTACCCTGAAAGAGACCACCAGAGGAGAGATGATGTGAAAATATAATGGAGATGAAATAGAGGGACAGGAAATTTGGGGGATGTAATTAACCTAGAACAATACGCTGGGAAAACTCCCGAAAAAAACTCATAGGTCTGGTAGGTCGGCCACGGGAATCGAATGCGAGCCACAGACGTAACTGCCCGAGCCATCCCGCCGCTCCGTTATCATTGGTAAGCTGTTAACGCATTCCTTTTATTATAACCTGTTCTCTCATGGTTAGTAAAAGAAACTATTTGTTGTGTTCTAGATAATATTTTTAACCTTTTGATAAATATGTTCTCAGTTTTTAATGCATAACAGTTGTGTTATTATTATTTGGTCGTCTTGTTTCTCCAACTTAATCGAGCCACACATTCAGGAGCCAAATTTGTGGCGTTATTCCTCCACTCGCAGCAGATAGGAAGCACGCCGACTGTTTCGAAGATCCAGGTCGAGATCTGATTAAATGAGTCATGAGATCTTTTCTCAGGTGTGGATTTTTGGTGACAGAAATAAAATTTATATGACTCCGATTTCGTAATATATTATTTAATTGTATAATCTAAATTACAATTCACTCGTCTCTATTACGAATACCGAATAACTCTTTTTGAATGTTATTAACTTTCCTTTACAATTATATTCACCGCAACATTTTTCATCGTCATGAAACAAGACTGAAGAACATATATCTATCTCAAGATTATTGATTTTCCGTAACTATCGTTACTCCTCTATTAATTTTGTGATTGGCCAATGTACTGCTACGTCACCGCATTACGTAATACAATTATTACTACGGCAAATCACAATATTACACATATATTTGTTTTTAATATTGCCATTACATGACCTATTAAGTAATATCAGAAAACAATATTCATATAAAAAGTTCTAACTAAAACATATCGTTACACAGTAAATTTATCTTTTTAGCACCATAAATCCCGTTCACTAATAACTAGTTTAGCGGAGTAAATTGTGACCTAGGGCAGCATTAGGTCGGTCACACAGCAGACTGTATTTCTATATACAGATTTGCAGGTTACATATACGTTACTTCTACTTCAACGCCTCCACCGAATCTTTTTCTCATTTTTGGGATTTTCGCAGTTTTCATGGCGTTACTTCGTAGAGCCGAATTCTGATAGATCCCTTTTTATATTAATGGTATAGTGCCGTCACATTGGAGATATTTTCCCAAAATATACTTATAGCTTTTCTGAGCTGTCCACTGGAGAGCCAACATAATAAAAAGAGTTTTCTTCTTTACAACTCAACAAAGCATTGCAAACTCGCTAGGCAATAAACACAGTGTAACTACACTCGAAACGCTCATTTTCAGCCTGATAAAATCGTCTTTTCAGAAACATCCTATATACAGCACAATATTGAAAACGACAACTGTGATTAAACATTAACAGTAGTATATACTTTTACATATCAAAGTAATAAAGGCAATTTGGAAATTATGTATATATATCCTTGAGGTGAGAAACATCCTGTTTCGCACTGAAACTCACATTTCTCCAGTAACACGACGCTAAAAACTTTATTGAAGTCACGTGCTATTTACTACATACACCTTTAATCACACAGACATCTTGAAACTTTTTTGAATTTTCCAATAGTAGTTTTTGACACTTTTCATTATTCAGTGTAAAGTACCGAATTTAAAGGGTATATTTACCGTATACTAATGAATACTTGTGCACATATTTTTAATATTTACATAGTTTACAAAATATGATTTTTAAGCATCTGTATATGTAGATTCCTTCGTATTACTGAAATTCAGTCACATATTTAATTGAAAGAGAACTGCCGAAATGTTCTGTTGCACATTTTCGGGTGTATGCTTCGGTCGTGTTTAAGTGAAACGAATCTGAAATTATTTCATTTTGTAATTTCACATGTATTTCTGTTGTTTTGATGGCCTGGTAATGAGGTACTGATTTATTTGCTGTTTTAATTTCATTTACAGAACATACATACAGACCACTTTCGATTATTCGAGTTAATGTGGGGGAGAAGATGCACGAATAATCGAGAAACCTGCAATTTAATGCTCTTAAGGTACAGCCTACATATGTGAACAAGAAGTTGCTTTTAAATGTTGTTTTCAAACAAGTATTATTTGTTCAAAAGTTGATTCAACTTCTGCGCACAGGTATTGGAGGCCTGTTTATTAATGAAATAGTCCGTGATATTGATCCTCCTGAGCAGAGATGACAGTTTTTCATTGAGCTCCTCATATTTTATTGCAGCAATAATATCATTGTATTGAAACCCCTTTGTCCCATATAGAATAGGATGGGATAGGATGGGATATGATGGGATAGGATAGGGTAGGATAGGATAGAACTCTAAGGAGGGGATTGGGCAGGTTGACCAAATTGATCTTTTGTTCGTACCTATGCCCTAATTGGTCATCCACTTTGAGGAAGGTTGAGGTGAGAGAAGAGAGAGAAAGAGGGTGGCCGACGGCAAGGAGCCAGGACAGTGCAGAGGGTAGGGTCTCTACCGTGTACCAGTTTGAAACTCCTCGACAGTCCAGTCCGGCATCCCTCCTACCATGGCCCGAAACAGTCCACCAGGTAACCTCGGATCCCGTAGATCAGTGTTGTGCAGGAGCTCGAAAAAACTCCCGGCAGGCTTGTAAAACCGGCATCCCTCCTACTGTGTTCCTGAAACGGCCCACTAGGCGGTTCGCAGACCGGAGACTGTCCTACCGGAGGATGAAGGCGTTTACCAGGAACATATCATCCTGTCTGGCGACCTGGGCAAAATACCCGAAGAATCCCATAGGTCAGGTAGGACGGCCACGGGAATCGAGCCCGGACCTCCCGAATGTGGGCTCCAAGCTAAACCGCCTGAGTCATCCAGCTAGCTCGGTTTGCACCATATAATATAGAAGAGTAACAATACATTGCAGTGCAGTACAATTACTGATGTCACTATCTTCATCCTCACTTTCACATTTATTGTCCTCGTTTTATAGTTTCTCCACTATCTCTTTTACAAGTCTGTTTCGACTTGCTTCGTTGACACTTAACACACGAATTAACGTCAGAAAAGCTGAACTTGTTTTCAATTGACACGGAACAGCTTAGCCGATAACAATGGAAATGGTATTTTATGGCGTGATGGTACTTGAAACAATGGAAATAACGCTTATTGTAACGAGGCGTATGTATACTTCTGTTTACCAGAGAAAAATAATATATAAACTTTTTTTTTGGCTGGATGCACGGATACTCGCATACGAAAGAATAATCGATAGCATACCTATATATATACACTTGCCACACATTTGAATGATAATCTACAGGTACTAAAAAGGCACATACGAGTGCAATTCACTTCTATTAAATATAAAGAAACCACTCTAAATACACGCCATAAAGTTGGCAGGCATAAAATATATTTTCAATTTTACTTTTTATAAGTTTGGGGAATTCATTCAAGTGAGAAATAACTACAATAATCCAACTATATATACATACATGGGCCATTAAAATATAAGTGGCAACACTGTCTGCATTTGGCGCCATCAGCGGTAAATAATGTAAGCTGATAACGAGCATCTAATGCTTGTTAGCTGTGAGTTTGAAGATAGTAATTTTATCTAATAAGACTTTTTAGTAAGTTTAATTGTAGGCTGTTATGTTTAGTGCTCTAAATATGTTTAGTAATTACGAACAGAAATGCTTCTTTAAAATTCAGGTTGCAAGAGGTATCAATGCTCGACAATGCCATACAGAATTATTGGAAGCTTGTGGTAGACAGACTTCATGCGGTAGACCAGCTGTGTGTCGTAAACGTCCAAATCTCCTGAATTCTCATCCCACAGTGTTACATGATAGTACTCGCACTCACACGTCTGCCCCTGTTGTTGATTCACTTCGCATGTGGAACTGGGAAATTCTGGAGCATCCTCCATACTCCCCAGATATGATCCCACATGATTTCGACTTTTTGGCGAAAATGAAATTGCCAGTTAGAGGAGTTCGCTTTAGAACCAGACAGGCAATTATAGGAGCAGCAGCACAACAGTCTGTTCGAATATTAGGACAACAAGACGCTATGGATGGCATCCGTCGGCTCCCTGATGTGTGGAGTCGAGTTCTACACGTTGGAGGAGATTACTTCTAAGCACTGAAATAATGTGGCTGCTCCAAAAAGGTTTTATTTGTTGTTAATTCTAAAATTGCCACTGATTATTGAATGACCTATGTATGCAGATGCCGAGGCTGAGTGGCACCAAGGGTTCGATTCCAGGTGAATTCATGTGGGACTTGTAATGGACGAATAGGCGTCTGGGTTTTCTCCATATTCTCCGGTTTCTCCTACTATTCATTTCATCAACTGCTCTATCATCAGCTATCCTTTCATTACTGTCACCTTCATTTCATATCGTCTTCTTCCGCACTCTCATACCAGGCTTGAAGTTGTCAGCCCGTCCTTTACGCTCCTAGTTTGCTACTGCGGTTTTAGGTTGCGAAGACCACATTCTCCGGCTGGGAGGAATTGGGGCGCTAACCACGTCCCATCCACCACTCATGACGCTCGTTGGGGCCGAGACTGGGGTTACGGTGGTCGGGAGGTAGACCTTGGCCCACCATGGGCTGCTATACCACGGGGTTATGTATTAATTTATACATAATTCAAAGCCACTATTGTCCTTAAGTGCAAGAAATTATTTTGTGTTAAGTAGGACTGGACAGTTTCTCTATCCGCATAATTTATTAATATTCCGCTTTTATTCGTGATTAGAAGACTTGTGCCATGAATAAGGTTATTCTCCATTATTCAATGCAGTAGAGAAATGCTTCGAAGTTTATATTATATACGATCTTTAAATCCTTTATTTAGGGGTTAATATTATGTTCCTATGTGGCTACTAATCGTTAAGTGTAAAGGCTTCCTTTTAACAATACATCCTGTAACATAGTTTCCTAAACCGATTTAGTGCTTTTGGGGTTGCAGCATATGCGCTACAGGTTGCTACTATTTGTTGTTTATGTTTGCCAAAAAGTCCAAGGAATCCCCTATAGACGTTGCGAATAAAGTATATATATATATATATATATATATATATATATATATATATATAGGAGATCATGTAAGTTGAAATCTGATAGTTACAGATAAAATAATGACATAGCTATCTTGATCATTTAATAAAAAGGAGGAAACAAGACAAATTAAGACATGCATTACAACCTCCCACCTATATACAGGATGTTTCAAAACGACACCGAACGAACATATAGAAGTAGTTGCTCAGCTTCTCTGTGACACATATAAATATATTTTACCGCCAACAGAGCCGCATAGAAATGTTCCACAATGAGTGTAGATTAGGCAGTGACAGGAACGTGCCTCACGCTGTAACTGTTAGTAAACATACTGGCATACACCGCAGTAACTTGCTTGGTACTATTAAGAATTTCTTTGGCTTATAAAACCGCAATTAAGAAGCTATTGCTTAATTATTGTTTATGAGTGTTTAACGTGTTCCAAAATTCCGTTATAGCAGTCCATGATGGCAAGTAAGCTGCTGGACACATGCAGCTTATACCTTTTAAAGGAAAGTTAATGTTAGTGAGGTTGAGGATGGAAGCATTAAATGATAAACAAAACAGAAAACAACATCAAAGAATTGTAGATAAATTACCAAAACTAAATGGCTTATACAATGAGACGAGCATTTTATTTCACGCTTGCGGTCGGCTGCGGGAGGGAATGGCCGGTGGAGGGGGCCGTGTGGCATCGCCGGTCAGCTGGCGCCTGCGGAGGCGTGACAGGGTGGAGAGAGGGGAAACCACGGGGGTGGCTGAATCTTTCTTTTCCCCTCCTCCTGCCGCCTGTAAGAACGCGAGATCTCCGGAATACTTTTCCTCTCCATTGTAAAGAATTCTGTAGCACCATTTAGCCACCTATAAATAGAAGCACATGCGACCAAGAGTTCATCCGACCACTATTCGCCGACTACAGCGCGTCCAGAACAGGGCACTGCGCATAACCTACGACACCGGGCGTAGATTCCCGTCCCACATTCTTCACACCTACTCCGGAGTCCCGTAAGCTAGACTCTACGATAAGCTAGACTCCCATCCCAACATCCTGGTGAACACCCTTGGCCGTTACGACCACAGGGCTCCTCGTCGCCGACCGAGCTACCGGTCGCCCAAAGATGCTTTGGGTAACCAGAATTGAACAGGGCCACATACCCCTGACCTCAAACCCCCAAGCCCAGAAATGGGCTTGGTAAGTCCATTACCTAAACATTTGTTCCTTTCCCTCTAGCCTGTTAAGCGGACTGTGCTCAGATGCCTCCCAGGCAGGCGGAAGAGTGCAGCCAGCACAGGGTGCACAACCCTCCACCGGGGCAACAGCGCGCATAAGGCTAGACATACCACTGCCGAAGACAACCGCCTGAGACAAAGACGACTCTATTATCTGCCCAAATAAAGCAGCAATAAGCGGCTAGGTGCTGGGTAGCAAACACTCCGTCCAGGTAAACCTGGACGACTCGATTCTTCTTCTGGTCTGCTGGTCTGCCAAGAGTTCAGTTCTTAGTCAGCTCCAGAGAGAGTTGTGCGTAATTGTCAGTGTTGCGTAGTAGTGAGTGTGGAGTGGATCAGTGACAGGCGAACTGGTGGATTGTAATTGTGTGCGCTACGTAAATCTATGTAATTGGCAAGTGTTCCAACTGTAATTCGTTGGAAATAAAGAACGTTTTGACTTTGTGCAACTCGACTTTTAATTTCACGAACCCACAAAGTCACAATACTAAATAAAGCATTTATAACTGAAAAGGAAGCTGTTGATATTTACAGTAAGTGGTTAAGAGTATTGTACAATTAAGATCATAAAAAATGCTCTGAAGTTCAACAAATAAATATTATCATTGATATAAATAGTTTTATAATTCATATTTTTAATGAAACTAAATTAATCGTGCGTTCGTTGAACTCCCCTCAGCTCTTCCATCCATCAAAACCATATCCGTCATTTCGGCATTCATATAGCGCTCCATATTGCTTGAATTTGCTAACTACGCGCAAAATCCTCCCTGTTAGGACGGAATGTGTAGTTTTACACTGAAGAGCAGCCTTGCAACTGTCCGAGTTATCAGTGCACTTTTGCACAAATAACTGCCTTCTGCCCCATTATCTGAAAAGTAGGCTGGAATCACCGATAAAGAGCAAACAGTAATGTTTTTGTTTTCGTGGCCGGTGCATCCCAATAACAACTTTTGAGGTTTGCACACCAGTGGTTCCTGCGCTGCCTAATCACAAAATCATCTAATATTTAATTATGCATAACATTATACTTAACAGAACTTCGAAGCTGCGACACCAAAATTCGGTCTAGTTAAGTTATAAACTACGCAACGGCTATAATCGTTCGGTGTCGTTTTGAAACAACCTGTATAAACGTAGTGCATTTGGAGGACGGTGTCACTATTTGTAACTGGTCAGGCCTTGATACCCGAGAGAAGGCACTTTGGGTGATGGTGGAATATACAGTTGAACAATGAAAATAACACCAACCTGCTGACGTCTTCATATTAGTTCCCGCAAGCAGGAGCTTTACGGATATTTTCTCTACGTGGCTGCACTTCTGATGGCCCACTCAGTTGTTCAGAATCTGTTTAATTCCTCTTCCTAAGACAGGCATATCACGGCCGAATTATATATATATATATATATATATATATATATATATATATATATATATATATATATATATATATATATATATATACATATCAGCTGGAAGCGCACTAAAATCCTTAAAAGCATCATATCTCTTATTGTTTCATTAAATAAATTGGGTCGTATTATTTTTCTAACAGTTTTCGCATGCCGCACTCCAGATAAAGTCTTATCAGTCGTTGCGGAGACTAACAAGAGAATACTTGGCTGGCCCCGTAGCTGAGTCGCTGGACTACCTGCCTGCCGTGCTAGGTCCCGGGTTCGATTTCCGGCAGTGGGGGTGGGGATTTATTCTCCGACCGAGATAATTGCTCATCTTCCCCAGAGTCTGGAAGTATGAATGAGTGTGCGAATGTGTGTGATCTGATGATTAAAACCCAACGAATACGAACTTACACCTTCCAAAGGAGAACGGCCGCGGCTGTGACCATTGAAGTTAAAGGCGGGCTATAAATGGAACACACTCTAAAAAAGTGAATACTACGGTCACGCCACTGAAGATGTGCGATGCATCTTCTTACTGGAAGCAGCACGCCTCGCTATAGCTAATAGAAGAACAATCCATCACTTGACTGTTCAACTCAGGGAAAAAATCATCGACCTCTTCAACTTCTTTACGTATCCCTAGCAGTCCACTTACAGTGGTGTTAGCGGATTCTTGTTCCTCTATCCCTTAAGGTTGGGCCTGTGGAACCAAACTTTGGTTCCGATAGAGAACCAGGATGGATAATCAGCCCGATGCCTGGTGTGAGGGTGAAGGAAGTGTGTGTGTGTGTGTGTGTGTGTGTGTGTGTGTGTGTGTGTGTGTGTGTGTGTATGTGTGTAACGCCCTCTTTTACTACCGCAGCCGGTAACACTGATGATACATGAGATGAAGATGAAGCACCGGTGGAATGAGATGGCGGGGGAAACCGGACATCCCGGAGAAAACCCGTCCCAGTGCCGTGTTGTCCGCTACAAATCTTACTTTGCGGTCCCCTGGAAACGAACCCGGGCCGCCTTGGTGAGAGTCAAGCGGTCTAACCACTCAGCAACTGCGCGGCCGTGAAGAAAGTGAATGACAGTATGAGGGCGAGATGAATGATAGGAAAGATGATGGAGCAATGGGTGGAATGCTCGCAGCGGAAAACGGAGGTCCCCAGTGTCGTGTTGTCCACCACAAACCTTACTTTCGGTCGACTGGGATCGAACACGGGCCGCATTGGGGAGAGCCAAGCGGTCTAACCGGCGCGGCTGTGTATCTTTGCCCTCAACAGGGAAAATAGAACCACTCTCCCCTGGATCAAGGGACATGCATGTCTATAAGAGAATGAAACAGCCGACTATCTCGCCAAGATTGCTGCCAGCTACATGACCACACTAGATTACAAATCCATTCCCTTAACCTGGAACAAACAACTGTTAAAAGACTAATACATTACGATTTGGAATTCCATCTATACCAAATCCAGTGATCCTTCCGCACCAAACTTTCCATCCCCAACATATTTCACAGACAGTCCTTGTCTCTCTGGCCCAATCAGATAACAACTCAATTTCTTACAAATAATGGCCGTTTTCAATCCTACCTCCACAAAATGTACATTAGAGCGTCGTCATTTTATAGCTACCCTGAGAAACCTCCACAGAAGGCCCGACATTGGATGACAAAATGCACCTTGTATTCAGCTGTATTAAGTTGTCCAACTGCCGGTGGTTTTGAAGACTTATTTCAACACAGATATTCCGTTATACACCTATAATGATACACCTATATATACAAAGATTGTAAATAATTTGTTTAAATAGTAATAAGGAACGAGGATTTCTAGTGGGCCACGATCCAAAGCCCGGAATATCGTTTCCTATATAACTTTAATTTGGTTGTTTGCATGGTATTAAAATTGCTGAGTATCTTATTCCTTGCATTTTCTCTCAACGTTTTCTCTTCTTTTACTATATAATACTATTCACATTCATCTATAATCTACCTTAGATGAGTTTTTCATTTTCATGTGTTTGTTGACATCCTCCTTAAGTACACTCATTTAGAGTGGTTCGCGTAACATGGAAAGGAAAGGGCGAGGCTGTTATCTAATCATGCAAGAAGCTGCTGCAAGGACTCCGTATCTCTTGACAACTCTCGTGTGAATTTTCAACACTTAAAACTTTTAGGGTGCGGCTGTATTCATTTACGATGTCGGCGGAAGGTAAAGAAGGGTTCGTACGCAGTGCGTTGGGCATTTGTTTACTTCTTTCTGGAGTATGTTTAATCTAGATTGGTTTGTGCAACTTGTGCAGCTAATGAGAATAAAAAGGCGGGGCTCTTATCTAATCAAGAAAGAAGCGGTCGCAAAGAGTGTTGTTATCTTATTTTACTCCCACTCCGAAATTTTTACAACATATAAATTTTGGGTTTGGCTGCACGGATTTACTTGTTTCACTCGGGAAGAACACCGACCGACGACTTCGCACAGAATGAGTTCCACACGATCTTCACCGATGTTCACTGCATTATTCGGCAGAAATTTGAATCTATTCATTACTATTCTTATTCTCTTCAGTTTGTCATCCAGTGTTAGGGGTAAGTACAGCATGTTTACTTTAAAATTAGAATAACCCGGAGCTCCGCTCGAGTTATTAGGTTAAATGGAAAGGTTCGTTTCCCTCTCAAAACTACTTTCTAATATACACCTCTCTTTCTCTCTCCCTCGCCCTCTCTCACTAGGCCTTTCTCAATCTCTGTCTCCTCTTCTAACTCTCTAGTCCTGCTTTCTTGCCCTACATGATCCTCTCCCCTGTTCAATCCCAATAGCTTTATCTCTGAATTTCTCTCTTCCTTTTTATTTACTCCTTTAATACCATCTTTCACGTCTCCCATCCCTCTCTTCGTGGGCATGAGTTTATCTAACGTGTCGATGGTTGAAAGCAAGAACATCTTAAGCATCAACAAATGTCATCCTTTGGAAAAATAAATCAATATGCGATGTGTTACTATCATACGACATATCCAGATATCCAGCTTATATATGTATTCTGTAAATTATTTGTAAAAATGCCTTGCTCTTTATTCAGAGTTAATGACAATATCACTTTTCCGTTATTTTTAAAATATGAAATATATTTTGGCCACTTTACATAGAAGCATAGGTACAGGGCGCTATTACGGTTGTTAATGTTTAAAAAGAGGTTCGCTTTTTGTATACTCTCAATAACAGTTCCCTGGTTTGATGAGAAACAAGAGAACGTACATAGAGTTTCCAGATGTGTAACTTGAAATACTGGGAAATACAACAGAAAATATCACGCAAACAGTTACAGTTCCAAAAAGTGATTTAGTGTAAAGTGTTTATTTTCTGAAGTAAATTTTTTTCAATCTTAGGCATTTGTTTTTATATACAGTTATACAATATTCAATTTGAATCGGGATATTAACATAAAATTCAGCGCATAATTTTTGTTGTTGTAATTTACGTCCTCCAACGTTAAGTCATATCGTACGATAAATGGAATGGGTGAAATGATGCTCAAATGAGCCCAGGGTCCATGGAGCCTAGAATTACCCGACATTCGTCTCCCAGGATAAGGAAAAAGCCTTATCCAGGTAACTCACCCTGACAGAGATTCGAAATCGGGACCTCTTGAACGCGAGGCAGACACGCTACCACCACGCTACAGAGGCGGGCACAGATTACGTTCCTCTTATCAATATGCCCAAAATTGAAAATTTATGAAAAACGTCGGAACAAACTTTGAGAACCGAAAAATTACGAAAAATTTTCCTATGTAAATCGTAAATTCCATATCTAGCCTTAAGCGGCTGGATTGTTTGATCCCTTACGAGGAAGGTCCAGATACACATAAAACGTAGTCTGGAGAACTTTCCTGAAAATCTTCGTATAACAACCTTGCTTCAATAAATGTTGAGTTTAAATATAGATTTTTGTATTTATCTGATTTCTTATATTACTTACACTGGTCTCTCTCTCTCTCAATCTCTCTCAAACACATTCGCCTGTAGCGCCGTATGAAATAAGAGTGGGCGTTAAAACTACTGAAATAAAGTGCATGGGCTCTCTTCTAAGAACTTCTTTTGGATTTAGGGGATCTTAAATCCTGTATTTCCGGTGAAATATTGATATTGTCACCCAATTAGGGAAGGGACGGATAGGCGACAGTTGGGAGAGACCCTAGGCAGCTGGGCCACGCCCACTCATCGGTCTCTGTCACTAACTGAAGGGTGATTTGCGGAAGTGCCGCCTGTCCCTCGATGTTTCTCTCCCCTTCTTCTGTGGTCTGGAACGTTCGGGTAATTAGAGACTTCTAGAAAATCAGTGACATTCCTATAAAAAGGGTTTCAGAGAGACAGTTAGTCAGTCAGTGTTTGACGTGCTAGCGAAGGACGTGTTAATGAACGAGAAGACTGTGCGTGCATCGGAGTTTGCGTAATCGCGAGTACAAGGAAATTGTAACGCACGAACTGGTGAATTGTAATTGTGTGCAGCACGTAATTCTGTGTAATTGGCAAGTGTTAAACTGTAAGTCGGTGGAAATAAAGAACATTTTTGAGTGGTGAAATTGGACTTTTCATTTCACGAACCCACAGTCACACTGGTGTCAGGAAGCGGGAAGATAACATCACCGAGCATTACAACCATGGACGCGGCATTGGAGAAAATTTTGGAGAAGATGATGGAAATGAAGGCGGAACTGACAGAAATGAAGACGGCAAATGAAAACCTCGCTGCAAAAACAGAAGCGGCAAACGACAGCATCACCGGGAAGATGGAAGAAATGAAGGCCGAATTAACAGCGAAGACGGAAACGGCTAACAGCAACTTGGCCACGACAATGACCTCAAAGATGGCCGAACTGACCACAGAAATGAGGGCAGCGAACGACAGTCTGGCCACGGAAATGAAGGAGGCGAACGAGGTCCTCGCCGCCAAATTTGAGGAACAGTTGGCCGGCATGAGGGATGACGTCACGAACCTGGGCAAGCGGATGGGTCAAGTAGACGACCGCCTTAATGATTTAGAGGAAAAAGCCGACAATAACGCCAAGACCCTGAACGCCGTGGTGGAAGACGTCGAAGACCTTGCTAACCGCGTTAACAACCTGGAGGGAAAGGCCGACAACGGCGCCAAGTCCCTGAGCGCCATGGTGGAGGACGTCGTCGGCAGGAGGTTGAAGGATTTGAAGGCCGACGCACCGGGACGCGACATAACATCGCCGCGCGTCAAACCTCCCAAGTATGACGGCGCGTCAACGTTTGAGGTCTTCCGCCGCCAGTTCGAAACAGTGGCCAGGCACAACGGATGGTCACTGGAGGAGGAGGCCACACAGTTAATAGCCAGCCTCCAGGGAAGAGCCGCGGAAGTCCTAAACGCGGTGCACACGACGGCGGCGCCCAAGGACATCTGGGAAGCCCTGGAGAATCGCTTCGGGAACCACCGCTTAGCCGCAGCATATCGCAGCCAGCTAAAGGCAAGGTCACAGCAGCCGGGGGAGACGCTGCAGGAGTTCGCCATTGCGATCGAGCAGCTGGCTAGCAAGGCCCTGGTTGACCTGCCACTGGAGTTCGTATCCCGGGAAGCCGCCTACAATTTTGTCGACGGGGTACGGGACACGGAGATTCGTCAGCGCCTAATGCTCGGCGAATATAAAACCATCCACGAGGCGCTGACAGCGGCATTAAGAATGGAGGCGGCCAAAATTACATCTATCCCGACGTCGAGAACGAGGAGTGTCCGCTACGCCGGAGACAGAAGACCAGCTGAGGGACGCCGGCGAACACCTAGTGGCCTGTGTTGGGGGTGTGGACAGCCCGGACACCTGCAGAGAGACTGCCCACACCGGGAAGAGCAGCCGGAAAACGAGTAAGGGCCGTCGTGGAGAGGGGCACGTCGGCGCCATCACCACCATCACCACCATCACCACCATCCCCTCGAGTGACACTGCGCGCCGTCAGCCGGCGTATGGATGACAGCCTCATCGCGGACGGTTGGATAAGAGGAAAGCCGTGCCGCGTGCTGGTGGACACCGGGGCGGCCGTGACCATCATCAGACCTGACGTGGCGAAGGGTTTGCCGGCAAGGAAGCCAAGCCGGCCATACCAGCTTGTCACGGCATCGGGCGACACCTTGCCTGTGGAGAAGGAGGCCCTGCTGGAGCTGAACTTGGGACGGAGTGTCGTGCGTCTGTGGGTGTTCGTCGCGGAGGTGGCTGAGGAGGTGATCCTGGGACTGGATGCCCTCAGGAGCCATGAGGCGACGGTCGACGTCGGCAAGAAGGTCCTGCGGCTTAACGGAGAAGAAGTTATACTCCGTCAACCCGAAGAGCGCCTTGGAATTTGCAGGGTCGTCCTGGACGAAGACGTGGTTGTTCCCGCGAGGAGCGAGGTGGTGGTGACGGCGCGACTGGAGGGCCAGAGAACCAGGAACATGATGCTGGACCAGAAGACGCCGGTAAACGGACTGTGTGTAGCCAGGACATTGCTGCCGTGCCGAGAGGAGGTGCCAGTGAGACTGCTAAATCCAACGGACACCGATCACGACGTCCAGGCCGGGACGGAGTTGGGAACGTGCGAGCCCGTAGTGAGCGTAACGGCAATCGACAAGACACAGGAGCCGGTGCCGAAGCTACACCTGGGACCCCGGCTAGAAGGCTTACTGGAGAGGGCGGCCGACCACCTGACCGCGGAACAGCTGGAGCAGTTTCGACAACTACTGGGGCGATACGAGCGCGTCTTCAGCCAAGGCGATAGTGACTACGGCCGCACGGACAAAGTGCTTCACCGCATCGACACCGGAGACGCCCGGCCTATTCGGCAACCACATAGGCGCGTTCCGCTGGCGAAGCAAGGGGCGGTACGAGACATGCTGGAGGACATGAGATCCAGGGGAGTGATTGAAGAGTCTGACAGCCCTTGGTGTTCCCCTGTAGTCTTGGTGACGAAGAAGAACGGCGAGCTGCGCTTCTGCGTAGACTACAGAAAGCTGAACGCTGTCACCCGGAAGGACTGTTTTCCCTTACCCCGGATTGACGACACCCTGGACACGCTAGCTGGTGCACAGTGGTTCTCGACCCTGGACCTGAAGTCGGGCTACTGGCAGGTAGCTCTAGACCCGAGAGACAAGGAGAAGACCGCATTCTCGACGGGCCAAGGGCTCTGGCAGTTCACGGTTATGCCTTTTGGCCTCTGCAATGCACCAGCTACCTTCCAGCGCCTCATGGAGTCAGTGATGAGAGGGCTGACTTACGATGCCTGCCTGCTATACCTGGATGACATCATCATCGTCGGTAAAACTTTTGAAGACCATCTAGAGAATCTGAGTAAGGTGCTACAGAGACTGCAGGCGACCAACTTGAAGCTGAACGCGAAGAAGTGCCAGCTCTTCCGCAAGGAAGTTAACTACTTGGCCCACATAGTCTCAGCAACCGGAGTGGCCACAGACCCGGAGAAGACAAAGGCCGTGAGAGATTGGCCTCGCCCAAGGGATAGGAAAGAGCTGCGCAGTTTCCTGGGGCTGTGCAGTTATTACCGCCGCTTCATAAAGGGGTTCTCCAACATCGCCAAACCCCTCACCCGCCTGACAGAGGAACACCGGCCTTATGTGTGGACGGAGGACGCCGAAGACGCTTTCCAGCACCTGAAGGAAACCCTGTGCAGTGCTCCGATTTTGGGTTTCCCGCAACTGGGTGGCGCCTTCATTGTGGACACCGACGCCAGCGACCATTGCATTGGAGGTGTCCTATCGCAGATCCAGGATGGCCATGAGCGGGTGATAGCCTACTACAGCAAGACGCTATCCAAGGCAGAGAAGAACTACTGCGTCACCCGGCGGGAGTTACTGGCGGTAGTAAAGACATTGGAGCACTTCCACAAGTACCTGTACGGTCAGCCATTCCACCTGAGAACTGACCATTCCGCCCTAACCTGGCTATTGAGCTTTAAGAACCTGGAAGGCCAGACAGCACGTTGGGTGCAGAGGCTGCAGGAGTACGACTTCACCTCGGAACATCGTAGAGGGAAGAGCCACGGTAACGCTGACGCCATGTCCCGAAGACCCTGTCCAGAAGGGTGCGGCCAGTGCACAAGAGTGGAGGAGAAGGAGCGTGCCGCAGCAGTCCGGGTAGTCACGGCAGTGCCTGCGGATGGCTGGGATAGCGCAGGCCTGAGGAGGGAGCAGCTGGCGGACGCAGACTTGGGGCCACTCTTAAGGGAAGTGGAGGCAGGGATGAGACCAAACTGGGAGGACATCGCACCGAGGAGTGCCACCTACAAGTCGTACTGGGCCCAATGGGACTCGTTGAAGACCAGAGGGGGCGTGCTGTTCCGGTTATGGGAGTCACCCGATGGGAAGACGCAGAGAGAACAGCTGGTACTTCCCCGGAGTAAGGTCCCGGAAGTCTTGGAGGAAGTGCACGCCGGTGCTTCGGGAGGACACCTGGGGGCGAACCGAACGATCGACAAACTTCGGCAGCGCTACTACTGGCTGAGACTCCGAGCAGATGCTGAGAGATGGTGCCGTCAGTGTCACGTGTGCGCGGCGAGTCGTGGCCCCCAGACTAGGAGCCGGGGTCGCATGCAGCAGTACAACGTCGGAGCGCCATTAGAGCGGCTCGCGGTTGACATTGCTGGACCGTTCCCAGTTTCCGACCGAGGCAACAAGTACCTAATGGTGGTCGTGCACTACTTCACCAAGTGGCCGGAGGTGTATGCCATCCCAAACCAAGAGGCAAAGACAATCACAGACTGCCTCGTGGAGCAAGTGTTCTGTCGATTTGGGGTGCCGTTAGAGCTACACAGTGACCAGGGTACCAACTTTGAGTCCAACCTAATGAAGGAGGCATTACAAAGGCTTGGGGTAAACAAGACCCGCACGACGCCTCTACATCCCCAGTCGGATGGCATGGTCGAAAGATACATCAAGACCTTAGAGGAACACCTGAGGAAGGTCGTGGCCAGCCATCAGCGAGACTGGGACGTCAAGGTGCCACTGTTCTTGCTGGCCTACCGCTCGTCTACACACGACACAACTGGGCTGACGCCAGCCAGCTTAATGTTCGGTCGAGAGTTGCGCCTCCCTTGTGACCTGGCTTTTGGAAGCCCTCCGGAGGCGAAGCAGCCTGTGACCGAGTATGTGGATAACCTGGTGGACCACCTCCACGACATGCACGAGATGGCTCGCCAGAACATCCAGAAGGCGAGCGACCGCATGAAGACCAGATATGACAGGCAAGCCAACAGCCAAGGGTTCCAGCAAGGTGACCTGGTCTGGTTGTACCGTCCTACCCGAACCAAGGGACGCTGCCCGAAGCTCCAGCAGCCATGGCAAGGACCGTACCGAGTGGTGAAGAGGATTAACGACGTGGTCTACCGCATCCAGAAGGTTCCCCGGGGGAAGATGTTGGTGGTACACCTGGATCGTCTTGCACGCTACGATGGTGCTGTTCGGGACGACCAGCTTTGAGGAGGGAGCAGTGTCACCCAATTAGGGAAGGGACGGATAGGCGACAGTTGGGAGAGACCCTAGGCAGATGGGCCACGCCCACTCATCGGTCTCTGTCACTAACTGAAGGGTGATTTGCGGAAGTGCCGCCTGTCCCTCGATGTTTCTCTCCCCTTCTTCTGTGGTCTGGAACGTTCGGGTAATTAGAGACTTCTAGAAAATCAGTGACATTCCTATAAAAAGGGTTTCAGAGAGACAGTTAGTCAGTCAGTGTTTGACGTGCTAGCGAAGGACGTGTTAATGAACGAGAAGACTGTGCGTGCATCGGAGTTTGCGTAATCGCGAGTACAATGAAATTGTAACGCACGAACTGGTGAATTGTAATTGTGTGCAGCACGTAATTCTGTGTAATTGGCAAGTGTTAAACTGTAAGTCGGTGGAAATAAAGAACATTTTTGAGTGGTGAAATTGGACTTTTCATTTCACGAACCCACAAATCACAATATCGACATTTGGGTGCCATCTTGTATTTCCTCTACATGCTATATGTAGGTGGCAGAGAAAGCAAAAACTATTTTATTTTTGTATATTACTACACACACATACACACACGCATACAACACGCACCTGTGCATACACGTGTCTGTAGCAGAAGTCGTTAAGTCACTGACTCGTCAAAGGGAAGTTTGCAGTTCACCTTTCTCCCTGTCAGGCTTTTCCCCGGAGTTTCTGAGTGCTTATAATGGAGAGGTACCCTACATTTAGGCCTGGGACGTTTCCTATTCAAAATTCCATTCCTAATTTATAATTTCAAGTATCATCAATGTCATGCAGCACACCTTGGTAGCCTAGATGGTAGCATGTCTGCTTCACATTAAAGAGGTCCCGAGTTCGAATCTCGGTAAGGGTGTGTTACCTGGATAAAGTTTTTTTTTCGTTTTTTTCCGCTATCCTGATAGACGAATGTTGGGTAACTAAGCTCCATGGATCCCGGACTCATTTAAGCACCACTTCACCCATTTCATTCAAGGTTGATATGACGTAAATTACAAAAAAGTCAATGTCACCACCTGTGGAAATAGTATGTACAGGTTTTCTGTTAACTTAGTATCTGTTTAAAGTAGATCCTATTCAAGAAACATGTAGTATAACGTCTCCTCGGTCATGGAAACGTACGATTATTCATCTGCACTGTAAATGGGAATGCACTGTAAGCATCAGCATTATCAATACACTTCTATAAACGTCTTGGTACATGATATACTCTTTTGTTAAACGATCAGGAAGAAATATATTCAAGACGTTGCATATTCTTTTCTCAAGATTATCAAGAATTTTAGGACGAGTCTTTGAAAAACTTTTCTTCTGTTCAGCCAGAGAAAAGAAAAAGAAAAAAAAAAAAAAAAAATGGCAAGATATTAGGTCTTGGCTTCGGCAGGCTACTTTGTTCGTCATTGACGACCTATCCATCGTTTCGTCCTGGGATATGGGTATCAAGCTGATAACGAGCTATCAGAGGACAGTGCGGTGCCCCATCCTGTATTATTCTAGTGAGTGAAGCTTTTTCAAATAGCGTCCAGCATTCATTGTGCCCCGCCAAAGAAAGGGACTCACCACATTAGTCGATGTCACACCGCACCACACTGTGACCTTTGGATTGCATTTTTTCAAAAGTAGTACAAGGATTAACTAGTTCCCAATAATGATAGTTACGACTGTTTATAAGACCATCACATTAAAATGACCATAAGGACCATAAGATGTTATCAAACAGATTAGGGTTACTTTCCCTCCATCATAACAACTGGCGCTATGGTATGACGTGTTACTCCACTTTGGATGTCTAATAGATGGCTTCGCCCTTCTTCTTTCATATATATCCTGTGTGATATTCATGAATATTCATGCTGCATAGCATTTGTAAACAAATTTATCATACAAATTGTAGTTTTACTTTGCACTATGTTTCACAAAGTAGATAGTAACTCAGATTTTCGACATTTTTATTTTTGTGCGTTACGATAAATATTATTTGGTGAAACAACCAAATTGCCATATGGCTTAAAAATATGATATAAGTTGTGTCTCACGTTTCATAACAGTCAGTTCAGGCACTCTTGAGTGAAAATATACTGGTAGCATACAGAAATGGGTATCAACAAATATTTACAGAATACAGTTTTTGATTTCAGGGTACCTCGTTATTCACGCTTCAATTAACTACGTTTGCATTACCGGAATAATTTTGATTTAAGTTGTATTAAATTTTGATTATATGGTTTAGGTGGTTATAGAAGAGTATATGTAAGTCATATAGTGGTTTCTGTGTACAAGGTTCTGTTAGGTTCGGAATGTTTACTATAGCTGTAAGTTACTGAATATATATATTAAGCAGGAATAACAATTTTTTAAACATTAAAGTCAGGATTGAAGGAAAAAGTTCGAACTGGCACTGAACTACAGGCGGGGACGTCGTAGCTTGCCTCTTTGGTATAGGTGTTGCGTATCTGGCTTTAGGAGTTAAGAGTTCGAGTCTCATTTAGGGTAAGTTGCCTGGATTAGGCTTTTTCCGGGTTTTCCCTTATCTAAGGAAGGTAAATGTAGCATGACTTTAAGCTCTATGTATCTCGAACTTATTTGAACACAATTTCATGTATTTAATTCATCACCGTTTTGACTTACCTGGTTAAAGGACGTTCAGCTTTAGAAATCCACTCCTGAACCATCATGCAATACTTTGGATTTTGCAGACAATGGTTGGAATGGTGTTTACCCATCTTTTAGTAGCCCTTTGTCTCTGGTTTTGCAGTCACTAGTTTGACTGTGTATAGGCTTAATACTCATGAGAATTTCAAAGCCTAATAATGAATATATAGCGAATCTAATCATAAAATAGAGTATTCTTATTTCCGAACGTGGATTTATTTCTACTAAAACTGTTTAAACATTTTCTTATTAATGTGGTGTATTCTGATATTTGAACTAATTTATCCCTAAATATGTAATTTATCCCTCTTTCTCTGTTTATAGTTTGCTATCAGCGAACTTTAGTAATAACCCTTTCCTTTCAGATTTTTCACAGTTGTGTACACCCAAGTTCTATATCTTGAAAGAAACCGCGACATTGTAGATAACATAAAAAGTTTTAAAAATTATTTTAAAATCTATTCAGTTTGATATCTTTCTAATTTTCTGAAGTATTTTCAGTAGAAAACAGTTATCCTATCAATATTGAGATATTCCGTGAGTGATTACCTGAAATTTGTAATATTTTACAGTAAAACATGTATAATTTATGTATGGTTTGTCTATTTATGCATGTTAACCTTATAGTAAGGTTAAAAAGGATCACGACTGGTTCGGATGGCTGTGAAACAGTATCAGGGAAAATAGTATTAGATGCGTGATATGAAAGATTAGGTTCCTCATCGATATTTTTCTCAACTCCCTGTACATATTTTCGAATTTCCTTGAAAGCTTATATTAAATATAAATCTGATGTGTGAAGTCAAGTGAATTTATATACTCACTCTTATGTAAAATATTGTTAAAACGGATATTCTATTTACTCCATGTTAATCTACATAAACATTTGTACAAATTGTTTTATTGCGTATTCCCTTATAGTCACAAAGCGAAGTGGGGAATATAATAATCTTAAGCGATAGTCAAATCCTTTAATTGCTGGCCACTAAGATGACTTTGAGATTCCATTACATTTACATAGCCGGTGCGAAAAATAATTTCTTATTTGAGAAAAGTGTAAGAATTTTAAAACTTAAACCAATGGGAAAGAATATTTTGAAAATGGTTATCTCCACAAAAAGTTTTATCAACATAAATTGTGTACTTTAACAAGATCTACGTCCTTGTGCAGTAAAACTGTCAGTATCTCTTAGTTTACCAACTGTACAAAAGCTATCCAGAATAAAAAGGAATAAAACTATCTTGAACGTATGGTACGTTATTAAAAATCATTAGAGCTCATTATGAGAAAATCGAAATTCTCAAACGTTTTTCATTTTTAGAGTGGCTTATTCTGGGAGATTTTTTTCTGAAAATCTGATTTTATTGAACAATTTTTTGTCACATTCCTGAAAGATGCTGTTCGGTATTTCACTGACTTTTTGTTTTTGAGTTATGCTGTTATGGAGACACACACAGGGGGCTCTTTTTCTAAAATACCTTTGTTGATTCATGGGTCCTCAAGTCATGCATTTCCAACAAGTACCGGTATTGCATTTTGGGTGAAATGTAATACATTTTCTACCTAGCATGTACATGATAGAGAAACTAAGAGTAATTGTTTTTAAGTCCGTTTGGAGACCGGATTTTAAGCTACAAAGTGGTACATTAAAATTGACCAAAACGTAAATATTGTTACAGGTCGAACAGAAAAGCTACTTCGTAATTATGAAGTATTTATGCTTTAGCAACTTCAAAGAGCTCATAACTAACTTTCATGTTTGGAACTCCATTTGGATCAAAAACGGAAGAATTGAACATTACTTCAGGCTTTAAAGCTTTTTTTTTTTTTTTTTTTAGTAATGGATGCAGATATTTTTATTGTTACTACTAGATTTATGGAATTAATGTAAAAGAGACCTCACTGCGTTTGTTGTACAGAAAGTCGGTGAGCATGCTGCGAAAAGGACTTGGGTTCACAGCCGAAATGTATTCCTTTCTTATCTTTTACTGTAGTGGTGCAAGATCACGTATTAAATACATTTCATAATATTCACTATAATATCCGACTATTTCTGTCTTGAATCACGAACCCAATGGACGAGTCTCATATTATTTGATACCAAATACTTTATTACTTACCGGCATTTTTGCTAACTCTTTACACAAATCAGTCATGGTTTTCTCAGTTTCTCTGAAAGGGAACATAATGCCATTCCCAGAAATTTTATTAACCCTAATCTTTACACAAGGTAAATATATAGTCATTAACATTAATATAAACCATACTTAATATGTATGGATTACTGCCTTAAGGGGAATCTGTATGTATTATTTAGTAAACAAAAATACAAATTAATTCATACTTTTATTTCATAAGTTAATATAAATATAAGAAGACTTTAGTTAAACTTTATTCCCCTTTATAGATATTAGTTCATTAAATATTCTCATATATTACTTATAATACTTGTAGACTTTCGGTAGCCTCTTTTATTATTTATGCAGAGTCTTTTGGTTGAGTAGCAATTTCTCCAGCGACACTGAAGTTGTTTTTTGAAAGCAGTCTTTATGTACAGCGTGGTTTAAAGCGTTTCTAAGGGTATCAGTAAATATGACAGAAGTCTAGTTTGTTGTCATATATGGGTAGTAAGTTTACCATATTGTTGTATTTTATACAACAGACTAAAGCAACCCATTTACTGAATCTAAATAAACACGGATCTGTACTTGTAGCTTATGCTGTATGGTTGCGAATGCACGTTTACGGTCAGTCTGTTACTGCATTGCTTGAAATTATTGACGCTGTGTTTCTTGGTCACTAGGAATTGTCCGAAGTTTGTTGTTACAATGCTGAATATTACGACGAGTCTTGACCCAAGGGACCCAGCTATCGACGGTCCTTAAAACTCACTCACGCACTCACTCACTCACTCACTCACTCACTCACTCACTCACTCACTCACTCACTCACTCACTCACTCACTCACTCACTCACTCACTCACTAACTCACTCAGGAAGAGGTGACGTGATTATACACACTCTACTGGCCGAATAGAGCACATAGCTTGCAACGGTGTGTAAAGCAAGTCACCTGTCCATGGAATGTCCTTTGTGCTGTCATGCAGTCAAAATATGACAACCTTACAGCAACGAACGGTATGCAGAGGCGTTCAGTCTATGACCAAACATGATTAATGAGCTATAATGCGTTCCGTAAATAACAAGGAAAAGTGTGTGCTTTTCAGTTAGGGCATAGAACATTATAAGGGAACTATCACTGTACTCACATTGCTACGCACCTGAAAATTTGATGGTATAATGCCTACTGTATATAAACCATGTGCACCAAAAATCTGCTGAGGAGTAGAACCGCAACACCCAAAACTAAAGCCTGGAATGTATTGCATGCGACCACTTGCTAGTAACTGCTAGACATCCCTCCTCAGCTCTCTTCTGTGGTGATTAGTCATAGGTTAATTATTCGTAACATATTATTTTTACACAGGTTTTATAACAAATGGCTACATTTGCCATACCAGGCAATAAATTCTCCACTCTGAGGTAACACTACTCTCATTCCTGCTTAACATTGTACACAGCTATGAATATCTTGCTCGAAAATTGAACTGCAGATTTTTTTGATAGGTTAAACCTTTGGAGCTGCTAATCTGTAGAGTTTTGACTTTTGTGATGAAAGCGTGGTATTCAAGCGAACTTAAGTTAGGTGGATACTTATTTTCCAGGAAAAATCTTAAGAATGTTGGTGCTCTACATCTTATATACCATAACCAGCTAACTCAGCATATGTGACGTATCACAATTATATGTCATAACACCGTTTCGGAGATTTGCAAGCAAGAAATGTGTTACAACTACGTGGATACAAAGTAAACAAGCATTCCCCTTGCCCCACTGGTGTTTACTTAACAATGCAATGCACTTTACCCCTGCATCACCTGCCCTACATTTGCCTGTAAGTTCTTAGTTGAGAACTGGAGGCAGGAATGACATTTTTCTCTGACGTCAAGGAGCATTCAATTGACGGCTTTTTTTTTTTAAATGTAGTTTCTTATATAGTTGACTGGAATTTTCAGCACAGTGGTCTAAGTCAATTTTCTTTGACAGCTATTCAAATGACTTAAAAAATTAAAATAGGCATTTTCTGCAGACGAATTGTTAATTAGTATACACCTTTTCATACGTGCATCTTGTTATATTATTAGCAATATTAGCAACTATAAGTGTTAACTCTAAACAAGTTACATAGGAAACGATATGATAATTTGAAAATACGTAGCTGTGAAATAAGCTGCCAAAACTGTGGTTAGTTATCAAAACAGTTAATTATTAATAAAATCAGCATGAGGATACCTTAAAGGAGACAAAGACGTTATTAAGCAATATGATGTAATGACATTTTATTAATTTCAACATGATTCATTAACCATAAAATCGATTGTCTTTTGAAATATAGTTTAGAGTAAAATCACATTCTTGGAACACCCTCGAAAATTACTTTTACTTATTGCAACTTCCCTTCGTAATCTGAGTAACAATTGTTAAGTTTGTTTTAAAGCGCTAGCAACTGTTAGCGCCATATCAGCATAGCTTTTGTGCAGAAATTTAGTCCTGTGGGAGCATGTTTACTTAGTCCAAGGCAAAATGCATCTTCTGTATCTGCATGTGTTGTCCTAAAGATGGGCAAACCTCGCTGGTCAGCAACCCAATATGGATCTGTTGAGCTATCACTGCCAGAGGGAACAGATGAGGAGAAACCACAGGCTGGCAGAGGGAGGGTGCTAGAAAACAACAACAAAGAGGTGTAGAAGTTCCTAATAGTTCCACAAATATCTGTCAACCACACCACAATTGCTGCCTTTGAGAAGAAGCATTACATAGCACAAGCATTCGCACTATGTATCTGCTCGCATACAATCAGACTTGAAAGATGACAGGGGAAAAAATGAAACGAGTCTGTGGGTTAAAGAAGCATCGCAATACTTGTTTAATGACAAGAAAAACCCACGGAAAAATCCCAATTCAAGGTGGAGAGTTGACGGAGATCAAACCCGTGATCTCCAGAATGCGAACTACAGACGTTACTATTTTAGCCATCACGCTTGGTAAAACTCGTTCTTTTACTTTCTGTATTGCTTAATAACACTGCATTACTGAGGGTTCATTCCGGGAAGAAGCATCACTAACAGGCCTAGGAACGCATTAAAGCCGGATTAAAGGAAATATTGCACAACTGACACTGGACTATAGGCACCTTGCCGTGGAGATACTCGTTCCGTATATGATATCGGCAGTAATATGTGTTTAATTTCGCGAGCTCATGAAAGACAAAACAGTCAGTTTCAGTTACTTGAAATACCTACTTAATACTGAAAACTTGAAACGAACAATACTGAATGGTTCGGAAATAGTACCACACATTTTATTGGATATGCACAAACTGCATAGTTTAGCTATATGTGCGTTTTTATCTAGTTATTTTTGTTTCATAGTTGTGTAAAGTTCACTGAGATTAAAAAGGCTGCACAAGCTATTTGCAGAAAATTAACAAAAACATATTTCACTTTAATATAAGTATGTCAAATATATTTAAATTTTAGAGGTACTTTAATAAATCAAAAACATAAAAAATTAATAACTTCCATGTAAATGGGGGTATACCAAGACTTCCTGAACGTCTTCATTCTGTATCCTTGAAAGGTGATGGATATAAAAAGAAATTTACTATTTGTATTCCCTTTTGAGTTTTGTTGCTTATAGACAAAACTAAGAGCTCTGAATATTTATAAAATTCTCTATGGCGGAATTCAAGAAACATCAAATCATGCATTAGTACCTATAGAAAGTACCAATGTCCGTTTTAAGGATCGAGTACGTACCGGCTTTGCCACAAGCGAGCGACTAAACTAATAGGTATTATATCTGTACTCGCGTGAAAGCGGTATTTCTTTAGTAGCTTATGGTCATTTGATGTTGATTTCCCTTGACTAATGTCCAGTTGGTACCTAATTTGAATTGAAATTTTGTTTCCACGCAATATAATTCGGGATCATGGAATGGCTTGAGGCATAAAATGAACCTGGAAGCCAAAACTGAGCCAGTATTTTAAATTGCATAGCGCATTGTGGAAATATATGGCTTAGTCCACAGCGCTGATTGTAATATAGAATCAGAGCATATCTAAATTTATAACAACGAACTTCTAAATTTTACTGTACAACTATATTATACAGGCTGGAAGAGGAATGTGTTAGATTTCACTAGCATTCCTCCAACAGTGTAGTGTAGAAAAGTTTAAAATAATATTGCTGCGTATACTTTTTCACCAACTTATTTTTCTTCTAAGTTCGGTGCTGGTTTAGTCGATACTTGTAATTTTAATTTTCAGTTATATTATGTAATTAATAGGCAGAAATATATTCCAGTTGTATCAACCACTTCGGAAATTCTGACATTCTAACTTCAGAGAGTTTAATTTGGATCCACTGTAAGAGATTGTTATAAATCAGGAAAGTGTACGCCATACCACTCGAAATACGAGGTATGTATTTTTTTTAAGTAAGTATCGTTTAAATATTTTGCCGCTGTAGCGCTGCAGTGGCATTTTTGAGCATGCGCGGTTGCTTCCTCCAATCATAAAGAAGCCCGACGCAGCCGTGAAGAACCGTCATTTTGTGTTTTGCTATTATTAGAGCGTTTTGAAATGCTCAAAACAATCTAACGACCTACCGAATGCAAAGCGAGATCATGATTCGTTTTATTTTGAATGCGGGAAACAGTACGCTAGCAAACTTTCATCAATCCTGTGAGGTTCATGGGGAAACTGTAATTCGTATTTACGCTAATCTAATGCGCACCTTTTTTTTGACCAAATTTAGTACTCAAAAGCGTGGTGCGCACTAGATTCGAGTGAAATCCGTTCCGTAGAACGCCAGTAACCTCACTGTTTTCGTTTATATCGTCACAATGGATTGATGGAGTTCATTTATATTCAGCCTATTATTGAGCGTTGGTTTAATATTCCGCGGAACTACACTATTATTGAGAAGGAGAAACAGGAAGCGTTTTTAGATACAATGCGAAGGGCAATAAGAAAAGAACGTCTTACTATGCTTCTTTAAAGTGTAAACTGATCCTTTATACTGAAACAATGGTAATGGAAAGGCAGGAAGGGAGTTCAATGTATCAGAGATTAACCTTCGCTTGTGGTGAAATCAGAAATTGGCATTATTGGTTACTAAAGCTAGTAGGAAGAAATTTATGCAGGTCTTCGCAAAGGAAGACATCCTGAAGTTGATGAAAAAGTGTTGGAATTCGTGCGGGAAAGGAGGAAGAATGGTCTACCTGTGACTAGTGACACTATACGAATGAAAACTAAAGAAGCGGCTGAAGTTCTTGGTATTCCGAAACAAGAATAATTTAAGGCCAGCCGTGGATGAGTGGATCGTTTCATGAAGCGGACTGGTTTATCTCTAAGACGCCGTAAAACAATGTGCCAGAAGCTTCCTGCAGATTTCGAGGACAAACTGCAAACGTTTCAGCTGAAAGCTCTGGATGACAGTGAGGATGACGTGCTCTGGGACGACGAGGATGACGGAGAGAGAAGAAATGAACCTGTTTTATTTTTAATATGGACTCGTCCACTTCCGGAGATTCCAGTGATAAAAACATCAGTGAATATTTGTGATTCACACTTGTAACTTACGGAATTGTATTAACCCCAATTAATTTCGAATGTCTACTTTCCTTATTTCATGTTCACGAATTTTCTGCTGTAACAATGTGTCACCTAACAATAGGACACGTTCAATTCTGTAATCTGATGGTTTATGTATACGATAAATTCATTGTTGCATAAAATAAATTTAAATAAAATATCTAATATTCTGTCACTGATGAGCATTACATTTGATACAAACCCTGTTTTCATAATTTTAAGTTTCAAATATGGGGTGTGCATTAGATTCGCTGGCGCTTTAGATTCGCGTAAATACAGTAAATGATGGAATGGTAAGGGTGCCCAGCTACATATAGCCAAAGAAATTCGAAATATAATGCCTCAGTTGGTTGTGAACAATTTACCACACTCCCTACAACCCGGTACCAGATAATTTACATTTGTTTTTAAATCTGAAGAAATTTCTTGGTGGAAAACATTTCAACGGCGATGACGTTGTGAAAGATGTCCAGACAGATTTCATCACAGGCGACATCATTCCTTAACGGAAACCTGAATAACGGAGTTGGCTGTACAGAAATAAAGTAGTCGTAAGGTAATGAGTGTAATAATGTTATTTAAATACATTGGTTGTTACTTCATAGACATGCATTGTCTCTCAACAGTGAGTATCTCTTTATCAAAGGTAAACATTTATCTGTACATTGTTAATTTATGCACGACAGGGCAGCGCCTCTTCTAAAATTGATTTTTCCCCTATATACATCGTTTCGCATGCGCACAGTGTTAATATACTTTAGCCAGAATGGTTGTGTATTTTACTTTAATAACTATAATCCTAGATTGTAGTTCTTAATAACTGAAAATAATTAAAACACATTATAGTGCTCAGATACTTCTGGAACCCCTCATACTCACATTGTACAGGTAAATTGGATACATAATTGGCAGTCACTGTTTATCTTGTGCTGAAGCAAATAGAATAGAGTTGAACTCTTGATTTTTTAATTTTTTATTTGTACCTTATAAACAATACCTTATTGCACCATGTTGATGGTGGGAGGTGTGAAGAGAGAATGAACAGTCTAGCAGCTCTGTAATATGAACATGCTATAAATTCTGCCCCTTTTTGTGAGTATCAATGCTATTAGTGTGAGCAATCTTTTCGAGGTGAAAAGCACTAGTAATCTTGTGTATTGAATATTCCTTTGTATTATTTTACCTTTAGCCAACAAATGCAGGTATACAGCTCAGAAACTGCGGAGTATTAGATGTAAAACACAAATTAATGATCTATTTGCTTCACTGACTAAACGTCTTCCTAACAATTAGATCTAGCACAATTCATTTATTTACAAAGAGGGGTGAGTTTATTGACGCTCATGCAGTACTGCAAAATATAAACGTTCTTTATAGTATTGCAATGTCACTTCAAGTCATGACCTTCGTAACGCTTACCTACCAAGCCTTATCCGGTTTATGTGCAAATAAGATATGAATGCACTTGTATATGTATTTGCTTAAAGACTGCCAGTCTCTCTAACAATGTACTTCTCTTGCAGTTAACGATAAACAGCCACTGACGATATTTATGGAGTTCTTCTTCGAACTGGGTGTTTTCAGATATTGCGTGTATTTTTTGGACTTAGGTACGTCCATATACAAGCTAAGAAAGAATTTTCGTGTATACGTCGTATTTATTGTTTAGTATAACACATTTGCAAACGCTAACATAGTTTCAGAATTTAGCAAAATACTTTTTTCCTGATTTATCACGGTGATGACCAAACAACTTTCTGCCCTAAAGATCCAAGTAGGGACTAAAATAATGACATACCATTCACAGGGATAACTAAGCATGTCTATATTTCACAACAAACACGCAGTAGCTTTTATATCCACAATTTTGACGAAATTTGGATGTGTTAGATTTAAACATTACGTTGTTAAATTTTGTACGTCTTCAAAACAGTTTCTTATAAATTTTTCTTCGAGAAATTTTGGTGACGGTTGCTTTAATTACTGGAAAGTAAGCAACTATTTATGCCAGAATTGATTACTTGTCGGATAGGAAAGTAATTAATTATTCATAAAATTGCCTTCATTTTTTGGGATGCACATTTGAAAGCTTCAAGTGTATTATTTGCTGAAATTGCTCTCTACAGGGGATATAACTGAAATAGAATACCAACGTTACACCGCTGAAGTTATTTGTTTACAGGTAGAACTTGAACCATTATTACGGCCGCGCCGTGGCTCAGTGGTTAGACCGCTTGTTTCTCACCAAGACGGCCCGGGTTCGATCCCAGGTGACCGCAAAGTGAGATACGTGATGGACAACACGGCGCTGGGGCGGGTTTTCTCCGGGATCTCCGGTTTCCTCCGCCATCTCATTCCACCGGTGCTCCATCTTCATTTCATGTATCATCAGTGTCATCGCCTGCGGTGCCGTATGTAGTAAAAGCGGGCGTTAAACACTACACATGAACCATTATTGGTCGAACGACAGCAGGTTATCTGGGTTAGCTTTGCTTTAACCTCGTTCTACCTAGTGGAGTACACTTACCACGTCACACGAGTCACTTAATGGTACAAAGTAGACAAAGAGAACTAAAACACTATTATTACTGATTTGTAGGGGGGAATAAATGAGAAATGCGCTAATTTCATTCATACGAAACCACCTGAATTCTGTAATTATGTTCGGTATTCTTGAGTTCTAATAATTATTCATTTGCATTAACTCCTTTAACTTTATACTATATTATGTTTTTCTAGTGTCCCATAAGTAATTACTCTACGTTATCAGTAATGATTTAGTAACAGCATTTTCATACAATCTACACGAAACTTGAAGTTCTGAAAATAAACAGAACATATTTAATGGCAGGATAAATCTCGAGATTGTTTTGTTTATTCGCACTCTGCAATGAAGAAGCTTAATGCGTAAGTCTTTTTTATTAGGGTATCATTGAAAAAATAGATGATGTAAAATCACTTGTCTCAGATTTTTTTTTCTGTAACCCGATGGCTGCTTGCGAAGAACTGGGACTATGTTTGAGAACATCCTTTAACGGTGGAGTAAGGTAATATGAATACTGGTTGAGAACCCATTATAGAGCGATATCCGAAACACGTGACTGTGGTTAGATCAGGGGAAAGTTAGATCATTTATAGAAAAATTCCATGTTAGCAAACACACCTCTTACATTCGCTTTCTGCCGAGGAGCGACTGAGCACGTATTCGCTTTGCCGCTCACTAGATGGCAGGAGAGTAGCTAGTCCCAATTCTCAAGCGTAAGTCGGCACTCATTCTCATGTGGTACCATTGATCAAATTCCGCCAAGTTCACTGAAATACAAGGTTTATGGAACACTTTCAACAAATGAATAACTTTAATTTATTGGCAACATTACACATTTATTTAATGTGTAAACACTACAGGTTTCCTCATTACAATGCTCGTTTAACAGATGCATTATCTTTTAATTGTAAAATTAAGTGAATAAAACAGCCTTTACGAGTATTAAAGGTCATTAAGCCAGGGTTTCATAAACGGGAAGTCTGAGGTTCAAATCCTGCCAGTACCGTTATCTCTGATTCAGCTTTTTTCCATGGTTCTCCTCAGTCCTGCTAATTGACAAATGGCGAGGAGGTATCCTGAACTTATCACAGCAAGATACCTTCTCACATTTCTTTTCCCAAATATCCTTTCGTGTATCTTAGCATACACTATCTAGTGCCGGTGCAGAAGAACGGACATTAAACACTGCGCATAACGAATAAAACAAAATTCAGTGAATCAAACAGCACATTAATCACAGAGAAAATTATAAAACAAAAACAAAAATTTGGCATTGGTATGTACCGAATGAGATGTATCTATGTCAGAGTGTGAGGTTTGCATTCGGGAGATGCTAGTTTCGATTACCATCGACCTTGTGTTTTTCTTGTTTTTTTCTGCTCGGTAGACAAATTTTGAGGTGGTTTCTCAACCAGCACCATTTCCTTACCACCATTTCCTTTTTATTCAGGTTTGCTTCAATATTGTGTGGCGTATGTCGCTGTCGGAAGATGGTTGATATGCTTGTTCAATGGAAAAAATATTCCCCGTGGACACCCAGAGGGCTGGTTGGTCGACCGGTCGTTCATCGCCCTCATTAGACAGCTCCAGTAGGACGGGTGTCCGAGCATAGCATTTTTACAGATTATAGAGTAAATGTAGATTTATATGTTTCTCTGTAGGCCAGGCGTGGGAAGGAGGGCACTATAGGTGTGAATTTACCCTCCCTCTTTCCCCCACTACTTTCTAGACACAGCTAAACTGCACCAACTAAACTGGTTATAGTCACGTGGCTTCATTACAGTGATGGATTCTCTGTGCAACTTGAGCAAACAACGAATGTTTGATCGGGGCTGGCAAAACAAACATTGTTTTCGTTCTTCATGATCGCAAAGAATAGTGCTTGATATGTTCTACTAATATTGAATACATTACGAGCTTCTCCCTAAGGAGTAATTCCATGTACCTCATGCTGAAGCCTATAGCGAAGACAAATTGTCAGACCATTATTCAGCGAGAATAATGTGAAATCAGCCACTGTGTATAACATTGTTGTTCTGTGTTAAAACTGTAAACCTAATTACAGCTAATGCACTGTTTCAACACCCTTTGGATTTACCATACCACTACCAGGTAAGATGGCTAAGCACAGGCAAGGTGTTGCATGTAATATTGCAACTGCGAAAAGAAATTGACATTTTCGTAACAACTAAGGGATTGCTGTTTCGGAACTTAAATATGAAATTGTTAATTTATGATTTGAATTTTCACCTCAAAGAACTTAACCTTACAGTAAACACAACACGTTGAACAGATTGTTTGAAAGCATTTATGGAGAATTTAAAAATGTGGCAAAGCCAAATAAAACAGAACGAACTATTCCATTTTATATCTTTAAGGTAGATTCTGAATGGTTTACTGGATAATATGAAACAAAAATAGATAACTGTATTAGAGTAGCCATTAGAAGTGTTCTGATGGTAATTTTTGACGTGGAGTGGCGTTTAAAACGAACATCTTAAATCTGTTTTTCGCTTAATTTAATAAACTTGAAGCCGGACATTGAAACACTAATATTTAAAAAGAAACCAGCAAGGATAGCAATCGTGTAAATGAAGGAAGTATTATTATGCACCCCGTATATCAGTATACATTGTAAACAATTCAATGGACTTTTCAAATAAACTGTGCTGTTTATTTTTGAGAATACAGTATAGAAATCGCTTTTTTTTGGTAATTTACGTCCTCCAACGTTAAGTCATATCGGACGATGAATGAAATGGGTGAAATGATGCTCAAATGAGTCCGGGTCCATGAAGCTTAGAGTTATCTGACATTCGTCCCCCAGGATAAGGGGATAACCCGAAAAAACCTTTTCCAGGTAACTTACCCTAACCGAGATTCGAACTCGGGACCTCTTGAACGTGAGGCAGACACACTACCATCTACGCTACCGAGGCGGGCATAGAAATCGTTTAAATATCTGTAGCAACACAAGGGAAATATTTGTCACTGCATAACAACTGTTGTATAATAAACCAAAGATAATAAACATGCTAATTTCTACAGATTTCTTTTATCAACTTAAGGTTTGTCTAAGCTTAGTAATGTGGTGAGACAGCGGTTTCACAGAATGCTAATATGCACCTTCTATCATGGTCACTACATGCTTCGCTCATATTCTCTAGTGTCATTTATCCTCTTTGTGCTTTCTTAGCCAACTCTTAAGTTCAGAAGTCTACATTTGACTACGTCGTATATGACATTTCAACCAAAACCTGAATGGCCGCCACTGTACCACAAGCCACCTGGCTGTTTACCTGCTAGTTGGAATGAAAATGGAAGGGTTGACTCTAGGGGTAAAGCATTTCGCATTTAGAATGCTCATCTTGGTGTAGGCTGTCTGACTGCCGTTTGTAATCTCCAGTGGTTCCTTCATCTCATCCCTTCCTCTGGAAAACGCTAGCCACATTGATTTTACGTAGGTCTAAGCGCGCGAGGTGTGCCCTCTCATTATACAATCTTAACCCTAACATTGATACACGTATATAGGTAACAATTAATCTACTATTGATAAATTCCTGAGGGGCCAATTGAGGATCTATTTGATTTAGAAGTAGTGGCCCCTGGTTGCGAAAATCGCATATACTGGCCGGGAGGGTGGGGAGCAATGATCAAGTCCCACCTTTCATACTGTACCTCACTCCTGACGCCTGCGGTGGGGAGATAGGGAAGACGAACCGGCCGGGGGGTGGTACCGGAAACGGCTTTAGCCCCTTGGGGTTAGTTTATGGTAATGAGTGATCGCTGCACAAACTTACTAAGATTCATGCCATAATTATGTACCTAGTATATCAATAGTTAAATGATATAATTTATATGTAGAGGATTCCATTCTTTGTACAGGTGAATATTTATATGAATTAGCATAACCCTTGGAATAAAGGAATAACGATATTTGCTTTCTGTGATATTAGGAATATAAGGATTAGGAGCAAAATAAGTGAAACAATTAATAATAGAAAATGAAATTAAGAAAATAACGTAATTTCTTGAGAAGCTGTAATAAATGCATACTCATATTTTGATTTCGCAGCTGAGTTGCATACAATTATTAAAGTTTTTAATTGTACAAGTAAGATGAATTTAAAAATGACGTACCCAATACATTTTTATTCTTCTGCCGCCATTTCGTGATAATGACAGGCCTTCTTTCTGAGCTGCTGCTTACAAATTACTTCCAAAGCTTGGAATGTCTCAACTAAACCACTTAGAAACATGCGGTACATTTTAATAATAATATTTATTGCAGCCAAAAATTCATAATGCAGTATACACACTGCATATATAAAATGCATACATAATATGTATATAATCCACATAATCTGCATTGGCACACTGTGTCGGGCGTGTGGAACTTCTCTGTCTTGCACACAAGATGGTGGAAGCCGTGAACCGCTAGTCTTGTCACCAGATGGCGTTGATATTCTGCTTTCATCCATTCTTTGTTGATCATGGCATCTGTGTAATAAAAATATTGCCATATGCCATGTCATTTGCCTTCCAGCTCTTTCAGTAAATACGGTAAATTTTGATATACGTTATGGTCATTCTGCTTCCTTGCATCACTCGTTTATTTCTCTATGTTCAACTTCCGGCTTGTTCGTGTGGTTTCCGTTGTCATGGGATGTTATAAAACTGTATTGTGTAATTAGTTGTGATATTAATCTGATTGAACGCGTTCTATGTTGCTGGGTATCACGGGGAGAGTTAAATCATTTGGAAAATGCAAGTATTTTAGAAATAGATATGTAAAACGTGTAAAAATCCGGTAAGTACAAGTAATACAATTTCAGAAAGTAAATGAATCTCGGAGCTCTTCAGAAAACCAACCCAAATCTCTCCCTTTGAAAACTGACGACGATTTTGTAGTGGATGATGCATGTCAAGGTGGTTATGTTATTGTTAAGTTAGATTTACTGTCTGAAAACTAATCAGAAAAGTATTAAATGTAAGTATTATGATAGATTAATTGAGGAAATAAACAGTAGGAGAGGTTTAGCATCTAAATTATGTGATGCATGTGATTCTTGTAGTAATAAGAACTTCTCAATGACTTCACCATTTATAGGCTCCTGTTTTAAAGTCAATCTAAGATTGATTTATGGTCTAAGATGCATTGGTAAGGGTATCAATGCTGCCCAGAGTTTATGTGGAGTAGGTAATGGATTTGCTACCATGTCCTTCAAAAATTGATCCATGTGTAGAGTTAAATTTTAAAACTATTAGTGAAGTAGCATTAGAATAAATGACTTGTGCAGTAAAAGAGATGGTGAATGAAAATGCTATTAATTTGACTGCTGCATTTGATGGTACATGGCAAAGGCTGGCCACACTTCATTAAATGGTGTTGTCACAGCTACTTCTGTTGACTCAGGTAAAGTGTTAGATGTCCAGTGCCTCTCAAAATATTGCAGCACTTGCCATGGAGACAAACATTTCAGGGAGAATGATTGTACCATTAATTATGTAGGTTCTAATGTAAGCTGCTGGAGTGCTAGCAGTTTTCAGTTTTTTTTTGTAAGTCAGTATGGGATCAGATACGTGAATTACCTTGGAGATGGGGATTCTAAAGGGTGCCAGAAAGTAAAAGAAATCAAAGGTAGGTAGGAAGGTACAACAATTAATAAGTTAGAATGTGTAGGACATGTGCAAGAAAGGATAGGTACAAAACTTAGGAAATTAAAATGTATCTAATATTGTGACTTTGTGGGTTCGTGAAATGAAAAGTCCAATTACACCACTCAAAAGTGTTCTTTATTTCCACCGACTTACAGTTAAACACTTGCCAATTACACGGAATTACGTAATGCACACAATTACGATTCACCAGTTCGTCCGTTACAATTTCACTGTACGGTCACAATTACGTACAATCTTCCGATGCTCTCACACAGTCTTCTCGTCGTAGCACTGCATTCTTACATCAAGAACTCTGACTGACTCACTGACTCGACGTGCTGCTTATATAGGGCCAGCGGGTCGATCGGAAGGTTCCAGATTAGAGGAAATATCCCGTAATTTCGAGAACACAGGTGGAACAGAAACAGACGGCGCCGTGATGTTTTTTTGTCCCAGCCATCCCTTCTTAACGCTATAAGACAAACAAGGGGGCGGGGCGAACACCGACCCGTCTGCTGCTCGCCCAGTCTATAGGGTGTTCCGACGCTCGGGTGACAATATTAAGGGAAAGATTCTTCCACATTACAAAGATCTTGCAGGTCATGGAAGACTAACAGACAGTGAGTTTGACCTCCTCCAGCAGTATTATGGACTAGCTATCAGGAGATATACAGGTAAAACTATTGCAGAAATGAAACAAGCAAATTGGGCCATTTATTTTCATAAATTATCTACAGATAATCCACAACATCGTTTGTGTCCTAAAGGTGAAGATTCATGGTGTGGTTTTCAAAGAGCTCAGATTAGGAAAGAAATTTATAAACATAAACGCTCTCTTCCAGAAGAGGTTATTTTGGTAATTAAACCAGTGCATAGTATAAATTGTATAAGATGTTTATTTAGTTTATATTATAAAATGTGCCTTAGATATTTAGGAAAAAGATTGGTGCCTGTAGCTTTAACTACCTACAAGGAAAGTGCACCTGAAATATGGGGTGCAATATTTTTTTTCAGGATTTCAGGATAAATATAAGTAGTTATATACATACATCCTTATGCTATAATCATACCGAATTTCAATTTATTACAACGTTTAGATTTTTGTATATTTAAATTTGAATATTGTTAGGAACTAGCCTTATCCGCATGCCCTAGGGTAAAGCAGTACCTGGATACACTGCATGTGAAGGTGTTTGTTTTGTTTAACTAATTACTCTTGCTGCTGATATGTGCTTCATTAAACATATATAAATTCGGCTATACTTTACAAAAAATTCAGTTATTCCTCATTATAAATACCTCAGAATGCTGTTCTGGCTTCTGTTCTATAACTCATTTTTTGAGCTGAATAATCTATAAGAGAATCATGATTTATTTGGGAGGATTGGGGAAATATAGGACAATAGGTATCTTATTGGAATTTTACCAAATTTTAAATTTTATTAATTTCACGAATATCATATTTATGTTCTCGTGTGCCGTTAAGGTGATGCATCTGTGAAATTTAACCAAGAAGCTTGAAAAATTGTAAAATTATGTTTTTACATGCTAAATAAGTATGGACTTTAAACTTTGTGAGAAGTCATCACACTTTGTGTTTGAGGCAGTTAAACCCTGAAATATGTGACCTTTTAAATGCCTGTGTGCATGATTCGCACCTGCCACGCCCACATAAACATGTGCTTTAGAAGTTGCTATGCTCGTATACTTTGCCAAGTTTGAATTTAGGGCCCTTCAGTGACAGGGAAGTTTTGTTTTGCATATCCTTTTTGACTAGACTGCTTAGTAAGGATTTTGTAGTACAAATGAATACAGTTTACCACCTATTTTGTTTTCTGCTAAGAAAGTACATACACCTGATTCTGCTGATGCTGGAAATATAGTTTTCTTTTGCTGTTACAGAGCTTTATTAGTTGTTTGTACTTCTTTTGGTGTCATAGGAATCTACAACTAATGTGGTACATTACAAATAAGAGCTCTTAAGTTTTATAGTAGTAAAATCAGAACCTTACAGTGTTGTGCATTGTGCTTCTAGAAAATAGCATTGAAATATAGACTTTTTAGCCTTAGGCTATATAACTGGGCTTCTTAGCAATGAGTGGACTGGCAGACAGGAGAACAACTGGAAAGGAAAAACGAGGATTTTCTTCTTTATATGTTATAGGAGTTATTATAGGTGTACTTACAGGTCTTGTTATTGGCTTTGAGGTTATGTCCAAATACTATAGTTTTTGTGCACAGAAATGAAATTCATTAGGCTTCAAAAGTTATGGTTATCAGAAATGGGTCACACCTCATAAACAGACTGGAAACTGTGAAGCTAATTATAGCGGTTCTTCAAGTGCTATGGAAATGACAACTGCAGCTATATTGTGGAAGAGCTCTCAAGCAGAATGTGATACACAGCAATTTTGTCAGATGGAGACTCCAAGACATAAGCACTTACAGGATTTGGCAGTATATATTGATACTAGATAAAAGAAGAATGCTTGAAACATGTAGCTAAGGGTTTGGGAACAGGAATAAGAAATTTGTTAAAAGAATCAAAGACAAAGGGAATCACTTTGGGTGGGTAGAAGTCTGGAAGCTTGAAAGAAGATACAATAGTAAAATTAACTAATTATGATAGGAAAGCTATAAAAGAAAATTGTCCTAATGTAGGGCATATGAAAACAGCAATAAATGCAACTACATATCACTGTAGCTCAATAGACAGTTCTCCACAGTAGCATAAATGCCCTAGAAGTTCACATTCCTTGTGTTTCTATAACAGAGCCATCACAAAAGGTGGGGTGATTCCTCCACATAATAACTCAACAATAAAAACTCCACTGTCAACCCAAGTAATTCAAAAGCTTATATAGATATATTAGAGACTAGCAAATGAGGAACTGCTGAAGAGATGTGCTGCAGGGAAAACTCAAAATACCAATGAGGCTTTTAACAGAATAATATGGACCAAATGTCCAAAGGATAATTTTATTTCAAAGAAAAAATTGTATTTTGGAGTGAAAAGAACATTGTGCCAGTTCAATATGGAACACATGGCTAGTGAAAAACTAATCAAAGAATCTCACAGTCTTCACTTCAGTCCAGCTTCAAAGAAAATTATCCAAGTAAGGGACCAACGTCAACTGCAGAGAAGCTTGAAATCTGGTCAACATTCCTCAAAGTCTTGATTGCTGCAGAAGAGAAGAACAAGAAGGACGAGAGTCCATCTTATGGGGCTGGTGAATTTTAAGAGATCTGAAAGTCAGAAATACTAAAATTTTCTTGCAAACCTTTTTTTCAACATTTTGACATATGGAAAAGAGGGCACACGATGCAATTTTTTATGTATTTGTGTTACATTTTTATTATATTAACTTAAAAGCCCATTAAATGGAATGGTCACATTACTGTTTTAAAAACATGCTTTAATTTTTATCAAAAAATACATAAAATGTGAAAAACTGAAAAATTTGGAAATTTATGAATTATGCATAAGGATTTTTTTTGTAGACAGCTGAAGGTTAATAAAATATAATATGACAAATCATTGTGTATGTTTCTTAACTATAAACAGTGGAAGATTTAGAAGCAAAAAATTAAAAATGCATCGTGTGCCTCATTTTGCTCAGCACAGTGAAATTACACAATATAAATTTAATATTTCTCTAGCCATAAATGCTAGAAGTTTGAAAATTTTCAGAATGGTTACTCTTATTGTGTGTAATAACGGATATAAATTGCAGTCAGATAGCATGCATGGTGTAGAATTTTCAATTTCACAGATGCATCACCTTAAAAGACAAACGGTGGGCAATGTGCGAGAACATCTGGCGCATTGCGACTATACGCCGATCTATTGCGATTGACACCCTAGAAGGAAGGGATAAAATGTGGGAACAGCAAAATGTCACAGCTGCGAGCAGACAGGACACAGAGACGCGCGAAGTCCCTGGCAAGTTCTAGAAATCTTCATCCCGGGACCAGGAATCACCGCGGAGCCACACTCCGGGTCCGGGGTCCATAAGCGTCCCCCACGTGGGGAGAGCGATGAGAACAGCATTGACGATGTCCAAGCATCTGCGGCATCTATCGGCACCGCTCTACACCACGAAACTAACAGCACATCTGAAAGGTGATAGGGAAATGGAATGAATGGAAACGATGTAAAGGAACGGAAATTAATTGACCTAATAGTGGTTAACTATAAAGCCCGGGCTTTAAAGTACTTAAAAGTTGTAAGTCGCCATTAAGGTAGTTGTCTCATGTGTTTATTAGAACTCCTAGTGGTTTACCGGGAAAAACACGAGTCAGTTGGGGAATTTAATGTCATGTCGGCACGTTGGCCATAGTAGCTCAAGGGTTTGGGCGGATTGGACGGCAACCAGAAGATCCGTGGTTCAGATCCCGGCTATGGCATTGAATTTTTCAGTCTATCTTTCCGATGTAAAGGAAATTTTGGTATGAAAGTAAGCACCGCAGCATTCATCTACGGGTCAAGGGGAAACCCAAGTCAGAACTCTC
>CM060948.1:102593922-102634902 GCA_030765055.1 Mantis religiosa | reverse complement strand
GAGAGAGAGAGAGAGAGAGAGAGAGAGAGAGAGAGAGATTGGAGTAGTATTTCTGTAATTAATGGATTTCCAGAGTACATTTATGTTTGCTGTTAATGAAGCATCTAAATATAATTTTCATCTGACTTAACTGTACGAAATGTGCCTAAGTATGCAACAATATTAGCTAGAAACTGCCAAATTGTGTGTTACGGTAATGCGAGCTCAACTATTCGAGGACAAAATAAGGTATGGAGCGTTAGGCTGCACGTGTAGTTACCTGTGGTTATGATGAAAATATGCATTTTTTTACTATCCTTATCCGACGACAACCAATTGCAGAGTGTACATTTTGTCACTTAATTCCTATCTGCTTATACCTGACAGGTGGAATACTTTATGTGTCTGAAATATATCTTCTTTCCTGTTATTTAATAACTGAAATGTGATGGAAATTTAATCATTCTTGCGCAGTAGCCGTGTGCAGGCTAAGGTTTGATTAGATAGAATCAGACTGAACAATTCAATGCTATGGCCGAGATTTGAACCACGGATTTCCCGGTCTCGGTCCGTGCGCTCTTAACCCTTGAGCTACCATGGCCAACGTGCCGTCATGACATTAAATTCTCCCATTGACTCGTAGTTTCCCGGTAAACCACTAGGGGCTCTCATATACAATAAGATACGCAACTTTTGTGGCGACTTACTAACTCTGTAAATACCTAAGTCCCAGGGTTTATAGTTACCACTATTTCCAACAAATAACCTGTCCTGGCCATGACATTGCATTTCTCAGTCTGATTCTATCTATTCAGAACTGAAATGTGATTCAGCAGTAGTACACAATGAAACTGAATTTTATATTCTTGTATAATTACTGCTTAGTGACCAACTGAAAACTAAATGTCAAGGTGTTGTTTTAGAGCTGTAGGTGAATCAGTTACGTTTATATATTTTACGAAGATATTTTCAATATTATGTTGCCAATCAGTCAGTAGGTCAGTCTGTCATCACGATTCTCCCTCCAACGGCACACAATCTCCAGCCTCTATTCTATGTTTTCCACTCTATTTTATATTTGTGTGTAAACATTTATCTTAATATTGTCTGTCATCTAGTACTATGAATAAATTTACTATCTACAGTTTGTTGCATTTACATTTACGCATATGTCTTGTTATTTGCCTTTAATTGGAGTATTTAGGATCCCAGACAGTATGGTGACTCTTCCTCCTCTCCAGTTTTTGTTTTGGCACGTTTATTTTCTAACGTTCCTCTAATCTATGCTGCTCCCACTCTCCCCTTTGATTTATTTTTTACTTTCTCCTATTTATTTACTTTCGCTCCTTCTAAACTTATCTCCGCCACTTCGCTCTAATCTTCTCTAACTCAACTTCATTATTTCATTATAACCTCACTTGTATGTCTATCTGCTACCTCAGTCTGTGTTACATCAGCTCTTCTCTAATTACCAAACTTTCATTTTTCCCTAATTAAAGTGTACTCGATACTATACTGACGTTTCTGGCTGTTTTGCTAACCTCTATTTAATCGTTTTAGTTTCTCATCACTCATCACCCCAAGGTTTCTTTTCCATTTTAGTCATGCCCTCTTATCCCACGTGCATTTTCTTGCCACACGCTGTTTCTTCAAATTTGTTTGCGTTCTTTGGTTCCTTATATAATCTAACATCACATTTCATATGTGATTGCCACTCACCATTTTCATGCCTCCGTAACCTATACCTACTTACACTCCTGGGAATGGAAATAAGAACACATTGACGCCGGTGTGTCAGACCCACCATAATTGCTCCGGACACTGCGAGAGGGCTGTACAAGCAATGATCACACACACGGCACAGCGGACACACCAGGAACCGCGGTGTTGGCCGTCGAATGGCGCTAGCTGCGCAGCGTTTGGGCACCGCCGCCGTCAGTGTCAGCCAGTTTGCCGTGCCATACGGAGCTCCATCGCAGTCTTTAACACAGGTAGCATGCCGCGACAGCGTGGACGTTAACCGTATGTGCAGTTGACGGACTTTGAGCAAGGGCGTATAGTGGGCATGCGGGAGGCCGGGTGGACGTACCGCCGAATTGCTCAACACGTGGGGCGTGAGGTCTCCACAGTACATGGATGTTGTCACCAATGGTCGGCGGAAGGTGCACGTGCCCGTTGACCTGGGACCGGACCGCAGCGACGCATGGATGCACGCCAAGACCGTCGGATCATACGCAGTGCCGTAGGGGACCGCACCGCCACTTCCCAGCAAATTAGGGACACTGTTGTTCCTGGGGTATCGGCGAGGACCATTCGCAACCGTCTCCATGAAGCTGGGCTAGGTCCCGCGCACCGTTAGGCCGTCTTCCGCTCACGCCCCAACATCGTGCAGCCCGCCTCCAATGGTGTCGCGACAGGCGTGAATGGAGGGCCGAATGGAGACGTGTCGTCTTCAGCGATGAGAGTCGCTTCTGCCTTGGTGCCAGTGGTGGTCGTATGCGTGTTTGGCGCCGTGCAGGTGAGCGCCACAACCAGGACTGCATACGACCGAGGCTCACAGGGCCAACACCCGGCATCATGGTGTGGGGAGCCATCTCCTACACTGGCCGTACACCTCTGGTGATCGTCGAGGGGACACTGAATAGTGCACGATACATCCAAACCGTCATCGAACCCATCGTTCTACCATTCCTAGACCGGCAAGGGAACTTGCTGTTCCAACAGGACAGTGCACGTCCGCATGTATCCCGTGCCATCCAACGTGCTCTAGATGGTGTAAGTCAACTACCCTGGTCAGCAAGATCTCCGGATCTGTCCCCCATTGAGCATGAATGGGACTCGATGAAACGTCGTCTCACGCGGTCTGCACGTCCAGCACGAACGCTGGTCCAACTGAGGTGCCAGCTGGAAATGGCATGGCTAGCCGTTCCACAGGACTACATCCAGCATCTCTTTGATCGTCTCCATGGGAGAGTAGCAGCCTGCATTGCTGCGAAAGGTGGATATACACGGTACTAGTGCCTACATTGTGCATGCTCTGTTGCCTGTGTCTATGTGCCTATGGTTCTGTCAGTGTGATCATGTGATGTATCTGACCCCAGGAATGTGTCAATAAAGTTTCCCCTTCCTGGGACAATGAATTCACGGTGTTCTTATTTCAATTTCCAGGAGTGTATTTCCTCATAGCCTCCCTCTGCCCCCGCCCCAGCAAGTGTATTTCTCTCCAAATAACTTATCTACCATTCGAACAGTTCGTTTATCAGATTTTCTCATCCATTTTTCTCACCAGAATTTTATCTACCCCTTTCACCTTCACTCTGCGGTGTGTTGATGTTGGTATCATCCCTTCTTTTTCGCTGTCTTCTGTCAGCACTTTCCTGTTTCTCCTCTTCTCCTGTTCTAGTTACTTCTGTGTCACTGTGTTCTGATGACACTTCTGTTGATGTCATTGCCTTTTTTCTGCTGATTCCGCGTTCGCTGACCCCTAAATTAGTGCGTGCGTGCGTGCGTGTGTGTGTCGTCGTCCTGGGTTTTTGCATTCATCATCAAGTTTACACGTTTTTGTTTCACTGTATGTAGTTGTCCCTGTCATTCATCCCTTCTCCTGCCATAATTCAAAATATCGCATATATGCCAATTTCCCTTGACCGTTCTGGGTTCTAATAGCCTCTTTAATGGTTTATTTTGCTTCTAGGTCAAGTCTTTAATATTTTAGATGTCAGTACCTTTTAATTTCTTTGCGTGCGTTATCACTTCCTATATCACTTGTGTACTGGCGAATTTCTCTAATATTTTCTTCTCCCATTTCTCCTTCCAAAATGGAAAGCTTCACATATTCTCGTATCTTCTCATCATCTTCTAGTTTTAGTTCTAAAATATCTTGTATTTTGCGTCTTGCATCTCTACCTGTTATCACCACGTTGCATTTTCTATTATTGTCTTCTATATTCTCTATTCTTCTTTTTATGGACAGCACCTCCCTCATAATTTCCCGTAATTTATTGTTTATTTCGTTGTCTTTATTCTCTTCGCCTATAAAAAAATGAAATGTGTAGTGTTTAACGTCCGCTTTTACTACATACGGCACCGCAGGCGATGACACTGATGATACATGAGTTGAAGATGGAGCACCAGTGGAATGAGATGGCGGGGGAAACCGGAGATCCCGAAGAAAACCCACCCCAGCGCCGTGTTGTCCACCACACATCTCACTTTGCGGTCGCCTGGGATCGAACCCGGGCCGCCTTGGTGAGAGCCAAGCGGTCTAACCACTGAGCCACGGCGCGGTCCCTCTCTTCGCCTATAAATTTAATTGTTCCAACATATCTTCAAGTCCCTTTAATTGTCTTAGTGCTTTAACTGTTATGTCTCTCCTTATCATGCTCTTTATTATTCTTTATCTGTCACTTGCGGGAGAAATGTCAACTTCCGTTCATTCATTACCACTGCCCGACTTCCATTCTCATCATTTGGTACTATACTAATGTTCAAGCCTTATCAAATTCTTCACTCACCACTTCTAAAACAGGAGGTTTACTTAATGTGTTTGCCCAAATTACCAGCTCCGTTCTTCGTCATATAACGGTATCCGGTCTTACAGGGTTTATTTTTATAATTTTGTCGCTTTGACTACCTTTCCCGATATACAATATAACATTTTAGAAAAAAACTTCCTTTCCTTCAAGGGTGCAAGGAATATGCTTGTTTTTATGTTGAAGTTTGTGTCAGTTGCTCTCTATTCTCATCGTTTACGTCATAATTAAGTTATCAATGTTATATTAAAACTAATAGTGGCAATGCTGATGATTTTTTTTAAATTACGTCCTTCAACGTTAAGTCATATCGGACGATGAATGAAATGGGTGAAATGATGCTCAAATGAGTCCGGAGTCCATGGAGCTTAGAGCTACCCAACATTCGTATTTCAGGATCAGGGAAAACCCCGAAAAAACTATCCAGGTAACTCACCATAACCGAGATTCGAACTCGAGACCTCTTGAAGGTTATGCAAACACGCTACCATCTACGCTACTCAGGCAGGCAGTGCTGATGATGACTGGAAATACTAATGACTGTTATTATTTAAGTTAATTGGTGAAAATTAATCATTTCTTCACACTAGCCGCACATAGGCTAAGATTTTATATGGATGGAGTCAATATGAAAAATTCAATGCCATGGCCGAGAGATCCGTGGTTCAAATCCCGGCCATGGCATTGAATTTTTCATGTTGACTCTATCCATATAAAATCGTAGCCTATGTGCGGCTAGTGTGAAGAAATGATTAATTTCCATCAATTAACTTAAATAATAAGAGTTTAATGTTGAAGCCTGGGATTTAAGTACTTACGATAGTAAGTCGCCACAAACGGTGTAGGCCGCGCCGTGGCTCAGTGGTTAGACCGCTTGGCTCTCACCAAGGCGGCCCGGGTTTGATCCCAGGCGACCGCAAAGTGAGATTTGTGGTGGACAACACGGCGCTGGAGGGGGTTTTCTCCGGGACCTCCGGTTTCCCCCGCCATCTCATTCCACCGGTGCTCCATCTTCATCTCATGTACCATCAGTGTCACCGCCTGAGGTGCCGTATGTAGTAAAAGCGGGCGTTAAACGTTAAACACTACACTACACAAACGGTGTATGTCAGATACGAGAGCCCTTAGTGGTTTACCGGGAATATATGAGTCAACTGGAGAATTTAATGTCAGGACGGCACGTTGGCCATGGTAGCTCAATGGGTTAGAGTGACTGGACGGAAACCAGGAGATCCGTGGTTCAAATCCCGGCCATGGCATTGCATTTTTCACTTTGACTCTAGCCATACTAATGACCGTGATTATGCAACTGGTATTTCGTACTCATACCTGTAAACACTTCTTAAGCAACACTCCCATTAGCTGGCTGATATGGTTTATTTCGCAGAAGCTAAAACCAGTTTGGTCGAAAATGAGGAACAGGTATCTAGAGCCGTTGTTTTGGTAGCAGTCAACTTTGTTTCCGGTATGTGGAACCACTAATGCGACCACTCATTTTGATGGCTTCGCATTTGCTTGCATTCCTTCCAGACGCCAATTATTCAAAACTTAACAGTCGAAAAATTCCCTGTACATCACTTTAAATCAAATGTGTAGCAGTTTATGAGGGGATAGCCTGAATCGTTTACCCGTGTAAACCAGAGATAACCTTCAATTTGTAAGAAGTTTAACGTTTCTTGCCAATCAAATATATATGAGTTCTGATATACTCCAATATATATGAGTCAGATATATACATTTAGCAACTTCGTTATCTGAGCCATTTTGTGACCCGACGGTCCTTTTTCATATGAGGGTCATAAGGAATAATCGAATGCCAGTTTTGGAATCGACAGCATATGGGGTTAGAGTGGAAAGCTTCTGTTTGAGTGCAGAGAGATCACTAACTGGGGAGGATGTTGAACTTGTGTTTATTACATTTCTGTACATTTCAAAGGACATAAGACACCAACGTATTCTAGAATACCTAAATATAATTTAATTTGTTTAGCTGTAAACTGTCGTGAGATATTTACAATAATGGCGTGTTCACAATAACTCTCTAATAATAATGTTACCCATATTATAGACATTTAGCTTACTACTACTGTTATTGGCCACGCCGTGGCTCAGTGGTTAGACCGCTTGGCTCTCACCAAGGCGGCCCGGGTTCGATCCCCGGCGACCGCAAAGTGAGATTTGTGATGGACAACACGGCGTTGGGACGGGTTTTCTCCGGGATCTCCGGTTTCCCCCCGCCATCTCATTCCACCGGTGCTCCATCTTCATCTCATGCATCATCAGTGTCACCGCCTGCGGTGCCGTATGTAGTAAAAGCGGGCGTTAAACACTACGCACATTTTACTACTGTTATTAATGGCAGTAGTAAAATAAGAATAATAGTGGTGCTATGGCTTGCAGTGGTGGTGAAGATTGTGGTACAGACATTCGTATTTGGTATTCTTACGTACAGACTTGCAAGATGTTATGGTTTTTATGTGTACTTAAACGTGACAGCCCACATCAGTAGATTTACTGATTTGTAAAATAACTCCTGCGGGACGAATTTCCGGCACACATGGGGTACTGATAAATGCTGGTAATTGATAGTGTCATTATCATACAAAATTTATTTATCTATACCCGTTCCACTGGAGATGTAATAGTGTTACACCTGCAATGGCATGCGTGGAGGAACGACTTTCGATACCGCTTTATACCATGTCGAACATTTAAAAAAGTCAGATAATCGGAGAAATGCTTATTATGTTGCAGTTTTTCTTATTTAGTAAACGCCCTGAAGGATTCCGACAACTAGAACATTTTTGGAGCACTGACTACCTTTCAAAAAACTGCACAATGAATAACGAAACTAGTCCCGCTGTACGGCTTTCTGGCAGTTTGTCTTTATACTAACATCAAATCATTATTATATTATTAATAGTAATACAAGTAGTCATACATACATATCATTCAAATGAGTTCCGCTATAATCAGGCAATGGATAGCCGAAAACGTAAACAAATTATCGCACATCCATCCGTCTAATTATTGCTACGTGGACGCTCGATATCGAGAACTTTGTAATACACAATCTGTTAAGAATGAAATAAGCTGTGTTTTGTTTACGTTTACAGCTATTTCCTTTACTGCATGTAAAGAGAATATTAGATGGTACTCAGTGTATGACTGTAAATTTATTATATACATAATGCAATCCTTTTCGTTCCATTCTAGTGGCGTGGCAATGAAATAATCACTTCTCAATTAATATTGTTGGAAAATCGAATGCAAGTAAACCAATGAGATAACCGCCATTTATATTTGATCTTATTACCACGTTTTTGCAGGGAGTAATATGCTATGGTAGATTGTGATGGAGTACTCGTTTTGCAGCTTACTTATATTTTTATTGGTCAAATATGTCCAAAGAAGAAGAATACTGGAAGGCATTGGAATAGGTTTCAGTGATCAAGCTTCTTTCTATGCCTGTCCTTCACTCCATTAAGGTGATGAAAGGTAACAACGCCTTAATTGAATGATCGGGAGAATGACATGATATATAGGCACTAGGAGATGCTGATCTTCGAATTCTAAAGATAATATCAACTGTAGAGACGACTATCCTACTGTAAGCATTCCCGAGTAACATAGTGTTAATGGAGTAACGTGATGCTAATGGCAGCTTCTTTCTGTGCTTGTCCTTCTGTTCATTCCACTACAGTCATGAAGTCAAACATGACAGTAGTAGAATGGGCAGGAGAATGTAATGTTATACACTTCGAGATGCTGATCATCGAGTTCTAAAGATCATATCAACTGAAGAGAATGACTGGCTTATTGCAAACATTCTCAGGTAAAATAGTGGTAATGGAGTAATCTGATGCTAATGGCAGCTATTTTCTATGCTTGTCTTTGTTCTGTTCATTCTCTTTACAGTCGTAAAGTCAACATGACTGTAGTGGAATGGGCAGGAGAATGGCATGCTATATACTTCGAGATGCTGATCTTCGAATTCTAGCGATCATATCAACTGAAGAGATGACTGGCTTATTGCAAACATTACCAGGTAAAATAGTGATAATGGAGTAATCTGATGCTATTAGCAGCTATTTTCTATGCTTGTCTTTGTTCTGTTCATTCCACTACAGTCGTAAGGTCAACATGACTGTAGTGGAATGGGCATAAGATTTGCATGCTATATACTTCGAGATGCTGATCTTCGATTTCTGAAGATCATATCAACCGAACGTATGACTGGCTTAATGCAGACATTCCCAGGTAACATAGTGGTAATGGAGTAGTAACTAATGACATCTGTTTTCTATGCTTGTGTTTATTCCGTTCATTCCACTACAGTCGTAAAGTCAACATGACTGTAGTGGAATGGGTAGGAGAATGACATGCTATATACTTCGAGATGCCGATTTTCGAATTCTAACGATCATATCAACCGAAGAGATGACTGGCTTACTGCAGTTATTTCCAGGTAAAATAGTGATAATGAGGTAGCCTGATGGTAATGGCAGCTAATTTCTATGCTTGTCCTTCTCTTGCTCATTCCACTACAGTCATAAAGCGTAAAGCTTGTACTTTACACACTTCGATATGCTGATCATCGAGTTCTAAAGATCATATCAACCGAAGAGATGACTGACACGCACTCCCAGGTAACTTAGTGTTAATGAAGTACCGTGATGGTGATGACAGCTACTTTCTATGCTTGTCCTTCTTTTGCCCACTCCACGACAGTCGTACAGTCGAAATGACTGTCATGGAGTGGGCAGAAGAATGGCATGCTATATACTTCGAGATGCTGATCTTCGAATTCTAACGAACATATCAACCGAACATATGACTGGCTTACTGCAGACATTCCCAGGTAAAATAGTGGTAATGGAGTAATCTGATGCTATTAGCAGATATTTTCTATGCTTGTCTTTGTTCTGTTCATTCCACTACAGTCGTAAAGTCAACATGACTGTAGTGGAATGGGCAGGAGAATGGCATGCTATATACTTCGAGATGCTGATCTTCGAATTCTAGCGATCATATCAACTGAAGAGATGACTGGCTTATTGCAAACATTACCAGGTAAAATAGTGATAATGGAATAATCTGATGCTATTAGCAGCTATTTTCTATGCTTGTCTTTGTTCTGTTCATTCCACTACAGTCGTAAGGTCAACATGACTGTAGTGGAATGGGCATAAGATTTGCATGCTATATGCTTCGAGATGCTGATCTTCGATTTCTGAAGATCATATCAACCGAACGTATGACTGGCTTAATGCAGACATTCCCAGGTAACATAGTGGTAATGGAGTAGTAACTAATGACATCTGTTTTCTATGCTTGTGTTTATTCCGTTCATTCTACTACAGTCGTAAAGTCAACATGACTGTAGTGGAATGGGTAGGAGAATGACATGCTATATACTTCGAGATGCCGATTTTCGAATTCTAACGATCATATCAACCGAAGAGATGACTGGCTTACTGCAGTTATTTCCAGGTAAAATAGTGATAATGAGGTAGCCTGATGGTAATGGCAGCTAATTTCTATGCTTGTCCTTCTCTTGCTCATTCCACTACAGTCATAAAGCGTAAAGCTTGTACTTTACACACTTCGATATGCTGATCATCGAGTTCTAAAGATCATATCAACCGAAGAGATGACTGACACGCACTCCCAGGTAACTTAGTGTTAATGAAGTACCGTGATGGTGATGACAGCTACTTTCTATGCTTGTCCTTCTTTTGCCCACTCCACGACAGTCGTACAGTCGAAATGACTGTCATGGAGTGGGCAGAAGAATGGCATGCTATATACTTCGAGATGCTGATCTTCGAATTCTAACGAACATATCAACCGAAGAGATGACTGGCTTACTGCAGACATTCCCAGGTAAAATAGTGGTAATGGAGTAATCTGATGCTAATGACAACTATTTTCTATACTTGTCTTTGTTATGTTCATTCCACTACAGTCGTAAAGTCTACATGACTGTAGTGGAATGGGCAGGAGAATGGCATGCTATATACTTCGAGATGCTGATCTTCGAAATCTAAAGATAATATTAACCAAGAGATGACTCTCAGGCATTCCCAAGTAACATAGTGTTAATGGATTAGCGTGATGGTAATGGCAGCTACTTTGTATGCTTGTCCTTCTCTTGCCCATTCCACTACAGTCGTAAAGCTTGTACTTTACATACTTCGATATGCTGATCATCGAGTTCTAAAGATCATATCAACCGAAGAGATGACTGACACCAGTCCCAGGTAACTTAGTGTTAATGAAGTACCGTGATGGTGATGACAGCTACTTTCTATGCTTGTCCTTCTTTTGCCCACTCCACGACAGTCGTACAGTCGAAATGACTGTCATGGAGTGGGCAGAAGAATGGCATGCTATATACTTCGAGATGCTGATCTTCGAATTCTAACGAACATATCAACCGAACATATGACTGGCTTACTGCAGACATTCCCAGGTAAAATAGTGGTAATGGAGTAATCTGATGCTATTAGCAGATATTTTCTATGCTTGTCTTTGTTCTGTTCATTCCACTACAGTCGTAAAGTCTACATGAGTGTAGTGGAATGGGCAGGAGAATGGCATGCTATATACTTCGAGATGCTGATCTTCGAAATCTAAAGATAATATTAACCGTAGAGATGACTGGCTTACTGCAGTTATTTCCAGGTAAAATAGTGATAAAGGAGTAGTGTGATGGTAAAGGTAACTTATTTGTATGCTTGTCCATTTTCTGCCCATTTCACTGCAGACCTGATGGACACTTACTTGTCTACAGTGGAATGAGCAGGAGAATGGTATAACACGTTCTAGAGATGCTGATTCACGTATTCTGGAAAATCATATCAGGCGAACCATTATAGTAATTTTCCGGGTAAAATAGTGATAGTACTGTCTGTCCACCACAAGAAGGCAATTCGTTAATTGGAGAGGGGTTTGAACTGTTAATCTGCTCTGTTAGTGGTTCTGTTTACTAGGATATGAGTGTAAGAGAGAGTTTATGAGTCAGCCATGTTGCCAGATCTGATGCTCGTTGCAGTAAATACATTGATATGTATTATGAATTGTTGAGTTATGTGACAAAAGTTGCGTATTTTAAACCGAACTAGCATCCTTGTCACACTGGGAAGGCGAGCATAAACACCGTACAAACAGCAAAAGTGATTACGTGAAAAATTCCTCTAGCTTTCCTTCTTGTGCTGGGCAGACAGAAGTTAGCGTAGTGGTAAGGAAAGCAGTATGATGGTGGACTATTATCCTGATGTTTTGTCTGTATAGCTAATAATTAAATCTATCGGAAACAGAAGAATGTTGGAATGCACTATTTCTCAAATCAAGCTATGTGTTCTATTCGTCCTCCTATTCAGTCCACTGCGGACATAACGGATACCGGGTTGTCTTCAGTGGTATGATCAGGAGAACAATGTTACATTGTGGACAGTACGAAATACTAGTCTTTAAATGTTGGTGAATAGATGAACCGTAGGGATGATGATTACTTGTTATAATCCTCTAGAGAAAATAGCAATAGTGGCGTAGTAGCAAAGATATGCTAATGGAATATTCATTTGATATGTAAACTGTAGCTATTAGATTGAAGAAAACCAAACTAGTATTATTATTTGAATATGGCAATATTTAAATGATCAAGCTCTTCTGTGTGGCATTTTTCTTGTTTTGCGCATTTAATTGCAGGCATGATGGATAGTGCGATGTTTGGAGCGGAATGGATAGATGAATGGCGTTGTATAACGTATACTGTAAGTTACTGGTGTTCGAATTCTGTAAAGTTACATAAACCGAAGAGATGATTACATTTTATAGCACCTTTCCAGGAGAAAATATGATGTTGGTGTGGTAGTACGGGCAGTAATATGGGGTTGACATTTATCTGATACCTTATTTTCATAGCTCATATTCAGGTGTAAAGGAAACAAACAAATGCTGAACATTCCTGTGCTCAAGTTCAGTGTCACATTCATTTTTATTCTGCTATTTTGCACTTCAGACACGATTGATACAGGGATGTCTATAGTGGCACGGGTTGGAGGTGGCACGGTTTGCGTAATAAATAGAATGAAAACTTTGAAAATAGGAAAATTTGACTACTCGAGTAAATGAACAGAGGCTAATAGTCTGCAATTTTTATTTCCTTTACTTTCTTCCTTAAGCGTCTCATTTCGCCAAAGTTTAGCATGTTAATTTTCTGCAAATCGTAGTTTAACTCGGAATTAAGGCATCGTAACGCCGGCCTGTACAATTGACCTATACATACACCAAATAGCTGTACTATTTTTGCCTGCTCAGTATCACCAATAATCTTCCTTGTGAAGAGCGTTACCAACGTTTTACTTCATTATGTTGCTTCATTGAACCTTTAAGTAAAAGCAGGACTGCTTTTGATCGAACAAAATAACTTATTCTAATATTTAATTTATTAACTGAGTGTTTCAACTAGCGCTAAGTACTTGTTTTTGGTATTTGTTAGTAATAAATTATAGAATGTGTTAGTAATAAATTATAGTATTTATTTGATCTTAGTTATATTGCATAATAAGTAAATGTTTAAACTAAGGCTATTAAGTTTTAAAGCTGAATTGTATTAAATATGACAAATGATCCACACAATGCAATCTTAAAAACAATTTTGGTAAATCTCAAATTTAAAAATTAAAAACATTTTTATTCTGGATTGTTAATTTACCTTTAATAAATATAGGCACTTTTATTATAAAATGTGAAAACAGAATATGAGTTTATAATCCCCAAGTATTTTGAACTACATGGAATAAAAGTGTCAATTTTTGCGAGATTTATTCTAAAGTTCATGCTACGTTCCCTGAAAGTATACGAAAGAACTGCTTGGAGAATTGAGAACAAGCAGCAATTCATTAGCGGTGACTATGGAAACAACACCAATTCTATCAGAATTCAGGGACTATCCTGACCTTTTTCATCGTTTTATCTGCTTCCTCACCTGTAAGAAAATATGCTGTTGCCAGAGCTTACTATATTTCAAAGTGACTTTCTATAGAACTATGAAAAATAAAATAAAGTATCTCATAAACTGGTTTGATATGCCCGTCGAGATCCATCTCTGGTTTAATTTCATAAAATTTACTATAAATATGAATGAATAATGAATGACTTGTAATCTTCTTTAAAATTTACATAAACTGTATACAGCTGGAGTTGCTTATTTCTGTTCCTCTAATATTTAACATTTAGTTGTGTATATAATGAGAAATTTGACTACTTTTTATATGTATTTTTTCCACCTCTTTACCTCTCTTCTGTATTACTTTTGCTTTTGTTCACATTTCAACTAAACATTTTAGATTTTTTTTTCTAAATATTTTCTTGCCTTCTCTATCTTGCCTCCAATCTTAAGTTAGAAAATCTTCCTAATTTTTATCTCTATCGGAAAAACTCGAAATTTATCTTGTATTATGTTTTCTTTCCCATATTCCCTACTACTGCATTTCAAAATGTATTGCCAATTAAACACAATTTATTATACTTATTGCATCTCCCCTCTTTCCTTCCTCTTTAGCCACTTAAATTCATTATTCGTATTCTTGCCCATGAATATCCCATTCCAGCCTCTTTACTACATAGCTCCATGTATTGTTCTCTCCCCCATTATGGTTTTAAATATCTATAGTCTAATAATGCTCCTTTTCATTAAAACTGCTTAGATTTCTTGCTTTTCAATATACTCGACTATTTTTCTGATTTGTTTCTAAAACCTCTTAATTTTATTCTGCTTCCTTCCCGTGTTTCCCCCATTACTATTTCTCCGAATGTTATCTATTCTTATGCATCCAAGTTTTTGTTTCCCCATTTGCTTTGGTTTAGTATTTCATTTTACTCAAATATGTTTATTCTGAGCCAATGTTTGATGAATCTTTATACTATTTTTACTTTTCACTCCCACTCTCCTTAGTTCCGCTTGTGATACTCCATTTGTTAAACTTTTTGGTAACTTCAGGGCTATTTTGCAAAATTTCCTGTAAATTGCATTCTACATTTTCTCAGTCTTTTTCCAGTCCCCATAACTTTTCTGTATATAACATCCTTCTACCACCGTGCTGTAGATCCCTTTTAGCCACGAAATTTGCATATCTGATATTTTGCTTACACATACTGTGGTTACCACATTGATTGTTTACCTTTGCTAATACTTGTTTCTTCTGCTCACCCCAGTCACCGAAGCGATTGGTAGTCGATTTTTCTCACTACTTACTGATGCGTTCCTTCCCAATACAATTTTTCGTGTTTATTTAGCTTAAAAACTTTCTTAAAAATCATAATTTTCGATTTCTTGGCTGCATGAAGAAGGATTGAATTAGAGCTATACAAAAATCTTTCTTGAAAGCTCTCTGTTAGCTGATATTTCGAATATATTGTGGAAAAAGTAGTGAACTCCTTTTGATACCTTTAAATATTAAATAAAAGTATTCTAGAATGACTTAACATCCAAACAGTGTAATACAATCACTTATTTGATATCCTTCACTGCCGATAAATCAGAAAGTAGTAGTGCATGATTTTTGTCTTAAGGCAGTGCCTGGCGTTAACGTGCTACTGAAGAAAAACTATGTTTTGTGTCCACAACAGAGTACCTGATATGCACCTTATTACACAGTGCTTCGCGTGTTGACATAAATTCATGTCTATCAGTCAGTCGGTCAACTGTGTTTGCAGTACTTGTGCTGAATGAGGATGTGGGTCTACAGTGGCTATATGGGTGTAAGTGGAACATATGGATGCTTGGTTAGTTATGTAGCAGTACATACGGACATCCATCCACCCCTTGGCACCGTCGTGTCGTCCAAATATTGGCTCACGATGAGCTATGGGGGAGGGAGCAAACGCATTTAATCGTGGTCTGAACAAAGGGTGAAGTTATTGGATAATAGTTCTCATTCTCATTTCCTTTTCACTATAAGGAGTAAGACTTCATTCCGCTAGCTTTGAGGAAATTTGTGTACTATTAGCCGTCTTATGCGACGTTGGCGGGAGGATAGCTTGCCCTTCTAATAGGGGTTTTAGTACCACACAAATATAATTATTTGTAACAAACACTTCACATACCTTTAAAGAAATGATGGAATTTTCAAGAAATTTTGAGATCGCGATTTCGTAAACACTCGTTTACATAATCACATTCAATCTCGTTGTTGTCAACGTTACGGTCACTAGACGTCGCCACATTCCTGCCAGTGCTACCAAACTCTGAAAATGAAACAAATCGATTGTCGGTATTTCAAAAATCATTACGCGATTTCTATTTTTTAAAGTAAATATTTTTCCTAAACCATTAAATCTATCTGACCCTTTAATAATTGTTTTAATAATTCTGAATTTATTTCATGGTTAAATTACCAAAAATGGTCTGCTACGGTCGATTTATAAGTCTGTCTATACCTAATATTTCGAAAATGCTCTTTCATTCTGGTTTATAAATTACGTTTGGTCTTTCCATATAAACGTGATTGGAATCTTAACAGCCAAACTGAGAAATGCCAGATTTTTTATTATTAGGAATTTTATATTCTTTAGAGAAATAAAGTAAAGTGTTATTTATTTTAAGGAACCGAAGTTAGATCAAATTTTTTATTCTTTTGAAAATGTTTATTAACCCGAGGGTGGTTAGTAAATATTTTAAAATTATAATCGTCTTTTATTTTTAAGTTTAAAATATCATTTACAGTTTTTTATATTTAAAATTTTCAGTAATTTTATGTATTTATCTTTATTGAAACAATTAAAGCAGTATTAATAATGTGTTTATATTCTCTATCTTTATTCAGGCCACGCCGTGGCTCAGTGGTTAGACCACTTGGCTCTCACCAAGGCGGCCCGGATTCGATCCCAGGCGACCGCAAAGTGAGATTTGTGGTGGACAACACGGCGTTGGGGCGGGTTTTCTCCGGGACCTCCGGTTTCCCCCGCCATCTCATTCCACCGATGCTCCATCTTCATCTCATGTATCATCAGTGTCACCGCCTGCGGTGCCGTATGTAGTAAAAGCGGGCGTTAAACACTACACATTTTCTATCTTTATTCAGAGTTATATTTATTAACGTATAAATCAAACCATTAAATACAGCAAATTTGTATGTAATTATCGATATATGCAGATTTCCTATAAATACCAAAGTTTAATTTATTATTGTTTCTTATTATTTTTAGATCTAGAAAAGGAGGAAATCCATTAATTTTAGGTTCTGGTGTGAATTTTATACCTTTAACTTGTAAATTTAATAGTATTAAAGCTCCATTTATGTGTTTATCAGGAAAAATAGAAAAATGTCATCAACATATCTATACCAAGCTTTAAAAAGAAAGGAAAGTGGTTGCTTTAGTGACTTACATTTCAAAAATATCATAAAAAGATCAGCACGAAAAGTTGAAAGAGATTACCCACTACTAAGCCAGAAGTTTGTTGAAAAAATTGACCATTAAAAGTGAAAACTTTTTGATCCAAACAAAAATTAGTAAGTTAAACAAAACCAACTATTAAGTCCACATGCAAATGTATTGAATTTAAACTTTTTTTCTAAAAATCAAAAGTTTTTCTTTAGGAATACTAGGACATTAGGCAGTTACATCAAAAGAAACAAGTTTATCAGTCGGTAATACAAGATTGTCGAACTTTTTTTCTAGTTCTAAAGAATTTTTAATACTTAAAGCTCTCAAATTTATGAAAATTAATATCGTTTTATGTAAATATTTGGCCAAATTATTGTAAGTTGTGAATTTATACAGTTTACAGTGGGTCTAATTTTATTTCCAGGGCTATGAATTTTAGGAAGAGCATAAATTATAGGTAAAACAGGACTACTTATTTTTACAAAATGCTGTTGTTTATTTGATATAAGTTTTACTTCATTGAGTATTTTATTAAAATTGGAAATCGATCTTAACCAATTCAACTAATAAGAAAAATTGACATCATTTTCTTAAGATAAGTGAAGTTTTTTTGTATAATGCTTATTGCTTCACTGTGATTAGCTTCATCTTCTACGTAAAGATTTTAAAGGTTCATTATTAATTTTATTAAAATCGTCACCTTAAATGGGTAATGTCCTGCGCCGTGGCGTAGTGGGCTAAGTGGTCTGCCCGCCTCGGTAGCGTAGATGGTTGCGTGACTGCCTCACGTTCAAGAGGTCCTAAGTTCGAATCTCGGTCAGGGTGAGTTACCTGGATAAGGGTTTTCCGGGATTTTCCCTTATCCTGGAAGACGAATGTCCGGTAACTCTAAGCTCCATGGACCCCGGACTCATTTGAGCATCATTTCACCCATTTCATGCATCGTCCGATATGACTTAACGTTGGAGGACGTAAATTACAAAAAAAAAAAAAAAAAAAAAAAAAAGAAATTGCCTTGGTCCCTGGCCACGGAACGCGGTCCGGGTTCGATCCCACCCCTGGGGTGCTGATTTTAAGTCCCGGATGTAATACCAGTCCCCACTCAGCATCGTGACGAAAGTGAGGAGCTTACGCTAGGTAAGCGGCCCCTCACAAAGGCCAACGTTCGGGCTGGGGGATGCCGAGATGCTGACCACATCTCCTCCCCGTATCTGTTGGATTATCGCCTACCTCTGCCTTGCGGAAGTGGGCGTAAGGCCGGCAGTCGGGTTGTTAGGCCTTGGCGTTCTTAGGGCTGTCGCGGTAGGGTTTATTATTAAAACGGTAATTTGTTATAGTCATTCGTAGTATTTGATGCTTCACTGTTACTAGCTTCATTTTTTACGTAACGTTTTTAGTAATTTGTTTTAAACAGTTGTCCTCTGTGGACAATGCCATAGAGGATATTTATTCATATTCTTTTTCTACTCAAGGGCTGCATTTAAGTTGCAGTAGGGTTTGAGGGTCACATGCAAAAATATAAATGCTTTTACAGCCTCTGTACCCTTTAATTAAATATGTGTTTACTCAGTACATATCATTATAATTTTACTAGTTTCTTAGAAAGGAAATTTAGTCCACTAGAATGAAAGATAATGTTAACGAAATGTACCCAGCAAGATGAAGATTAAATGACATTTTCGTAAAACGGAATGTACAGAGTTAAGATACCTTTCACCGTTCTTCATCAACCTGTCTATATTTGGTTTGAACCATGAACTCTTAATCCACACTCTTATTGGGCGTTGGTCATTTGGGGTTTAATTTGCATTTTATAATATTCATTATTTTTCTTAAGTTTGCAAGCACGAAAAGTCCATGTACTGTCTATAGAATGTACCTTGCTGAAGTTTACATGACAGTTTACACATGGTGACTTTATGATTTTCAGACCGAGGGAGTTTAAATTTTATTCATGGCAGTTTGAGCAATGTGTTATGTTGATTAAGATCAGTTTATATAGGAAGACTATTGGAAACTCCCAAGTTTCGGGCAATTTACTTGGTATGAAACTTGGTATATAGAAATCTAAAGTACATTAATTTGATTTCACCTTTGTTACCTAGCTTCTGGATAGAGCTGCATCATGACAGTTGTGTCCATCTTTCTCTGTAAATTGTGCTGGGACCTTCTGGACTACTATCTGATTAACGCCATGTTAATGCAAAGTATGTTCCAGCTAAATTGAAAGAGTTTATAACTGCAACAACAATGGACTTTACTATTACCACTTTTATTAGTATGACAGTGGTAGTATTGGTTGTTATTAATAATTATAGGTAGCATGTAGTAGCAATAATACGTAATAACAGAAGTATTAATATAGTAATAGTGATATTGTTAGCGGTATAACAGCTGTAATAATATGATGATAACCTGGTACTAATAAAATATGGCAATATGTAGTGCTCATAGTAATAGTGTAATATGAAGTAATAATAAGTATCTAGTCTTTTTTATTCAATTTACGTCTTCCAACTTAAATAATATCGGATGAGTGCTCAAATGAGTCCAGGATTCATAGAGCTTAGAGTTATCCGACATTCATCTTTCAGTATAAGGTAAAACTCAAGAAAAACATCTTAACCGTGACCGAGATTTGAACTCGGGGCCTTTTGAACGTGTGGCAGACATGCTAACAGCTTCGCTATAGATGCGAGCAAGTATGTAGTAGTTCTAGTTACGGTAGTAGTAATGGTAGAGGTAGTGGTAGCGGTGGTAGTAATGGTGGTTGTGCAAATAGTTTCGTGGTTATGCGTTATATAGATGTGATGTAGCAAGTGAGAAGCAACCATCTGAAGCTTTTTGTCTAATTTTGAGAACAGTTAAAATTGTTTAATTTACAATAAAACACTTATAGTAGACTGATATTAGAAGAATTTTCGTTAATTGCATTACTAGTACGAGCAGAGGGTGTCTCAAAATGTACAGGGAAGTAAATCAAACTTCGCAAAGGAACATAAAAATCACTTTCGAGGTCTTAAACAATTTTCATTCCTTCACAAGCTGAAGGAATAATAACCTACATATTTACATTTTATAGTTTAAGAGTATACTGATTTGATTTCAAAGTGTCTCATGACGTCACTGTTTAAGTCAATTTTGTTTTACTAGAGTGCCAGCTCTAAGAAGAACATAACGTAGTACAAGTCTGGCATAGAAGATACCTAGAACGCACACCATTCAGTCCGAAGAGTATAGATGTGGAAACGTTACTCATAAATTGTATACTTAATTACTTGCCTCACAGTTCACACGTGCAAGCATAAAATTAAATGAAATATAATAAAATAATTAAACGTGCTCAGTTTTTATTTTGTCTAACCATAACAACCTTCATTCATTCCACAAGAATAATGTTCCTTATTTAGGTTCTCAGAAGCCAGCCGAAATATATTCTGCTAATAAATTCATGTTCCTTTACGTTAACCTTAGTATCATGCTTGCAGCTTTCACGGTTCTTTGATGTTGCCCAAACACAGTACGAAGGAAGTTTCAGAAGTCATATACCCTACAGAGTGTCACTAGGGAGAGCCTGATTGATTGCCGTGATGTCTAAGCAAATCTCTGATACAGGAGTCATACAGTTCCATGGAAGTGCTAGACGGACTGAATTTTAGTCTTAGCAACTAGACAAGTGACACAAACAAGTTTGCATGGTACACTTTGAAATGAACACCCAATGTTTAAATCTTACTACTAATTATGAGTGTAACAATTTAGCATTTTTTATATAGCCCTGCATAAATTTTCATTCACTTTTCTCCACTTGCTTTAGCAAATATCTTAGGGCACGAAATGCTTTAATTGAAAGAATGACTGATTAAAGGGTTGAATATAAGGCAACTTGTTGAAATAGGACAGTCATATATACATTTAGTAATGGGATGTAACATTATGCTCTCCTTTAGAAAGCTATGATTTCAGTATTATGTTAAATTTTGCCAACAACTAAATCATTACTCTAAGTTAACATAAATGGAAATTCTGACAGTGTATCTCTTTAAATATATGCAAAGCTTTGGTTTCCAAGGATCCAGAAAATCTATGAAATTGTAATATTGCACTTCTTATATTATTTCAGAGATCAAGGGGCATCCGCCTCATAGAGGTGATTGGCATCGGGGAAGAGAAGCCAGAGCAGCAAGCGAAACACTGTACACAAATGAGAAAAGATTGGACGCTTCAAGTACACGTCAGACCCCTCTTCCCTCTCAAAGACAGCCGACGCCTGTTAGACGCAGCATTACAACAAGCAAAGACGAAAAGTTTTCGGGAGGTCGCCGCCAAACGAGGATTCCATTAGCGCAGAAGGTCAACCTTGGAGAGCTGGAGAAGGACCCTAGCACAGACTCCGATGAAAAAGCAAGGGCTGCAAGGAAATCTCCCGATGTGAAAATCACTGTTCCCATGCCTATGCCTGTAAGAAAAACAACTCCATCACCATTGTCCATTCAAGTGAAGACATTCACTCCAAAACCGAACGTATCCGCAATAATAGAGGTAATTGCTGATGGTAGTAACACCTCTGAATGCAATGATGATAAGGATAAAGAACCACTGATCGAGTATATTCACCTTCCTGGGAGTATAAGGTCCGATGAATTAAGATTATTGAACTGGTATCCTATGAGCAGTCTCAAAGATCCCAGACCTCCTCTTGGAACCTACCCTGCAGCAGGAGAAATTAATGATATCTTGCCGGTTGAAGAGATTGTTCTCTTAGGACCAGATGCAGGATATGGCAATCAGCAGCCAAGGCCAGTTTATCCTCCATATGGCTCCGACATACAGAGTTTTGTTCCAGATACTTCAGCTCTAGGAGTCATGGGCTATGGATCAAATGTACTTTTAAATGCATTAGCTCCAGTACCGCTGGTACCAAATGCGCTTATGGGACCTCAGTGGTTACCAAACTTGCAACCTAACACTCAGAAGTATGTTACCAGGTCCTTTCATTTAAAATTGGATCCAGTAATGGAATGGGTGCCCATTTAAAGTATTTTCTAGATGTTCATAGCATGACTGGATTACCATTATTGAGGCACTTATATAACAGTAGCGAGAGTTAGAAGATAAAATATATTTCTAAAGGTAGCTCTGATATGAATCTCTGTGTCAGCAATATTTTACAGTAACTCAAGAGGTATTTTGTAGTGTGTTTTCTAAATGCAATACTTGCTCAAAATGATTTCAGATTGTCCCATGAAGATTGAGGAGTTGAGTGAAGACGACAATGATGATGGTATAGTCGGTAATGACTATGATGAAAATTGTGGTTTTTGTAATTATTTTAGTTGCTATAAGAGCAATGAATATGTTAGGCTCTAAGTTTCGAATGGCTATATCTGCTGGTTTCCGGAAGCGATTCACCAACGAGGAACACTAGCCCTGTTCTAAGGTCACATTTCCTCTAAAATGACCTTTGTTGCTTTCTACACAATATCAATTATGTAATTGGTATAAAATAGTATTTGGAAACGGACAACTATTTTTTGGGGAAGGAAAATAATATCATCCAGTTTATATATTTCTTTTCTTTTTAGAAACAAATTTGCACTGATACAGTAGCAGAAAATCGCATCAAGCCACTCAATAAATGCACATATTATTTTTGAATTTGAAAAGATTGGCTATTAATATTTTATTAGATGCCTAAAAATTAACCCATATTTCCAAGCTTAATGACGTATCTAGGCAAAAATCCCTATTTATTTTGTTAAAGAATTTTAAGGTCCCACCTAGCATTTTAAAAAATTTCTTCTCTTGGCTTTTGCAGCGATGAACAAAGCGTATATACAGTGCAAATTAATACAAAATTAGAACGTCTTCAGAGACCTAGTACTTTCGATTTCAGCGATATCTCTGAGAAATAAAACACACATAAATACATAAAGAATACTTACCTATATTATGTAATAAACAATTTTAATGCAATTTACCATATTCAAAGATAAAAGAACCGATCGAAGATTGAATACATAAGATAGAAAGCTACCGTTCATCCAGGCATTTTCCGAAGTTCAAATGGCTCAATTATTATTTTTGTGGGCATTGTTTCTGTATACTCTAAGCCCCGCCTGTGACTACCACATGGTCTCGTCGCATATCTCCATTTTTAAATTGCTCTTTTACCACTCCAAGCAAAGAGATTGGCCAACCGGACAATAGTTGAGTTGTGTTGCATTCATTGATCATCGTTGCCTGCTTGACGTACGCATTATACACATCACGTGCTGACATTGCTTCAGAATTCGGAAGAGATAGGTGTTCTAATATTAGTTTGTGTTCTGAGAGACCTTTATATGTGGCTACTTGATGACAGCTATATCTTACAGTAGATACCGCTGAACACTGTGCTGAGAGATAGATATAGAGATGATAGATAGATAGAGAGAGTAGATATTTAGTCTCAAATCTTTTGACCAACCCAGAAATCATGTCATGGCATACCGAATGGGATGGCTCAGGGGGTAAGATCTGGGGCCCGCAGTTGGGAGATGGGAGGTTCGATCCTCTCTAACCGCACACTCCTGCTTGGGGTTTTTCATGGTTTCCCTCTTGCTACTTGTTACTTGTTTATCCTCAGAACACAACTTTTGTCATTTCCTGTTCCCTTATAATCCATTTCAGGGTTGAAGGACTAGGCGACTGTGTGCGGTAGGTTGCGGCTGGGCGGTGTATTTCGGTCTGTAATGGTTTCAATCCAAGCGTCGCAGCGGTAGCCGGTCTCATGCCCCGACTCTGTAATGCTCCACCCATGGAAGGTCAACTGGGAATTTAGGTCACCGGGGAAAATGCGCGCGGCGTTATAGGCATTCTATCCGGAATTGTTAGGGACCCCGTCCATGCTTGCGATCGCTGTTAGCTGAAACTCGTATCTTTCCGGGTCTCTCTCCTTATATCTCTCTCCCAAGGGTCACGGTAGAGGTACAAATGGCTCTAAGGGCCTTCATGCAGTACTCTGTTCTGGTTGCGGGGGCCTCTCCGTTGTATGCTCATTTACCTTTACCATGTCATACCAAAATCCCTGTAGATTACAAAAATTGCCAGCACAGTTAGAGAAATCCGTATTAGGAGTACATTGATTTATCTATGTGAAGTGAGGCTAAAAGCATAGGAAAGGCTTCTTTGGAAATAGAGATTTCATTTGTGGAAAGTAATAAAATTTGTGGTAATGCTTATCGTGTTAACTTCCAGAGACTGATGAAAGAATAATTGCAACACTAAACCAATCATGGTAGAAGCTCTTCCATATTTATCCAAGTAAACTGGAACGATGGGATATCCTTTATATGCCTTTCCGTACTCTCTCATTTTCCCCAAATTACAACAAATTATTCTTATTGGTATATAAAACTTTAAATGTATATTTATGTGTTTACCTTTGCAGCGCACCAATATCTTAAATGTATTCCCTGGGCATCATAAAGTTAGCAGATGATAAGGTAAGTGAAGTATAAATGAAGCATTAGTTGAAATGGCTTATAGCTACGGTATAATATACACATTTATAGTTAATTCTTAATTTTTAATAAAAACTAAAGTAGGGATAGCTAAGTAACTAGAAGAAATTTCCATTTGTTATCACTTTTATGCCTGTATGCGTAATTAAAACTAGGATCTAATAAAAGAAACAAAGGCATATCAGTATGTGTTTAGTATAGTCAGATTATTAGAAAATAAAGTGCATAGCATTGAAATGTAGCTTATATTCCATGAAGTAAAGTTTGCTTCATTGGAAATGTATACCGTAGAAAAATGGAATAATCAATAAAGAAGGAAGTTAAGGAAAATTATAGAGAAGGTCTACTAGTTAATAGACAAAAACGCAATAAAGCATTTAAATATTTATTTTAACTGGAAAAACGACTTCTAAAAGACAGTTACGGAATGACCAAACAATGAATTACACTGTAAGAGATGGTCAGAAATGGTGGTTCTAGAACAGATGTTTACTTAAAAATGTCTAATGCAGACAGGCAATTTTTTTCTCTCTACGATTTGGAGTTCTATAGCGCAAGTATAAAACTCGAGGTTACGTAGGCTGCTTAACTGGCTATCATGAAAACGCACAGTGCGCTTCAGATACATACAGCTCTATTGTGTTTCTGCATTATATACCTCTTCCGGGCTTCTAGGCCGTGGTCCAGTTGGTCTAACATCCGACGTTTCGTCGAAAACTGCGTCCGGCATCATCAGGGTTACGAACTTGTGAGCTCCTGAGTCCAAAGGGTTCAGTCTGATTGATGATGCCGGACGCAGTTTTCGACGAAACGTCGGATGTTAGACCAACTGGACCACGGCCTACAAGCCGAGAAGATGTATATAATCTAGTTGACGACGCCGGCCGTGAAAGTCTCAGCACTTATGTGTTATTGTGTTTCTGTCTCAAGTCCTGAATCGCCTGCAACTTCTCTGCTTTGAGTGTGCAGTACTATACTAATAGCTCTTATGATGTATTTAACCTTGAGTAGAACAGACTGACCTGCTGCATAGCTAAAGCAGAGGCGTTGCTGATACCTCAGAGTTTTATTTGATAAATCTGATCCTCCAAATCATATATAAATGTATGTATATACAATGTACTGTAAAAGGTGTATTTGATATCCCCTACCTATATTCGCTTGCAGGACTCTCCTCGAGGGAAGCTGGAAGAATATACTGGTATAGTGCTTGCTTCACAAACGGTGTCTCCCTATATTGGCCATGTTACAGAACATACTTTTAAAGGGATGATGTCTCGTTGGAATTGTAAACATTACGACAATGATGTTAATACTCGAAGATATCGAAAATAATCCTGTGGAGAGAGAATTTCTATTGTTTCAGTACCAAAATTTAAAAACAGTGAGGGATTACAACTGCAGAAGGCGTGGCATAATGTAGTTTTAGATGGAATAGTATCATTTCATGTAATCAAACTAGCAATAAATTCACATTGAATCTCAGTTTAAAGATTTTCTGACTGTTTGGACTTCTTAAGATATATGCACTAAAATATGCTACCTCTTTCAGCTTCAGGAACCTGAAATAAAATGTACTATATTGTTAGGGGTGGTGATCTTTCGCAAATGCGATATAGCGCAATAAAGTACGAAATTGACTCAAAATGCGATATAAATGCAAAATCGAAGATTTTTCCAAGTAATTATTTTTCCCAATGCTTTTTCTTCTGGAAACTTTATATGAAGAGTCTTTAGAGCCGTTACATGTTTACAAAGTAATAAAGTAAGTGTCTACTCTTCTGGAGTGTGTTAAGCAACCCTTCCCGCTAAATTAGCCTATTGTTCCACCATTGCCCATATGAGGTATGTTTGGTACATGAAGCGAGTTCCGTTGTTTTACAAAAGAGACCCCTCTTACGACTGTCATAAATCTATCTGCACAATCCAGTAAACGAAAAATTTCAATCCTTGTCTCTGGAAACCAATAGCAATCCTAATTTTAAGACAGTGATAAAGACATGTTAATTCCAGTTGGAGTTCCCAGTTGCCTAAGTTCCGGTTTCCATAGTTCTGATCGGTTTCACACGCAACTTTCATTCATTCTATGCGTAGGTCACGTCAGTAAGTGCGAGGCTAATTTTGTGCATTTTCTTTTTATTGTGCTAGTTTTACATCAGTATGCATTTATCTTTTTTTTTGTGTTACGCAGTATGCGTATGTTCGATATTTCTGAGTATTGCTTTAATCTATATTAATGTTAAACAAATTGACACGTTATGCACTTTTAACTCACTGTCCATAACTCACTGTCACTCACACTCCATAAATGTGTTTTAGATCTCGTATACATAATGCTAATATTCATCATTTAAAAAAAAATTAACGCAAATTAAACTTTTTAAATGCAAATTGCAAAGGTATAAATACTATAAAACGCTAAGTTTCTGATTTCAAAATGCTAAATATCACTACCCCTAACTATTGTGTATTTAAATTAGGCATGCCACACAGCGGGATGGCTCAGACGGTTTCGTCTGTAGCCGGCATTCGGGAGGCTCAGGTTCGATTCCCGTGGCTGACCTACCTGACCCATGGGTTTAATGGGTGGTTTTCTCGGGTCGCTAGGCAAATGCTGGGTAGGTTAATTACATCCTCCGAATTTCCTGTTCCTCCATTTCATCTCCATTATCATTTCACATCATCTCTCATTTGGTGGTCTCTTTCAGGGTATAAGTGTAGGCAGGAGTCTCGGCGGTGCATGTCAAGATGATATGCTGTGAGTGAACCAGTTCTTCCTCCGGTAGGTTGCTGGTCTCCGAACTGACTGTTGGGACCGCCTGCGAACCACAGTACGGGGGAATGTCCGTTGTCATGGCCTGCCAAGAGAGTTAAATGAAGATGCCCTGCCCTCTGCACTGTAGTGGCTCCTTGGGACGGCCGCCTTCTCTCTCCTCTCGCTTCATCCTTACTCCCAGGGATACCCCACTTGGGGCCATAAGGTACAATAGACCAAGACTGGTCGCAGTGCCGAATCCCACCCGAAAAAAATTTTTTGTTTCTGAATTATGCTGTTCACAGATACAAGCGCACGCGCGCACACACGCGCGCGCGATATATTTCTGAAAATTGTCTTTTATTCAGGGGGGCCTCAAAACATTCATTTTCATTCAAATGTTTACGTCATATTTTATAGTAAAATTCAGTATTCTCTCTCTGCCTATTAAGGTCCGTAATGGATAACATAAAAATAATATTCTAATTGACATAGGACCAAGACTGAACACAGTAGCCTAGTCAGTTTTAAACATCAAAGTTATTAATGGTTACATGTCTGGCTTGCTGCTATTCAACAACTTAACACATATGCAACAATAAATCATTCATTTTGACAGATAATGAAAACGCTAACGTTAAGTCACCCTATGTATTCTGCAGACAGACGCATATTCATAATGTTGTGATTGATATTTTAACAATATGTGAACAATTTATATCAATTTTATAAAATGAAATTAGTATTGCAGTTTTACTTCCTTTCACCTTTTCTTCTGAGTGAGTTCTTGGTTCCACTTTTAAGCCTCTCAGGAGAACGAATTATTATCAATCTTGGGATCCATTGGCAGATGGTATTTACTTTCTAGACGCTGTTTGTTCTTTTCAAGTTAAATTAAAACAGATTTGTTAGTCCCTGTTAACACATGGATAAAGGCTCCTTTACCTCACAAACTCTATATGGATATTTTTGAAAACACACGAGTATTGTATTCGAGGATGCTGAACAATTTTGTTTGAAAAAAAAATAGGGAACCTGTATAATTTCGAAAGGGGTCTTCAACTTTTTCATCATGAACATCCGCGGTAGCTCTTTTGATGTCCTTCTAACCCCACAGAAGGGTTCAGAGATAAGGTTGTGTTAGCGAAGGAACAGTTCTCCCCTCAAAGCACATCCGCCGTATGCGCCGCACATTACTGTCTACTATACCTGGCCCTACAACCTTGAAAGATAATATATACTATTAATGAAACGAAATGAGATATAGCTTACTGATCTGGTAAAGCCACGAAAGAAATCGAATTCAGGATATCCAGTCTAATCGAACCCGGATCTGCCAAGTTCCATTCCCAGATGCTGCCTCTTGAGCCATCCGGATTGGTGTTGAAGTACTTGACAATTTGCAAGTCTACTTATCAGGGAAAAGAAGACGAACTGTTGGCCGAAGCCAGTTTAACACTACAGAATAATTAGCATGAGTTGCGCAGGATAGGTGTGTGTGTGTGTGTGTGTGTGTGTGTGTGTGTGTGTGTGTGTGTGTGTGTGTGTGTGTGTGTGTGTTTGTGTGTGTGTGTGTGTTTCTGTGTAAGTGTATGTCGATGTACGTAAAAATTAAAGAAGAAAACAAACAGAAAAACAGCAAATATGGATGTAGTCACAAAAGCAATGATGTTTGAAAGGTATAAGGCATAAAACATAAATTAAAAAATAAAGGGAATCACCAACTGCGAAGATGTGGAAGTGTTAGTTATCGGTAGAAAGAGTAATCCTAGGTGGCATTTACAGGTATTAAAGCAGATATTTTTGTGCAGGTTCCTGATAATTTAGAATTTAAGTAAAATTGGAACACATGCAAGTTCTTGAGTACTGAGGGCTTGATATCACTTAACATAATTTGTAAGTATTAATTTAATATGTAAAACTTTAATGAAATCTCTGGAACTAAATGCAAATAACTAAAAGTGCATTTTGTAAGTCAGTAATTGCTTTTAAAATGATTGGAAGAATGAACAAAATAGATGTAAACGCTTTTCTCCCAAAATAACGGAGGATACTTATATGCAGAGGCAAGAGTTTGTGGTGACGATTATAAAATTCGCATTAATTTCGCGCAAATTTTCGGGAAGAATTAATAAGTAATGATATGGCTGAAATGAAAAGTAACAGGTAACTAGAGTAACACAACTTTTAAAACCCCTTTTTATTCCAAATACTGATATTTTATTTGAAATAGCAGACAGTAAGTAATCAAATATCACACAACAGACATCGCCAAAATGCAGCATACAACAAGTTGTGATATTTTCCCTCTTCATACTTCTTTTGTCTGTCACAACTAAGTTATATATAGAGAAATATCTTTCGCTGTGAGCGTTTGACATCGGAAACCAAAGAAATTGAAGGCACTTTTCACACAAATTGAGGTAAGAATCAGCTTTTGCCTTTAATGTTACTACATCTAATCTGTTATCGTTACCACCATAGCTTTGCTGTTCAACAATATCACAAACCTCTTTGTAATAAAGAAGAAAATTAGAATCACAAGTAATACCACTGGTTTTAAATGCATTTAGCTGTTTAAATGATAAGGAAACAATCACGAAAATTCGCGAAAAAATCCTCAAAAACAAAAGCTCTTGCCTCTGCTTATATGTAAAGAATCCACTGGAATATTACATACTGAATGTACAATGGGACAAAGAAACTTTTTAGCCTGTTTGGAGTAGAGTAATAGAATCTATATTTTTCTATAAATAACCTTTAAGAAGTACAGTGTAAGGCTCTATGACTCCAACGACACGGCAGTCTTATTTATTCAGGTAAGTGCTTGGTATTTCACCTTCAAAGCATTCTGAATTCTGAACATCTAATTCTATTTGGGAATTTTCCAATAATATAGGACCATTAACGTAGCGGGCTAAGGCAGCATGCCTTGGTCCCTGGCCACGGAAAGCGGCCCGAGTTCGATCCCACCCAGGTGGTGGGGATTTTAGGTCCCGGGTATAGGACCGGTGTCCACTCAGCATCGTGAGGAAAGTGAGCAGCTTACACTAGGTAAACGGCCCTGTTCACGGAAACCAACATTCCGGCTGGGGGATGCCGAGATGCTGACCACATCTGCTCCCCGTATCGGTTGGATGATCGTCCACCTCTGCCGTGCGTAAGTGGGCGTGAGGCCGGCAGTCGCGTTGGTAGGCCTTGGCCCTCTAAGGGCTGTCGCGCCATGGGTTATATATAGGACCATTAAAATAAAATATGTGGTAATGCGTTGACGGGCTTTCACCACTCAGCGAGAGAATCCAGATCAGCGGGGAAGTGTCAGAGACGCATTAAAATCCTTACCTATCAAAGAGGCTGGCTTCAATTTTCAGGTCAGACTGGAGCTTTTCAAATGATGGTTAATAAATTTGAAGCGTCGGGTTCAGAATTTGACTAGAAAAAATCGTTTAACATAAAATAAAGTAGATGGAATTGTTGTCATTTCAGGGTGTTCGTCTCGAAAATTGTTGAACGAACTCCCTCAAACGTGAACACGTCGATATTAGGCTTCAAGAAAACCTGTGCTATTGCGTGAAATTCCTCATGATACCTGAAAATCGAAGTATATTATGCGGCAATTGCTATAAAAATGCTGCTTGTATGAGTGGTAAGCATTTTTTGCGCCTCTGCCTGCACGAATTACCTCACAAGTCTCGAATCTGTCACCCAGTAGAGAGCCCGCGAATGTGTTATATATTTTGTAATAGCTGTATACTATCCAATAGGACAATAAAGATGTTCACAATATAATAGATACTGAATATTTTCTCGGAAGAAGTGTATGTTTTAAGCGCTTAAGGAAAGAATGAAAATGAGTCTTTTTAATATGTATGCATCTAAAAATAATTGCAAAGGTTTCTTCTCATTGGTAACTTTTAGCAACTCCAGAAAACCCAAAATTAGAGCATTTTCCCCAAGCACGGTTTAAACATTTCATCATATTTCAAACCTGCATAGGGAATATTTCACGAAAATATTATTATTACATAAGTAATATTAATTTCACGCTCTATCAGCCCAGTATAATATTGCTTTGGTAAGCTTTTGGCTAAACTGTCTGCATGGTCTTTCTCAGCATTTGTCATTCGAGATTTTATTTTAGTTTTAAATCTATTGACAACTGGTTGCCTCTGAACAATACAAATTAACCTTCTGAGAAAAAAAGGTACTCTAAAGATGGACCTGAAGCAGCTTGAATTTGAATATCCCAAGAAAGATGACGCAAAAAGATTGGTCGAGAGAAGCTTGACAGAACCTTATTATGCTTGGTTAATGTCCCAAGAAATTATTATGAATAACCAGTACGAATAAATTTTAAGTAATATAATTACCTAATATTTTGCCTGCAAGAGAAATGTTTAAAATGTATAAAAATAATACATCGTTTCCAATATGTATGTTATCCCAAGAGCATTCTTTGAGGAAGTTTGTACGAATATCCAGAATTTGGCTTAAGAAGTTTTAAAACATAATTTGAAGCTCACTCTAATAGCCTTAACCAGCTCTGAAGATATATTTAGGACAATTCCCTTTTTTAAATTCACAAGAGAAAATTGTTTTGTTTGAATATACTGGGAGGGTATTTATGAATATGTAGGTGTCATATTCAAAATTAGGCAGTATTTATTTGAAAATTACTTCTTTTGTAGAAAATGAAATTAATGTGGTTTTGAGACATTATTTGGTGCGTCATCTTACCTTAAAAACTCATAAAAAATGTACACATTGAGAAATTATTTTGATAAACAACAAACTAAGTGCGTATCATAAAATTATGGTAGAGGCTGGAACAAAATTTTCAACCTGGTATTTCAGTATGATTCAGCAAGAAGGAGAGAATCCTGAGACAAGTGCAGAGTTGAAATTATGTCAGAACAAGCCTGCAGAGTAAAAGTTTAGGGATGGAAAACGAATAAAATCATGACAAGTATTCTTAAAATATTCGAAGGTTTAGTTTAAGAAAGCAATTGGAATCTGTAATGGAGTCATGCACTTACTTTGGAATATTAGGAATTAAATAATATTTTAAGAACGCAGAGAATATAATAACTTTTCTTTAATTTAAATGCTTTGGTGATATTTTACTATTTAAAACTGAGAAAATATGCTCATTGTATAAAAGGCTTAATGGATGACGTGCTTGCCTGGACATATAATACTCCAGTGTTATACTAACACTGGAATGATGAACATTGAAACATCTTAAACATGAAAAACCATAGTTCAAGGCTGAAAAATTAAATTTGAGCTCCGAGAGTGTAAAGTTCAAGAATAGTGCTAAAAGATTTTCGGATCAGGGATGTTAGGTCGAACATATGACCCTGGCATGTCAAACGGGCGTCCCTTTCAGAAATAAAAGTTGTTAAGTCAGCATTTTCGAGTTAGATGTTGTTAAGTCAAGTAGTTGCCGCATTAGCCGTTTGGTGGTGCAACTACATTGTGACACCCAAGCTCTTTGATATCAGCTGTTGATACATTTTAGATTAGACATTTAGACATTAGACATTTTTTAGACATTCCTCAAGTGCACTTTCAGAAAGTTCATCTGTACTTCCCAATACCAGAGCACTCTTTCATGCCTGTTGACAGAATTTTGGCAATATTGAGAAGAAGAAACGATCAATGGATAAAGTCTTAGTCCCATCCACATGGGTGAAGCTGATCAAAGATTCACTACAGAAGAAGCCCATTGATGTCCATTTCAAACGTTCAATGATCGATAACGGGGAAGATGATGACACTCCAGTTGTTGAAGCTTTTACTCCAAAGATACCCTCGACCATGTCCTTATAAGAAGTATTACTGAATTCACGTTAATCCGGGGTGTGTATTTCCAAAGAGGATATGTACCAGAAGTTCGTCACACAGTGTCTTCCTCACTTTACCGTCCCCAGTCTCTTTTGAGGAGAGTAGTGAGGTTGAAAGTCTTACACAAGGCATGTGATAGTGCGAAAAACACACCAAATAGGTTTCGTAAGATTAAGAAGGCAAAATATTACGATGTTCGTTCACTACTGGAGCATGTCACTGCCAGAAGGTACCACATCTTATGACACAATGACATATGGAAGTGAGGTAGTTGGTGTAGTAGAAATGGGGTGTGTTTTTTTTTTTTTTAGTTTACGTCCTTCAACGTTAAGTCATATCGGACGATGAATGAAATGGTGAACTGAGTCTCAAATGAGTCCAGGGTCCATGGGGCTTAGAGCTACCCGACATTCGTCTTTCGGGATAAGGGAAAACCCTATAAAAACCTTATCCAGGTAACTCACGCTTACCGAGATTCAAACTCGGTACCTCTTGAACGTGAGGAAGACACGCTACCATGTACGCTATCAAGGCGGGCAATGCAGTGATGTTTTTATGACAATGTTGTATTATCAATCCATGAAGTGCATACTGGATTAGTCCATAGTTAAAATGTATAAGTGACTTACCAACTTTTCACCCATTTTAAGTTAAAAATTCTTAAGTCCTAATAATATCATATCCTGTCACACATGCTACATATGTCAAACCGTGAGAAACACTTCAAGACAATACCTTGTATCTCCAAACGGATCCATCACATAAAATTCTTTCATCTGTACTGCTATTTTGGTATTTAATATTACTTTTGAAAACTCTGAGCAGGTCTCCTGCACAATTTTGAAACAGTGACTTAACAATTTCTGCTTCTGACTGCTTCAATTTTAGCATTATAAGATAAGCAATCAATATAGAATAATACAAACATAATGGCAGTGTAAGGGCTGCAAGTGCATAGGTATATGTTACCTTCAGGAACGTATTCTGTGTACAGAAAAAACGAGTTCCTATTTCAGTAGAAAAATTAAAATTGTTGCATGGTATTTGGAAATTCCATTTATTAGGTAGCAATTAAAGTAAGTCACAGTGAAGTAGAAAATGAGCAGAAATTAATCCAAAATGTTTTGCTCAATTCAACATATTACTTAAGCTTGACGTTTTGCCACAATTTATCATTTTTGTTTTATAAAAACGTGATTTAACCTGCAGTTGCTACAACGGCTCCTCCTACGGCTAAGGTATACCTATCCGTATGTGATCATACATTTGTATCCTTCTCATTAAGCGTGATTTTTATTTCATTTTAATATTAAAATAGAAATTAATTTAATTATTAATGCCACCTTTGAATGTGTGCACAAAATAAACAGCATAATAGGGAGATGTAACACATCTCACAATACTTCCGTAAATTTGTGTAGTCTTTGATAAATATGTTTACAGAGAACTTTCATAATAATATACGGCAAGAGTTTCATTAGATGCCATATCTAACGCTATTTTATTTTCATTTTCTACCGCTTACCGAAAATAAACTTATTTTTCTCTTCCCATTGATTCTATATTCAGTTAAGTACATAAACAGGTTCTTTGCCATTTTATGAATTTAGAAAATATGTTTATTATTAAAAATAAACGTACATGTGTGAGTAGAATAATTAAAAACCGACAAAGTTTGACGAATGGTTAATAAAATATAAATATTAAAAACCATTTAAGTAGCAAAGCAAATGCTTCAAGCAAATTTCTCCCACTCAATATTCATTTGCGTAAGAAAAATTCATTACGTCTATACGGTGGAAAGGTGATTCAAATGCAATTAAATATATCAAATGCGGCTTAAGTAACATTTTTTATACTTTTCTATTTGTAGCTAGCTTGTGAGGTCCACTATACTGTCACTGAATATTTTAACTGCGAAACCTGAAAAAGTGGACAAAATTAGTATTTATATAACAATTTTTATATCTCATTGCATTCAGCTGGCATCAAATAAGATTATTTTTGGAATGAAAAATATTCAAAACATTTAATCTTTTTATTTTGGATTTTTCTACATTTTAAGTAATATGAATTGATATTAAGTCACGTACTTCCGTTTCCTGCTATGCAAAGTGCACTCGTATAATGTATACTTTTACACAGCTAACTGCAAACGGTATGGTAACATAGTGTTACTTACCTGAAACCATTTGTTGAGAGTATTTATCATGTTTAGGAGGATATTATGAAAAATTAAGCTTTTTTACTAATTATTTGTAGAATATTATAAATATAAACAGTATTGTGTGTTTACATCCAAAATAGAAAAATTTAATGCCATAATTAACATCAAATCAGAATTTTTATTTTAAGAATGCAAGGCGAAAAAAGTTTGGAAATCTTTTGCATCCCAAAAATTATTTACACCGAACAATGTTATTTCTTCATTTTCTAAGCCTTTGAAAATATTTGAATAATTTGGATTGATATATGGTTTTGTATATTACAATGGCATCGGTGTTGTATAAAATGCGTGTTTTGCTGATTTTATGAACAGTTTAATAATAATGATGATGATAATAATAATAGTAATAATAATACCTTTTTAATTTCACATAACTGCGAAACCAGAAGGGTTAGAAAACAGCGTAGTTACGAGTATTATATGTATAATGTAGATCTCTTCAAAGTATACGTGTTATGATATACATAAATTTTTGTAGCATTAAGTATTTCTGCAATATTCGATGTTGTCTGTAAGTTATCTTCACATTTTAGGTGGCGCTGTTTAAATAACCGCTTCGTTCCCTATAAACTCAGGCCAAGATAATTACTCTCATTGGAGATATCTAGAGTTTTATTCACTGTTTTTATAGAAATATCTGGGTTCTTGGTTTCCTCTGCCTGTAAATATGGTGCATATTATTATAGTGTTACATAGTTGCAGTATCTCCTAACCAATATTTTATGCTATTACCAGAAATATAAGGAAAATTTTATATTATTTTGAATAATTTTAGAATGTTCATGTTAATAGTAATGAAGAAAAAAAGTCACCTGAGTTTTACAATAAACTTTTTTTGAATGTTTTGACTTATAACATCTAAGGTTTACAGGGACGATGGACAAAATGGTAATTAAAGAATGCTTAATGAGCTTGGACTCAAAGAGCTGAGAGTTTGCAAAATTTGTCTTTTCAGGATAAGAGAAACAACCTTATAAACAAATTCAACCCAAATAGAATTTGAATTCTGCCCTTCTAGATTCCGTATGCAGGTTTATAAAAGTTTTCTAAATGACATACGTTTCTTTTACAGTAGACTAGCTGCCTAAGGCATACTTCTTCAGTATACTGGCATTTTACATATTCCACAGAAAGGTTTTAATGGATGAAAAATCCTGAAGTGTAGTTTACTGCATGCTTCTGAACTCATTCTATTAAGAAGCCCTTTGATCCGAAAACTAGTATGCCATTTCACGAGAAATACCAAGATGAACCTGACAGGCCTCCTATGTCAAATGTCATCCCTGACAGCCTGCCAGTGCAAGGAAAAATACTTTCTTTGCGATACAGAAAGCGATTAAATCAAACCGTGTTCCACATGAGTGTTAAGGAACACTTTTTGAGTTGTACTGTTTGACAAGAAATGCACCTAACAAACAGAGCAAGCATTACCTGCATCACAGGTATCACAGAATCGTAACAATTGAATTAATTTACCATATATTGAACCACGGATCTCTTGGTTTGCATCCGGTTGCTCTTAATCATTTAGCTACCATGGCAACGGGCCAGCACGACACTGACTTCTCCAACTGACTTGCATTTTTTCCCGTAAATCACAAGGCATTCTCATACACATATGAGGCAACTATTAAGTGGTCTGAAAGTAAAGTCGGTTTTTCCGATTTTGGTGTTTTGTAAAATTTATTGTATTTCTTCCTTTTGGCAATGCTCTTTACAAGATGCCATGGCTAGTATTGTGTAAATTGTGAGCATACATCAGTCTGTAGTTGTTAATAAACAATCACAAAATGGAGATAACAAAGTTTGAACTTAGAGTACTTCTAAAACACTATTGGAAAGAATATTATAAAGCCGCTATCGCAGCTCGAAGAATATGTGAAGTGGAAGCAAAAGGTGTCGTTAATGAGCGTGTGGTACATGGCATGTGCGTGTGGCATGTTTCAACAATGGAGACGAAAGCACTTAACATTTACCACGTTCTGGAAGTCCTAAAGTATGGAATATTGAGCGTACACACCACGTTTTGAAAAAAAAAAAAAAAAAAAAATCCGCAAAATAGTACCTGCAGGCTTTCAGAAGAACTTGGTGCATCGAGAGATACCATACATACATCACCACATTAAGACAATTGGAGAATCATACAGAAATGTAGATCTGCACCTCATGAACTGACACCTCAACAGGATGAACGTAGAACTCATATCTGTCGTCAGCTTATCCGTAATCCCATGGATGATAAATTTGTCAGGCGAACTGCCACTTGTTATGAAAAATGGGTAAATTACCGAAACCCCGATGCCTCGCAATAGTGGCTTGAACCCCGCCAACCTGCCAAAGTCATCGTTGAAAAATCAGTACTGTCCCAAAGTAATATTGTGGGTGTGGTGGAATTTTGGGAGTTCGTTCCAAACGGGTGGGCAATTGATGCGGATCTTTATTCTCAACAATGGAGCGAGTCATGATATTTTGGGACGGAGATACCCAGCATGGTTAACCGAAAGAGAGTTCTATTGCAACAGGCAATGCAACACCCCATACTGCACGAGCAATCATGTAAAAAATTCAGGAATTGAAAGGAATCGAACTGCAACCACCCCAGAATACAGACCTGATGTTGCACTATCCGCTTATCATCTTTTTCGATTCATATCCCATTTCTGGAAGACATTTTGACAAAATTGAAGCAATGCAAGTGGGTGTCACCGAATACTTGGCATCAAAACCAGAGACTGGTACCATCATGGGATAATAAATCTCGATGAAAGATGGCTCAAAACCATAGAATCTAATGGTCTATACTTTTAAAATTAGTTAATTGCTTGTCAGAACACATTTCAAATAATTATATTGCCACAAATGACTGTATTAATTACACTCTGGTGACTCAAGTAGTAGGTGTTACGTCACTCCCTCCCCTCCTTTATGACTGGATGAGTGGTCTTTGGGCGATAGACTCTCTCTCTTAATGTAACACTTGGAGAAGTAGGATGTAGTGGTAGGCGACTCCACTTCTGGAAAGGTAAATGGCCGTTATGGCCGCCTTTGTAATCTGCTTGAATTCCACATTTAATTAGGCTTACCCTACTTTTGTAGAAATGAAACCTTTATAAAAAAAATCCCAACCTCTCTCTAAAGCATATAGTTCTGCTCTGAGTGTTTGCTCCCGTGTTCGACCTGACCACATGTTCCTTAATATTCACAAACTAAGACCAGGTCGTCACAATATTTCTTAAAAACGACATTACTTATGAGACAGTACCTATACCTTAATGACGACTTACAATGTGTAAGAACCTACTGTAATTCCTGGATTTTTAGTCCAACCACTATTAGGTCAATTAATGGGAATTGATTTTTTTTTCACACTAGCCGCGTGTAGGCCAAGATTTGGAGAGGTAGAGTCAGACTGACAAATTCAACGCCATTTGCTTCATATGTCATTAACATTTGCTCTTAGTCTAGGTTTGAATGTGGTGATTACCATACCGGCTTACAAATCCAGAAATGTAGTTTCAGTTCCTTCTTTCAGGGAATTTTGTTATATTACGACCAATTTGTATCTAGAAAGCGTGATTGTAACAGAAAATTACAATTATATGGATCTTAAATTTTGTACAAATCTTTAAGCTACTCTTTTAAATAAAATGGACAAGATGGGAAGCACCAAATAAACATTATTTGCACTGGTAGAACAAACACAATTTTAGTATAAGAGGGTAGAGCCAGAATAAAAAATTCAATGCCATAGTCGGGATTTGAACCACGGATCTTCTGGTTTCCGTCCAGCCGCTCTAACCATTTGAGCTACTTTCATAGTGCGTCCTGCACACGGCTAGTGTGAAAGAACAATTAATTTCCATTAATTGTACCTAATAGTGGTCCGAACTATAAAGCCCGGGCCTTAAAGTACTTACAGCATAGTAAGTCGCCATTAAGGTAGTTGTCTCATGTGTTTATGAGAACTCCTAGTGGTTTACCGGAAGAAACACGAGTGAGTTGGAGAATTGAATGTCATGTTGGTACGTTGGCCATAGTAGCTCAAATGGTTAGAGCGGCAGGACGGAAACTAGAAGATCTGTGGTTCAAATCCCTACTATGGCATTGAATTTTTAATTCTGGCTCTATCCTTTCATAGTACGTCCTACACACGGCAGTGTGAAAGAACAATTAATTTCTTCAATTTTAATATTTATTCTCTTGCATATATAGGGATATCGAAGTACATCTGACGGTCGAAATTTCGTGTAAATGCTGAGAATTTTATGTGTTTTAGGTAAAAAGTAAATCTTCTCCTTTCACGGTATTGTTGTTTCGACTTTTTCTCTACAGTAGGTTAAGAGAGCTATTTGATATTTCTATTCTCTCCTTGTGCGCATTCCAGCATCAATCGATGACAACAACAAGCCACTGCTAACGGCAAAATAGCCTCATAGATTTTATCCTACCATAAATTCCGGATCCGTACGAATTCAGTTCAAGCAAACACATTATAAGAAAAATAAATACCCGTAGAACTGAAGTCTGTTTAGAATACTCCAAACAAAGAACTGGGACTTCTTTGTCAATACCGCTTCCTTTCAGAGATTTTAGCAGTGGAATTTATTTAGGTTGTGATTTTGTCACCTGAGAACAAGTGAATGCGAATTCGATGATTATTTTAACTTCAGCGGAAAGTTAGAAGCATCTTATGACTTCGTTATCCTTTAAGTAAATAACCAGGCTGACATTTATGAAATCTTTTGTCTTATAATGCTTCTTTAGATAGTTTATCAATGTGACTCTGAGGTACAGTTTTAAGCTTGACATTTTCTTGCTAGAACTAGTTTATTATTCTCTTGTTCTCTCTGGAGAGCACAAAGAACGCAAAGTTAGCTTCAACTTTCATAAATGCGAATGTATTTTTACAATTAGGATGCGTATAAATCTCTGAGGAGCAATTAAAGTGAAATATTTCATCACTGGCTATTTCTTAAACTATTCACAGCATACGTATATCGCTTCTCATATTCTATTAATTCTGTGCTTCTCTAACTACTTATCTGCTTATGCCTAAATATAGGTATCGCTTTCTTTACGTTTTCTCTTTTATTCTGAGTGCAAGAAACAGATTGGGTAATTAAGAAGCATATGAGGACCTGTTGCTGTAGTTTGCTGTCCCCTGTTGTTTATATGTATCGATAAATTTAAACTTAAGCAGCAGCTGTACAAAGAAATAATTTGAAGGGAAGTTACTGTAGCTACCCGAGTTTATCGACGATAGAATCAAAATCATATTGAGTGGTTGATATGTATTGAGCCAGGTGATAATATAAAATATCTTTAATGTACATACAAGGTGTCATTTCAGGTACGTTTGAAATAGTTTATGTCTCTATTTTTTGTTTTTTATTGGGCATTTTAGAAAAAAAAAACTGTACGTTTAAGCAGTCTCCCTATATAATGTTTATTTGATGTTAATGGTAGCTTCACGTGTAGACAAGGATTCTTATAATTAGATTCCCAAAGGAATATAATTAGATTCCCAATGGTTATGTAAGATAAATCAGACAGTTATAAGGAGAGTGTGTGGATGCAAGTAATTCTTGAAGTCAATTTAAATTTGGGTGGATTTGGGAGGTCTAATAAAGGAACGTTGTTAATCGGCACATTAGCAACAAGACTGGACTTCAAACGAGCTGATCTTTTTCAAATGATAATACCACAGGACAGGAGCAGAGAGAGAGAGAGAGTAGAAAG
>CM060948.1:102557714-102592922 GCA_030765055.1 Mantis religiosa | reverse complement strand
GAATCATTGTAATGGAGCACCAAACTGGCTTCTACATCGGTATCACCGTTAGACACCCCTCCTTGTCAGAAACAAAGGTGCTGTGACCTACTTGTGGTGCTCTGCTCCAACTTCTGGAAGTTCATCCGTACGTCTACTCCTATTCTTATACCTAGGTCGCCATTGGTGTTATTATTTAAGATCTATTTGTACCGTTTTATATCAGGGTTTACTGTGTTTCGATGGTGAAGGATTTACCTCTCAATCACCGGTCTTTAACCCTTTTGTCAGCCATTAAATATTCACATATCGGATTTTTGGGAACGTTTGATTATATGGATATCTCCTCATAGAGGGTATACACCATACGTGATTTAAGCCCAAAAATATGAGAACCAAAAAGATACTTGACATATTAGCATTATTTATGTAGTTTACTAAAAATTTGTATGAAGTTATAGATTAAAGGCAATTGGTTTCAAGAACAAATAGAGAATCTTGATTGCGTACATAGCAGAACACGCACCTTCTATCCTGGCGATGTTTCAGTAGAGAAAATTATAGAATCGATTAACTTCAGACATTGAAACATTGATGATGAAACAGTATGATGCTGTTGCTGGAATCATGGTCTTGGTAAATATTAGGCAGTTCAGTTCAATTTCTAAGATAGGAGTTATTGGCGGATTAGAAAGTAGATATTAAATTAATAAATATCTAACTATAATACACCAGCGCTTCTTTATGAAAAAAAATTCAGGATATTTCTGTAGTATAAATTTAATTTCATATTATGACAACGCCATATATGAAAATGTAAAATATACCTCATAATTTGAAGGCAATCGATACTGCGTGATAAAATGGCAGTAGAAACTTCAAAGACTGACTTCAAATTCTGACTGACGTCTGCTTGGCGCAGACATAAGGGTAAGTAACAAACTTTTACAATGATGCAGCTGTCAAAATCAAAATTGGAAAAAGCATTTTCGCAAATTATGTATATTTTAAAATACTATAACTATAATTATAGTTTATGAATTACTAATTTTTCTAATCTGTTTTTCTAATCCAATGGAACTGCCAGCGGCTCATCCATATCGCTGTCAATGTCACTTCCGTTAAGAGACAATTCGTCATTGTCACTGTTTTCATCGGCTGAGTCTTGCAAATTTATGATTATAGGTTCCAAAATCTCGTCACGTGCCATTTCTTTCTTAAAATCGTCTTCTTGAAGGTTTTGTGCATGCCTCACGCAGTTTTCCCAGTCCTGTTGTGTTACCTTGTCAGTTTCTACATGAACAAGTCGTTTAACGTCCGTCAGTTCAAAAGTATTATTTATTTTTGCAATCCCCCTTTTTATTTCAGCCCACACCAACTCAATTGGATTATATTGGCAGTGGTAAGGTGGGAGCAGTATTACCTCGTGCCCCGTTTCAATTGCAAGTTGATCCAGCTGAAAACTTTTTCCGTGTTTTTAAACGGCCGTACTCCTTGCAATAACTCATTTTTAGTTTCTGTTTCCGAAAATTTTTTGAATAACGTGTACACCCTAACAATAGTAATTCGAGCCTGACTTCGCAATACCCGCCTTTTTGACTCGACACTAAATTTACAGCAAGAAGCCATTGCACTATTTAACTCTTACTCTACTATCGTGTAAAGAACAACTGAATGATATTGATCTGAACTCTCCAGAGTAAATAAATACTTCTTATTCAGCATTCATGCATACAGCGTTCCACATGCTAACAGGAAATGAAGTGTTTGCTCTTTCTCGAATTTAACACCTTTACTTATTAACAGTAATTCTTTTATCCATCATGTCAGTAATTTAAATTTCAGTTCTGAGTAATTAAAAGTGTATGCACATACACACGAACCACTTTAAACTCTCTAGAGTAAACAGAGATTACGAACCATTCATAAACAAAGGTATAATGTGACCAGATACGCTCTGCCAGGGCAGCCGGAAATTTGTTTCCTCTCGCTTGAATTGGATTATTCAAAGCAATTCTTTTATCACGTCATGTCAAACATTTACGTTTCAATTCTGAGTAATTACAAATATATGTACACGCATACATGCCAACCAATAATGATATTCATACAGTGCCTACGTCGCGATTTATTGTATAATACAGGTAATAGTGGTTTATTTATTTGTATTAGAAAAACTATTTGAGCTAAAAATATGGGGTTTTCGTGGTTATGTTGGATACATTACTCTCTACCTTCCACATGGATCAGTTTTGGCAAAATATGAATTTTTGTCTGAGCACGAATAGTAGTTCATACAGATTGATTAGGTTGGAGCTCCTCACACACCACTTATCGGGAATACAATACGACAACACCGCATAACTCCGACTGATTGCTCACCTAGTAGCGCTCAAGGACAAACACCTTCCCATTTGAAGCACATAATAGTTAACAAATTATATTACCATTTACTACATGGCAAAGCGAGAAGGCGTATCGATAAAAGTTCGCAACACAGAGATGTTTACCTCAGCCTATACACGGTGACTCCAGTGTATGTATAGTCTGTTCAGATATAATCATATCTTCTGGACAGCAATGTGTCATACATCGGCAGGTGCTAGAAATCATGTAATATAGAAACACGCAGCTTCCAATCGCTCTATTTGTGTTTCGTAACTTACTGTACATCAACCTACTAATATATCACCCCCCCAATCGACCAGATAAAACCCGATAAGGGACGATGTCAGCCCTGGTCACCTGAAGGTCAATATGCCTCAATGCTCCGTCGAGTAATATAATACGCCATGGATATTTGAATTTGTCTGTTTATTGCCTCGTTGACTTATCTCAGATTCGATTGTTTACATCGTCATTGACTTCCTTCGTTGTCAATGTTGTGGTCGCTAGATGACGTAATGTTTTTGTATGTATTACCAAACTCTGGAAGTAACACAAACTTAAAGATAGAATCGATTGGCAATATTTCAAAATTCATTACGCGATTTATATTTTTAAAATAAACATTTTTTCCCAAAACATTAAATTATCTGACCATTTAATTGCGTTAATAAGTAACTTCTGGATTTATTTCATAGTTAAATGACCGAAAATGATCTGCCACGGCCGATTTTTCAATCTGTTTATACCTAATATTTTGAAAATGTTATTTCGTTCTGGTTTCTAAATTACGTTTGTTCCTTCCAATGTAAACCTGGTACAGGGATTTACATGAGAAATTAATAGTTGATTTTGTTAAACTTACTGATTTTAATTAATTACTGGTTTACTGATTTTTGTTTGGATACTTTTTTTTCACTTTTAATAGTCTAGTTTTCAACAAACTTCTGGCTTAGCAATGGCTAGCTCTTCATGTGTTAATAATGATTGTGAACTATGACAAATGGAAGGTACACCAAAAGAGAAGACGGGACCAAGTCATGTGACTACATATAAGTTAGTTGCGTCACTGAAGTGCAAAAGAGACACCACTGTCTGGGTAATCTTAAATCTTTCCAATTGTTTACCCACGGCAAGCAATTTATTTCCAGTGAACGGAAAGGGCTCAGAGAGCAGATCACCGAAAATAAACCGTACTTTCTCCTATAGATTCCGTGGAATCAGATTTCTCTCTCACTCTATGGACAGAAGTCAATAATTGATTGCCCGGCTAAATTGGCCGAACAGAAAGTGTCCAATATACACACACCACTTGTACCAGCACTAGAGATCGGAATTCAGTTCAGTGGGCTGGGCTGTTATAAAGAGGTTACACAGACATCCTGTCGCGCAGCGTCTACTCCTGATACTGGGGGTTCTTTATTGCATCCTCCCCTCGACTCTATTCTTTCGTGTAAACAAAAGGAGAATTGAGATGGAAGTTCTTGTTATAGAGGATTTTCAAACACTGACAAAGGTGGTGTTATAGCACGGATTTCTCCTTCCTGGGAAGCAATGTGGGAATTCAATCAATATAGGATATTAAAACTCACATATACACTTTCTTTAACATATGTAGAAGTGCTGATATTAAAAATAACAATAACTTAATATTCTAATACTTCAATTAGTTCAACCCTACACTCTTCTTCTCCTTTGTTTTTTTCAAAATATATTGTGTTGGAAAGAGCTGTATAAAAGCGTCGAAAACTTTGAGTTATTCTCTGATTCACTTCACTGCTCATAAATCTAGAGCCTAAAAAAATCTTATGCTTATATTTAACATGTAAAATGTTCTTAAATACTCATTTTCATACAAAGCTTACGGTGTAAGAAGGCTCCCACATAATAGTAAAAAATTGTTTCATATTGTTACTGAAAAAGTTAATTTATTTATTATTTATTATTTGAATTTCACAATAAAATTTGCAGCTTTAAATATTGTGAAAATGCTCAAAATTGGCAGAATTCCTTATATGTGTTATTATATTTCCTGGTAAAATCTAGAAAGTTGAAAGACATTTTCAGTTATTCTGTTATTAGCGTACATCATTTCAAACCAATCAGCATATATCTGTCTATTAACCGGTAAGTATTTCAATATTAGTATTTTAGTGACTGAAGCAGATATACATGACAAAATTGATGACAGCAGGAGCAGCAGCAACAACATCAATAATAATAATGACAATGATAATGATAATAATAATAATAATAACAATAATAATAATAATAATAATAATAATAATAATAATAATAATAATAATAATAATAATAATAATAATAATAATAATAATAATAATAATAATAATAATAATAATAATAATAATAATAATAATAATAATAATAATAATAATAATAATAATAATAATAATAATAATAATAATAATAATAATAATAATAATAATAATAATAATAATAATAATAATAATAATAATAATAATAATAATAGTAATAGTAATAATAATAATAATAATAATAATAGTAATAGTAATAGTAATAATAATAATAATAATAATAATAATAATAATAATAATAATAATAATAATAATAATAATAATAATAATAATAATAATAATAATAATAATAATAATAATAATAATAATAATAATAATAATAATAATAATAATAATAATAATAATAATAATAATAATAATAATAATAATAATAATAATAATAATAATAATAATAATAATAATAATAATAATAATAATAATAATAATAATAATAATAATAATAATAATAATAATAATAATAATAATAATAATAATAATAATAATAATAATAATAATAATAATAATAATAATAATAATAATAATAATAATAATAATAATAATAATAATAATAATAATAATAATAATAATAATAATAATAATAATAATAATAATAATAATAATAATAATAATAATAATAATAATAATAATAATAATAATAATAATAATAATAATAATAATAATAATAATAATAATAATAATAATAATAATAATAATAATAATAATAATAATAATAATAATAATAATAATAATAATAATAATAATAATAATAATAATAATAATAATAATAATAATAATAATAATAATAATAATAATAATAATAATAATAATAATAATAATAATAATAATAATAATAATAATAAACTACTTTAGTCATTATTTCAATACTAGTCTGCTACTGTGCACTCTATTTTCATATACCACTTGTCTTATTATCCCAAAATTCCACCGGGTTGTTGAATTCCAATATATGGGGTCTTTCAAAAGTGCCTTTTTTGTAATTTACGTCCTTTAACTTTTTAAGTCACATCGGACGATGAATGGAATGGGTGAAATAATGCTCAAATGGGGCCAGGGTCCATGGAGCTTAGAGTTACCGACATTCGTCTTTTTTAGGATAAGGGAAAACCCCGGAAATAACCTTATCCAGCTAACTCACCCTAACCGAGATTCGAACTCGGGACCTCTTGAACATGAGACAGACATGCTACCATCAAAAGTAGCTTCAAAACTTAAACCGTGATAAATTGAGGTAGGAAGTTGTATACTGGGCAAACAATGGGGTTTTATAAAACATTGTGAAGAAGTTCTCCGTTCTCTTGTCCAAAATACAGCATTCTTTCTTCGACAGCATTGTTATCTTTTTAGAATAAGTAAGGGCTATAAATGAGCTGTGAATTTAAGCCACACCTTGCACTAATTTTTGAATTATCAAGACCTCATTGCATTAAAATTTGAGGGTCACTTTCTGACAAAATTCTTTAATTGTATGTGTTAACTCTACCGTTAAGAGAGAAGTGCATTATATATAAAGCAGACCAACCAATTATTGTTAATTTGAATTTCTGCTAGCACCAAAACACATACTGTAACGTTGGTTTCAGTTTATAGGATACAGGCCAAAAAGTTTTTCTTATAATTCTCCTGCCTCAACACTACTTATTCCTAAATTATTATTTCTACTTACTTCATCATTTCCATAAAGCACCTCAACAACAGCGATATCATGCATTACTTTTCTCACAATTACGAATGCAACATGAACCTGTTTATAAATCGTTAAGAGTTCTGAATTGTCTCGGACCATGAGAACACTCCTCTAGCTTACATATCAGCTTAGAATGTGCTGTATTTCATAATTTAGTGATGCAGACTTGATTTGTAACTTACAGATTCTTACAGCAGTATTGTTACTAATGTTTTATTCAAAAAAACTTTACCCATTGTAACGGTGCACTGAAAAAAATAAAACAAAAGGAAACTAAACCCCATTGCTTGCCTAGTATACAAATTTGTTTGTTTTTGTCCTATCTCAAATAGTATAATATTTATAACGGTTTAAAGTTTGAAATGGCTTCTGAAATACCCGATATATATATATATATATATATATATATATATATATATATATATATATATATATATATATAAAAACTCATTATTATGTTTAAAAGTTCTGATGTGTTAAATTAAAAGAAAACATTAACACGTTTTGAATACGAGTGTATAAACGATAGGAATGTATGTTGCACTTCAGATATTTTTCACCACAAGAATATAATAAGGCAGAAGATTGTCGGTCAAACGTGTCCATGCCACAAGAACTTTATGGTAACTCGCTCGTATTGTGTGAAGACCCTTCTTTTGTTACTAATTGGCGTCGCCTTAAAGTACATAATGGCGGAACCCTGCGGAATCTCTTAGACTGTACTTATTGAAGATAGTATGACGAATGGCATTTCAGTTTCCTGCTACGTCATACCTTCTGTTTTATTCACTTTTTGCTATGACGTGGATGTCAGTGTCTTGTAAATTATATATCAAATCTGCAGTGACTCTTGCAGCTAGAGAAAACAAAGCGAAACTAAGTAGGATTGATCCCAAGCGGAATGGCTCAGGCCCGCACTCGGGAGGCACGGGTTTGATTCTCGTGTAGACCTACCGGTCTCATGGTTTTTCAGGGGGTTTCTCAGGTCATTAGGCGAATGGTGGTGAAATGGAAGGACAGGAAATTCGAGGAATGCAATTAACCTACCCGGCATTTGCCCAGCAACTCGAGAAAATCCCCGAAAAAATCCATGGGTCAGGTAGATTGGCCAAGGGAATCCAACCCGGGCCTAGCGCTCGGTTAATTTCTTTTACTTTCTACTACTTACGTAATTACATAGTAGCGAGAATATTGTTTTCCACCCCAAAATTCAATGTCCAGTTTTAATTAGAAATACAAGAATGGAGGACCCTAAACCGAATAAACATTTAGAAAGGGGTCCCTGTGTGTGTGTTTGCGCTCGCGACCTTTAAACAGTATGATACAAAACCAATGCGCTCGGTATTTAAGTTCAAGGCTTTGCATATGTTTAAAATATACACGAAACTTTATATGGCTTTGTATAACGAGTAGAACTTTAAAAGAAACCACATCCCAAAAATAATAAATCAAGACAAACATATAGAATAAAAATAAATTAGATACAATTAAAATATGTAAGTACATAAATTATTTATGTCATTAGGATTTGCGAGATGTGCGCTTTATTGGCTAGAATGAAATGCATTCCAACACAATTTGATTTCAAGATAAAAAAGTCTTGAAGCGCCCTGAACCTGAAAAGACAGTTTCAGAACGGGTTGGGTTGGGGGGCGGGGCGGACGGAAGGTCCGCGCGTGTGTTGAGGTGGGGTGGATGCGCGCGTGCGTATGTGTGTACATTAACTTAAAAACAAAACGTTTCATATATACAAAATTGATATTTAAGTTCGGTATCTTCAAAAGCGGGACTAACTTCCTATTAAATGAATGTTTCTAAAACGATGCTTTTGAAATATCAAATGTTTAATTTATTTGCATGACATAACGTTTATATCTTGAAATTTCTGAGAATAGCTTGTGAGTTTTCTTTATTTAAGAGTATTTTGCATAATGTTGTACGTCATCCACTGTGGTCTTGGGGTAACATGCTAGCTTCTGCTTTCGGAACTCCGTGTTCAAACGCGAAATAGGTGCTGGATTTTTTGGGCGTAAAAGTCCTTTGGAAGTTAAATAAAGCCTGGAGTTCCGAGCCGCAGATTTACGCCACGTAAAGAGCAACAAGCCTGAAAAACAAGCCTCTGAGCCAACTTAAGCGATCTTTCACTCTCAATATAGAATGAGACTCTGAGAACCTAAGGAGTTAAAGGGCTTCCATAAATAAAATAATATTGTATAACGGATAAACAATAAATATTACGAGAAAGGATAGATCCCTTTAAAACGCACAATCTTTTTCAAAACATTTTTGTGGGTTTTTGTTGTTGCTGTAATTTACGTACTCCAACGTTAAGTCATATCGGACGATGAATGGAATGGGTGAAATCATGCTCAAATGAGTCCGGTGTCCATAGAGCTTAGAGTTACCCGACATTTGTATTTCAGGATAAAGGAAAACCCCGGAAAAACCTTATCCAGGTAACTCACCCTGACCGAGATTCGAACTAGGGACCTCTTGTTTGTGGGTTCTCTTGAGATAATTCCTATTATTGGTATGAACATTTCAGATCTTTTGTTATATTTTATAAAGTTCTGTCACTGCAGTTGTGTCTTCCAGTGTCATGGCAAATGCTTAAGGCCAACTTATAGCGATGTGTTTTAACGCGTTTTACCTGTCATTTTATATTTATTTGCCATGTTGTTTTATTTTGGGAAACCTATGTATCTTAAATTCTGCCTGGTTTGTAAAGTGGCGAACTGCCTAACCATTATTAATTGAATAATAATTATCTTGTCTACACTATCATTTTCCTGCTTAAATCGAAATGTGAAGTTAAGTCATTCCTGAACTTTTTATGGGTTAGCCTAAAATAGCAAAAAAATCCTTGTAATATAATATTACAGAAGAGATATAAAATAAACATAGTGGATCAATTAATCCATTTAATATAATTCAAGATTTATTTTTAAAGTGCTGTCGTTATTGAATTGTTTTTCGCGATATCATGGAAGAAGTATGGAATTGCTAGACCAGCACAGAGAGACTCGCTTTTAAACATTTGACAGTGGATGCCATTTCGTCTATCCCGTTTGCAGCTTTCTTTTTTTCTTTCCTTTTCCTTGTTTTCGCCGCTTTGCGTTTTCGCGTTTCACTGTTCTTTTCTGTTGTGCTGCACTTATGTACAATGCATACGAACACCCATGTCCAATGTGGGACTCGAATGCACAACTCTCTACTCGGTAGAACGTCAAAGACATACAGTCTAGCTACTACAGCTATGAGGGCCGTCAGGCTTCAATAAAATGATTTCAGCAAACGTTAGGTAGAAAAACATGCTTTCGTAAGAATAGTCTGGGGAAGCTACATACCCGCATTATATAAAAATAAACGGTAGTAGGTTCTTCCCCGGGAGAAAGGGTGAGGAGAGAGGAGACAGAGAGCGGCCGTCCCAAGGAGCCACCACGATAGTGCAGAGGGTGGTGTCCGTACTTTATAGCAATTGGAAACTCCCCGGAAGGCCAGTGCAACCGGCTGAAACGGCTCCACCAGATCGGGTTCGGATCCCGGAGGCCGTCCTACCAGAGGAGGAAGTTTTACTCAGAACATGTCATCCTGCCATGCAACGCCGAGACTTCTACCCTGAAACAGACTACCAGACGAGAGATGATGTGAAATGACAATGGATACGTAAATCGGAGGATGTAATTAACCTTCCCAGCCTATCTGGTGACCCAAGAAAAAGCGCTAACAAATCCATGGGTCAGGTAAGTCGGCCACTGGAATCGAACCCGGGCCGAATGTGCGGGCCACAGACGAAACCGCCTGAGCCATCACGCTTGGTACACATATCACTGTTAGTATTTAAATTTAACATCTCCCAAGAATGCGACACAAAGATTTTCAAAAGAATCCCCCTCTCCCAGACTACACCTTACAAAAATTTTGATTTTGAATAATGCTGCAATGGTTTCAATTAAAGCACCCTATTTTAAAGATATTTTACTAACAAATTAAATGCATATCTTGAAATTTGTGAGAACGACATCAGAATATCTCTTCATTCTGTGTGATTTTTGCATAACTGTAAACCGCAAGAGATAGCTAAACTCTTAATGCACAAATATGTAGATCTCGTTAAAACACACAATTTAAATACATTTTTTTTGTGAAATGAACAATTTCCGCATATAATCATAGTTTATAAACAGTTATTTACTAATCATCCATTGATAAGCGATATCAAACTATTGCAGCATACCTAGCGAATTAACTGATAAGAAGAGAAGCTTGACCGCCAAATGCAACTTTCAAAATCATTATCAGAAATAAAAAGGTATACTGATTGCGTTATATTCAATTTGTTTTTTCTAGTGACCCGTTTTCTGCATAATAATCTAAATAAAAGACGTGTCCAAATTCCACAGTGCCCTTTAGTGAAGTCAGCAATTACTATTTAAAGATTGTAAATACAAAGCCTTCAGCCAGACAAGGAAAGCTTTCACAAAGTGCAGTCGGTCCCCTTTGCCTAGATGTAAAACGGAGAGCCAGTACTACGGATGGCTTATTGTGAAGATAAAACACAGTGAGCTGACGAAAGAAGTCCGGGAATTTCTTTTATATGCTCTTAAGATTACTTTCAGATAATGAAAATGCTAAAAAACAATAACGTGAGGTTTAAAGATCGATCGATCGTTAAGTAACACGAATTCATTGTTTCCGTAAGTCAAATGTTCGCCGAGAGCTCTGTGTGTGCATACCGTAGTTCACAGGCACAACACACCTAGCAAGTCGATAACAGTTTCTGGGTGCAGTAAAGTGGGATAAGGCAAAGGGATGTTATTAGTGATTAAAGAATTGTGACTTCAGTTTTAATTCACAAACAGGTGTCGCATGATGTGAAGGATACTAAAATCCTTTCTTTTTTATCATAATTATTATCGTGTAAGTGACAACGTCGTTGTAGCTCTGTCGGAGCTGCTTTAAAGAAGAAACAGTAATCGACCAAAATCCTTAAGCATAATAAAGTGACTGTTGGAGGTATGTAGCAGTAAGGAAAACGTTTCCAAAGTTGAAATTTACAGCATAGAGATGAGTGTTTTTCAGCTTAATCGAAGAGGTTAAGGATCATTTAATCAGCTACTTTACAGCCCAAGATGGATCACATTTAAAGGTGAGTGATTTTGATCTGTCAATCCTGAAAACAAAGTGTGCTATTTGCGTGTAATGCCAATTGTATGTACATCTGTGCGTTTGTTGAAGGTATATTCACCCATTTGGCACGTTTTCTTGCCCAATTGTACGCAATTAATTCCTACGTATGTAACCACTTCACTTCTTTAATGTATAGATTTTAAACCTGTCTTACATTCTACATGTGTATGCAAGTGGACTTATGGATGGAAAGCAGGTGTCTTGTATAGGAAAATAACTTGTTTTCCTGTGTTTGCACTTTGATTTTGGACGAAAGTAGGGAATGAAGAAAACACGCTAATGTTGCATTGCAGTATGAAGCAAAGAAAAAGAAGTGAAATATAATGTTTTCTTACATTGCTTCAAAAGTACCTTTAGATTATCTAATACAAAGAAACGTTTTAAGGTTTTGCTTAAAGATACAATTACTGTGATTAGAAGTTTTATGATAATATAGTTTATATTAACACGCTTTGCTGCACTTCCCATGTTAAGCATTTTGCATTATTAAACAAATTTAACTGATATTTTTTAAAAGGGAATGCAAAGAGTGGCACTGTATTACCTATTTATTGTATTTGAATTCAAAATTGTCTGCAGAATGTTTGTCTTAATCTGCATATAAAATTTTGGAAAATTCTATGTAATGAAATTGTGATTTCCTTGAATGGGAATTCATAATTCAAAATTGTTTTTAGCTTTCTAAATGTTAGATCATGGAAAGTATTTGATGGCTATCTGTCCACTTTTTGAAAAAAATCTTTTATAGGATAGCTGTTTGTATATTTACGTATTATAAATAGTTCATTTGCTTTTAAATTAATTATCTAAACTTGGGCTATTGAAAGTATAAAGAAGTGCGATTTTACTAAAGTAGACGGGGTTTTCTTGATTGTTATATAAATTTCGTTTTATGGAAAGGCTAATTATCTATATTTATCTTATATTAGAACATTAAATTGCTAACGTTAATTAGCAAAATATCATTCACCATAGACGTATCTAAACGGGAATGGTGATTAGTTTTAGTTTCCTTTGGCATTATATAGATTCACTTATCCAAATTTTAAAAAATCAATATAATAGCGTCAGAAAAAGAACCTTACAGTCATCCCTCACCTTAATTGGTTATCAGATTTTCAGATTCTATGCTATAAATTTAATGTTTTTAAAAATACATATACGGATAGATCCATAAGTAAAAGAGACTACTAGAAGAATGTTTAGCTAAAGACTGGAAGCTTGACTTGTGATAAAATTATTTCTGTAACAGCTGTATTGTCCAGAGGATTCTAGCAACGGGTGAATATATTGGTGGCGAGCAATAGTGTCAAATTTTACATGTGCTACAATCAAGTTTAAGTACTACTTAAATACAGCGTCTCATAAAATTGCGAAGTTTTTCGCCAGATGATTCTGCACTGCATGTGACGTCATTATTTATATACTCATTTTAATATTGTTGTCAATGTGAAGTTCAACACTTTCTCTTTTGGACATAGATAAAAAACAGATATTTCAATAGAGTTATTCTATATTTATAATAACGGAAAATGTCAATAAGTTTGAAATAGGATATACTCGTGTTTTATTTTTATGTCAATAACATGGTTGATTACGGTTTACTACTTCATTTCTTTTAATAATATATTTCTTATGAGCAGTAAGCATGCTCATTACGGTGACCTAAAATTTTGATTTTCTCATTCGGGTAACTTACAATATAACGTTTTGTACAGAAGGCTTTAATGACGGCATTTATTAGCAACGATTATAGAAGTTATTTCATAATTACCCCATTACATAATTTACATGTGTCTGTGTATAATCTTAAAAACGAATAGTCCATTATATATAAAACTAGCATTTAAGTTCAGCGTCCTCTGGTGCTGCCAAACAAAATTTTTCAAGAAAATCTCTCCTCCCCAAATTACTCTTTATAAAGAAAATGTTAATTCGATTTCGATTAAAGTACCATAAATGAAACGTAAATCTCAAATATTCTGGAAATAAACTCTGAAGTTGTTTTCCCTCAAAGTGATTTTTGTAACTTTTAAATTATAGATAAAAACTTAATACACAGAGTTTGTGAAATGAATTTCTTTTCTGTTAACATGCCATCGAAGGAATCTTATCTATCTTGTTACTACTGCATATGTACGGAAGAAACCACTAGGCTAAACAGCTTAAAATGCGAGAATAGGTAATTTGAATACATTTACACACCTGTTCATAATATAACATAATCAAGGATAAATTTCGATACCTCAGGAACATGTCATCCTGTTTATAAACACAATGACCTAAGTGTAGTAGCCTTAATCTCGAGCTAAATATTCACTTTCATTTTCACTCAAAAGTTTGCAAATCTTTACTTCTGCAGTCCCTATAGAGGCTTACTCCGATAGATATGGGATTTGGCAATCCTGAGATCCAAAGCCGCTCATCACCATTTCAATAGTTCTGCCTTCATCAGGCGTGCTACCACCACGTGTTGTCGGTACTCATGACCTTCGTTCACTATGTTGTGTGATTATTAGTTTGTAAGGTACTAGGTTTATTAATTCCTGTCTCGCCAGCAGTTCCATCTATTTGGTTTTCTCCCACAGTTTCAGCGCGGCGTCCGAAATGTGCGCTCTTCGGAAGTCTCAGGCGCGAAGTTTGAGCGGACATTTCGACTGCCCCATGTGTAATCTTAGATGCGGAGCTCGTCCACAGTGTGATGTACATCCCTGAGGGGATCCATCCATGGACGCCAGTGTGTTAACTCCCCGACCGCCATGTGCCTTTGGGTTGACATCACCAGCTGACGGAACCCTGGAGCTATCATAAGACAGCTGAATTCGTATCTATGTTTTATACATAGCACGGCATTTGGGGAGCCACTGGCAGTTTCTCCCGTGAAAGGTGCTTAAAGCTGGAGTATGCATGGTAAATGGTTTACTCATACGGATAGGCAGTGCAGATTGGAGGGTAATAGCTCCTCAAAAGTACGCTTTGAGATCCTTTTAGGGAGGGCTCTCCATGACTGCGCAGACCGTGAAGGTGTTTGTTTAATCTCCGAACGGCGGGCTGACGCCGACGGTCCGGATAGAAATACTTTTCAAAGTGTATCCACTCAAAACCCCGTTAATTTAATCTTTCTTGGTTATGACCTTATCATGGGATGGGAAAACGATTTTTTAACATCAAGCGTGAAGCTGACAGGATCAGTGACTGTAAAAAGCGTGACATGCCCTCGCGACGTTATGTTAGTGATAGAGACAAACATTGCACATTAGTCACAAAAATTTTCCCCTATCCTATTCGTGTAGCCTCATACAAATCGCTCTACTCATGTAGCGGACGGTCTCTTAAACGAGGAGATAGTGATCTGTCTCTCCGATCAACGTGTGTGTCAAGCGTACCGGTTAATTCAGAAACAAAATGGCGAAGAGTACCCTCTACGGATCGAATATCTTGCGTTTAAGCGTACTAAGCTGTCAGAATACATTTTCTGCGGATGTGAGGGTGCGCCTAGGTGCGTCAATCAGTCTAAAATCTCATGTGCTGTTTTCAGTGCTAGAGGTTCGGACATAACAAAGGTTTGTATACCAGTCCTGAACTTTGTGTACGTTATGGCTTACCAGCCCATGAGGATCCGACCTGAACTCGAGCCCCTCGCTGTGTGAACTATGGATGGAGCCATCCAACTCGCGACTGTGTCCTGAATTTCAGGACGAGAAATGTATAGAGGAGCTACGTGTTACGGAACTCCTCACATTTCCTGAAGCGGGTAGCGTTTCGAGCAGCTTCTCCTAACACTACTGGCTATACGTCAGTGGCTCGCCGTACTCGTGTTACCACTATTGGCTTACAACATGTACTTGTAGCAGATGCTTGCACACAGACGGACTTACCAACGAGTACTCCCCAATTGCATCGTGCCACATCTATACCACGAATTAAAACTTCAGCCATGGAAACGCTAGGCCCCAAGCCAGCAACAAACAACATCAGACCTGTATTGTCCTTTAAAAGTCGTTCCAGGCGTAAACAAGATCGCGTATTTTTTGGTTTTAATACAAAAATAAACTTGTATTTTCATTTCAGGAGTGTTTAAGATTTTTAAGATTTCTTGTATAATTTTTATAATTTAACGTTTTACTTTTTTAGCCTTGATTCCGTGCTTTAACTTCTTGTTTTAACTTTTTAATAGCAAATTTTATATGCTTTTGAGTTTTTTAACTTTGACATCAGGCCCAAATGACCTAGATGTCGACGGACACTTAAACCTCCACACACTCCCTTACTTTTGAAGTGTAGATCAACGAGAGAGTACAACTTTCCCTTCACTGGTGGAAGTGCAAACTAAAGATGTATTTCGTCCGATATGACTTAACGTTGGAGGACGTAAATTTAAAAAAATAAATAAAGATGTAATGGATAACTAAGTTTATCACTAGTGGCCATACCAATAGCCTCTTCAAACACATTGGGAATCTTTTAGGTTATATCTCAAAACTTATTTGGTGACTTCATTATACCCACAAATAACATCTGCGCTGAGATAGGAAGTGCACTAATGACAGCAAAATTATTGTTATATAAATTCAGCTCCAAACAGAAGAAATTCATACTTGGACACTATTGTAACCAACTTTTCATTTAATAACGCATACCCCATTGCTCATGTAAATCCATTGTTAGATGAGAATGTACAAGTAAGTGTTGTTCTGAAGGACTCTTGTGGCAGTAACACCAAGATATAATTGTAAGCAAGTTTTCGGAATTTTTATTAAAGTAATATAAAATTTATACGACTATGATGAATGGGTGAACATTTGATGTCCTCGTTCTATAAGTTTGGATGTTTTTATGGAAATATGTTAGTGTTATGGATGACTGCTTCCTACAGTCTACAGTCCAGCGAAACGAACATAATATTAAATATCCTGATTGGAAAAAATGTGTATTCAAAAAACTGAAATGTAAGGTTACCGAGCTACACAGTTTATTATAATTGTATTTACGCTATAATATAATATTTAAGCAAACCTGTATTCATCTTTAGAAGTGAATGTGTAGGGTATAAAACTACTGAAGCAGATATGAACTAGAATACCTATGTATTATTTTAGCAACTCATTCAATAGCCAAAAGATTGCTGAAATATAATGGACATTGAACAACATTTTATCATACACTATACATTTTCTAAAAGGAATTTATGAATCTTACGAGCCTGTCTAAAATGGAAGTGTTTACACAATTTTCAGGTGCAAATGCAGTTCTTTTCATATAAGTTAATTTCACAGAAGATACAGAAACATTGCATTCTTAAAATACGAAATATGTCTGATATTTATTTTGATAGGGTGTGCTACCTTAACTATTTCTTTGACACATTATGCTAGTGTATTCTAACTGGAGTACTTCCACATGGTCTAAGAATGCGTTGTTGCGGTTTTCAAGCCTGGTACCGATTTTAAGCCCCAAAATAACAGGCCAACACCTTCAGTGCTAATTTCACCTATAATTTTAGCTGAATTATGTATTTACAAGTAATGGAGTACTGCAAAACACCCATTTTTCTGTAGTTATCAATTTGGTTCTACAAGTTGCTGACAGACGTACAGTGCTATTGAGAAAAAGACTTCTATCTTAACACATTTGAAGAACGAAAGCTATATCCGCTACATTGTGTGATCCTTCTAAAGCTTTTGCTGGCATCATGAAACTTTAATTACTATACTTTCCTGTACTTATATTACCGATCTTGAAATACATTTTAAAAACTCCATCTGTAAAACATGTTCAGGAGTGTTTTCTGAACAGAAGTAAACGGCATATATTCCCAAGTAGTCAATATCAGCCCTTGGTCCATTGCTTTTGTGATTATGGGAAACATGTCTTCCGTATTCGCAGATGATCCAAAAATTTATGTTAATCACTATTATTACAATCGCACTATCACTATAATCACATTACTATTAGGTATCTGTTTCAAAGCGAATGCTTTTTTCCCCTTAATGATAAAAAGTCACAACTTGTTTTTTCTTTGTTCTAATCAAAACGTGTAAGTAATATTCAACTCTTAAGAATAAAATTCACTCGAACTTGACTTGGTTAGCTCATACAAAGGGTATTTGCTTACAATTTATAGTTATTTACTTAACTAGACACTTAAAACTCACACTCCCATGGAAAATTTAAAACATGCATATTGAGCATTTTTCTCTGTGTTAACATAAATGGTACCTAGGCAGCAGTTTCAGCACGGCCAAAATATTAAAATTAAAAAGGTGGCTTTATATACATAGGTCATTTGACATGTTTGGTAAAAAACCAAGTATATATATATTTGTGTGTGTATTTCGTGAACATCTTGTGTATTTCTCGACATAGTCTCCATTGATGGCTATACTCTTGGTCCAGCGATGTTCCTCTTTTCCATCCCGTCTGAAAAATAGGTTCCGTCAAGGTCAGCAAAATACCAGTTTATCGGTGAATATCACTTCATTTGATCCACCAAGCCAAATTTTGAAGTTTGGGAACACGAAGAAGTTACTTGCGACTAAGTCTGGTGAATAAGGTGGATGAGGAACCACTTCAAAGCCCAGCTCGTGTACTCTCGCCAATGCGATTGCTCATGTGTGCGATGGTGGATGGTGCATTATCTCGGTGAAAGAACACCTTTTTACTTTATAATCTCGGTCTCTTTTCAATCAACTCATGTTGCAAACGATTCAACAATGATGCATAAATGGGCTCTAGTTATGCTCCTGCCTTTTTCCAAATAGTCTATGAATATTATTTTTTGAGAATAAAAAAACCCAGTGACAGTCTTCTTACCAGATGACAAAGTGGTCCTTGCCTTGTTTGGTGCATTTTCACCAGCCTTTGTCCATTGTTTTGACTGCTGTTTTGACTCCGGTGTGTAATGATGGATCCAAGTTTCATTCACTGTCACAAATCGGCGCAAAAGTTCTTAGGGATTGCGATTAAACATCGCCAGACACTCGGTAGAAGTGTTCTTCCGGATGCGGTTTTGACTGACTGTGAGCACTCGCGGCACCCATATTGCACACGGCTTTTCCAATGCCAAATTTTCAGGAAAGAATCTGTGCAATCTCTCAGTTGAGAGGCCTATAGCCTCAGAAATCTCAAGAAGTTTGATTCTACAGTCTTCTATAACCAGATCGTGGATTTTTTCAATGGTGTCCTGTGTGGTGACCTCAATTGGGCGACCAGAGCGCAATTCATCTTCGGTGCTTCTATGACCACGTTTGAATTCATTGATCCAAAAGTAAATGCTCTTCAATGTTGGTGCAGAGTCCACGTAAACTTCATCCAATAATTGAATTATTCAGTTTTGACTTGTGCGGCAGTCCAGGCCTTCAAATGAAAATGTTTAATAACAGCACGAAACTCTGTTTTTTACAATTTTAATCACAGCTATCACACTGACCAGTTCAGATGGCTGTCAACAATAAACTGTTTACTGCAGTACATTAACATTTTCTGTACAATCTTTTGAATAATCAAGCCTACCGCCCACAAAGTTGCAACAAAAAATCTCCATCCCTTCAAGGAAATTTACCAGTTTTATCAAATGACCGCATACTGACAGTATAAGTGCAAATATTTATTTGTAGGCAATAAGGTTTTAATTGTTTTAAATATTTATGTTTATTATTGCCTCTTGAAAGTTAAAAAATAAAACTTGGTGATTATTATGTTACTATAACCCATATATATTGTGACTTTGTGGTTTCCTAGAATTAAAATTCCATTTTGCCGATATTCTAAATGTTCTTTATTTCCGTAGAAATACACTGTTCACTTCTCACGTAACAACATTACATCACATATACAACACAATCTTCCAAGGTCGATGACAATAACAAACAGCTCTCGTTACAATAATAATAATAATAACAACAACAACAATACTTTACAGCTGTTTACTGCTCGCCTCACTGTTTTACAACTGTCCGCTGGAATGTCACAATCTCTTATATACATATCTCATTCATAAATTCGGGAGGTTTCTCGTGCAAATAAGAATACAACTTTTCTCTGTCAATCAAGATATCACTAGAACCTTTCAAACGTGAAATCCTATCTGTGCCGTTAGGTTCTTTACCTCAGCTATCTTTATTTGCCGGCCCGTTGTGTACACTATCCGACTGTTATCTTTATCAGTTCCTATGTTTATCAGTTCCGCGCGTAACTTTTATGTACGTTGCTGCGATTATATATATATATATATATATATATAATACTCAGCAGGAAATAATTTCCCGGACACATCCTGTTAGATTGATATAATCTGAAATTAATAAATTACTCAGAGGGAAATACTGTTACATTGAATACTTCTAAACACAAGGTATTTGAATGGCTGCTGCAAAATAAGTTTTACATAATTGACAGGTCTGAATGTTTCATCATTATTATGTAACTTATTTTAAACTGTCATTATGTGATAATTGGTACATGCATAAATAGTGATAAGTAGAAGCTGCGCAGTGTAAATATATTGTACTATTTTAATGGTAATATCTATAACATCATACTCAAAGATTAAATTGTGAAGAATTATGAAGATTAAACTTGCCGCTTTAAAGGCTCATCTGGGCTGGCCCCGTAGCTCAGTCGGCAGAGCACCTGCCTGTCATGCAAGGGGTCCCGGGCTCATTTCTCGGATGTGTGTGGGGATGATTTCCGCATCTTCCCCAGATTCTGGAATTATAAATGAGAGCGCGAATGTGTGCGTTATCTAGTGATTAAAAAAAATTCAAAGTGCCAACAGCCCAACGACTACGAGTCAACATTACCAACAAGCGATATGTTCCGCCACCGATATAACCATTGCAGTTAAAGGCGGTCCTCTCTACATCTATGTCATTTACCTGTACAGTACATATGTGTATACATCCAAATATGTGTAATTCATCTCAACTTTACATTTTGCCAAAACAAAATTTAAATATAATTTAAATGTATGACTTAAGCAAGCACTATGTAATTAATAAACTGAATGTGCTTAAGATACATCGTCATGCATGAATATTGTCCGTTGTTTTGGAAACTTTACGGGAAGTAAATTTACTTACATGTCACTTTGGCATATTACGTTGATAAAGTAGCTTCATTTGGGGCAGTTATGTTTGTTTTCGGAGAATAAGTTTGAAAGTTTGCGAAATGCAAAATTCACACGTAATGTATAAGCTCATGGTTGGTTTTACACATCTCAAAACTAATAACTTTGTGTGCAGTAGTGTATCCCATTTGGAGTGCGGGTAATCTCCACAGACGAACTGCATTATAGACGTCAACATGAAACATGACTTCATCTTCCCACAAGTGCCATTCGTTTCAAGGAAGCCATAATACTGTAATTGGGATAACCTCTCTGGTAAGTTAGAATGCGTTAGGTGTTTGATTAAACTTATAATACTAGATTATTATGTAATATTGCAGCAAAGACCACTGTCGCATATACATAGAGGCTTAATACATTATCCTGATTCCGTTTTATGATATTTGACGGCAAAATCTAATATTCACCCTTCTTAAAATTCATGGATTTAGATATCTCATACAAATCATAACTACATGACCATATATCTCCGTCAAGCAACGTACTTAAAATTAAATACTTGTAACACCACAGCTGTCTCACAATTTTTAATAAAATTTAAAGTAACACTGAAGATTTTGGGGCTATGTAAATAAATCTCTGCTTTGCCTATAAAAATTAAAGCGTGGAAATAGAGTATAACTAGCAATATTCAGCATCCAGTTGCAGAAAGTAACTGCACTTAAATTATCACATGTTTGAAATTCCTGAACTACATACAATCCTAGAAAAAACAGCTACCATAAACGAAAGTTCGATTCAGAAAACATCGGAAACATTCGATGACGCTGCGTTTACAATGTACACTTTGGAAAGGTAGAGCCAGACTGGAAAGTTCAATGATTTGAATCCCGCCTATGGCATTGAAGTTTTCAGTCTGACTCTGCCTTTCCTTACTTTAGCCTACACACAGCTAGTGCGAAAGAACAATTAAGTTTTCCAATATACGCTTTGATACCAGTCTGACTTCTTTTCTTCAAAGCTATGCGATAGATACGGAGATACCTTGCGGCTTGTCTGTATGCACGGTACCAGCGGCAAAATGCATGCGTCTCGTAAGTGGACGAACATGAGTTCGAATCCTCCATGTACATGTTTCTTTTTATTATTGATATTTTAATAGCAATGTCTTGTGTTTTTCTTGCAAAAGATAAATAATAATGCTTTAAATACATTTATTTATAAAAACGCACATAACATATTCCTGTCGTTTTCAAAATAAAAGCAATGTTACTAGAAAAATTCCTTATATTGGATGTGTGGACTTATTCATTTGCTATTAATGTTACTGGCATATAATGCGAAGCATCCTCTCGTGAAAATTTCAGTAGGCATAGAGTTCACACACCGGATACTAAGTTAATTTCCATTTTTATTTGATTTTACATATAGGAATAAAACATTTCAGTTAGTTTAAGAACAGAGTAGAGCGTTTCAGTTGTTATGTGTGTCCATATATGCCATAAAATCAAGTAAACTTTAGCAATTGGAAGTTATATTACAATGTGTAATACACATTTCGTATTTGTACAATAAGAAATCAAGATGTCTGGGATTCGAACCTATGTAGGTCTAGCTCCCACATACTTACCCATAATCGCACGACTATCAGTGCAACTTTAGTAGCCGATACTCAATTATGAGTAACTTATGATATTCAATCTTTCGCACACTCTAATGTGTGCGAAAAAGGAAGGATTCCATATGTGAATATGCACGAAACATGAAGCAGCGCACAACTCGGTGCAACTTATATGGTGAGCTAATCCCAGTAGATCCCTAATTATCGGATTGTAATTCTTGTGTCTTTGGCTCGCAAGAGAACCAATAGCAACAATAAATACATTAGTAACTGAAATAACTGTAAATAAATTAATAACTGAAAGGAAGAAAAAGAAAAGAAAAAACCAAAGCAATATGACCAATAGAATTTACCTCGTGCATCACCATATTTCAGCAGCTAACCATCTCGGCCAGCTCTCACGTGTTCTGTCACTCTTTAGGAAAGCATTCGTTTATGACCTTGCTAGTATTATATATATGAAAAACCGTCGTTTATTTAAGCTCTTCGCAGCTTCTTGGTTCTCATTCAGGGCTGTAAGTATTAATGCTGGATGCTTATAGTACAGAACAGAAGGACACAGCTATAATAACGGCTTTTGTGCTAAAAGGATCAGTGTTTTCACATTAGACTATAAACTGCGGGTTGCATAGATCAGAATAAATAGGGGCAGCTGACTCACCTGGTATATCTTGCATTTGTAAACTTTGAGGTAGAATTTCGACATGATAAAAGTATGTTGGTTTACTGATAATAAAGTATTGTTGCTATAACATTTTACGATCGTTGTGTGTGAGTAGCTAAACCCTGTTCTCCCTGGCAGTCTAATTATTTCCTTACCGTTGCATGATCACTAGCTGATATGTGAGGCATTTAACATTGAGGAACGCATTCCGGAATATCTCTCCGTTGAGTAGCTGTTAAACTTTTGACATGTCTGAGCTGGAGATATGTTGTTTGCTTTGATCATGATAAGGAATGTAATTAGATGGTAGTTCTGCCATTGGTGACGTCGAAGTCCCACTAACTATCGCAGTTGTAATTTGCGAATAGCACTGCTAGAATAATGGTTACCACTACGTCAACGAAACACTTAACATTTGATGTGAATACAAAATTAAGGTCTCACATTCACCGATGCTCTGTTGCATTTAACCTTTAGCATTATGCGGTTTAGAATATCTGTCGTTTTAGTTAAATTGGCCTGAAATATAATTTACTTCAGTACTACGGACGTAAAATGGCAATACACGTACAATAACAGGTATATATATATATACGCTTACGTTCAGAAATAATGGCAAACTACGAGAAAAACCGACCCATTTGCCGCTTCCTAAGACTTGTACAACCACAGTTATACGAATAACACGGAGTGGTCTTGCAATGAATGCAGCATGGAGGTTATTCTCAGATATAGGCTATTTATGTGATAACAATTGCGGACTTAATGCACTGTGCTAGAGGAGCCAGAGTTGCCGGTTAAAGATGCTGGCAAAGGCGCACCAAATTCCTTTGTTTAGAGTAGACGTTCCTTCTGCTCTCGAACAGGCAAGCATACCCCATAAAAATGTTGTAGCTCACTCGCCTAAGCTCAGCAGCAGAATGCTTGTGATTTTCTTGCACGATGTTGTCGCTAAGGTCCTGCAGTACACGAGGTTCTGAATGTCTGTCTTTCAAAGAACCAAATGAATAAAATTCAAAGCTCCTTAGACTGGGGGAACAAGTAGACTTAAAATCAGCACTTCTAATTTTGTCGTTAAACTTCTCTTTTATTTTGTATAGTGATTCGGTAACTGTACGTAATGTCGCAGAATATTCTTGGAACCATGAAAATGCTATTTTCTTCTCTTCTTATGTCAAGCAATCGAAAAATGCTTTTAGAATCATTCTGATTCGCTTTGCATTGTTTCATTTTACTGCGAGAACCAATGAAGTAAGAACCGGCTGCGCAGCGTTTTCCTATTCGCATTACTGGTGTTTATTGCCATCTGCGGCTATTCACGGATACAATCATACAATACTTTTGAAACTATTATCAAAAGCTTTAGTTAAGAACTTTATAAAATAAGTTGCTGAAATTTGCCCACGTTATTGTCCAGTATTTTTGGCATCTATTCATGTAGTTCACATTGAGGTATACTGAGAATTTCTTACTGAATATTTTGTTTTAATACGTCCAAGGTGTGTGATTTGTCTTAGAAATGTTGTTTCAATTTGCTCCAGAGAAGAAATAACCAGGAGTTAGGTGGGGCGACGGAGATTAATAGTTCTGTCCTCAAACGCACTTTCAGTTGTCCTCATTAAAATATTAGCCGTATGAGTGTGACAGTCTTGCTGAAGAAAGGAAAATCAATTTTCTAAAAAATAGGGAAGAATTGTATTCACGTTTGTAAGGACGTCAGCTGTCGACTAGAAAAACTTTGGTCCTTTAACTCCAACTGATCATGGCGCACTATACTCCCATTTTTTTATTTTCTTATGGAGAAACACTTTATGAAAATACTGTGTTTGTCAGAGTTCCAATAACTATTATTCTGTTTGCACACATATATACAAAAGTGGAATCAAGTCGTTCGAAATAAATATTAAATATGACTCTATTTCGCCATAGTATGCACTACAAAGACACAACTCACAAAACATGTGCACCTAATTGCAGGTTCACCTAGTTGAGGAGCATGTTCCCAGTTCTTTTCAATAATTTTAACTTCAATTTAGTAGCTCTTCGCAAAAAGCGATAAGAGATATCTGTTTTTGTGAAAGACGCCTAAGCAGTTGGGGTTAGCGGATGACGATAGACGATAAGGATAACAATTTCTTGTGCCTGAAATTTATTATGTGTTATATCGAACGTTGTAGGGAAGAAATATTTCTGCGAATCCTGTTTTATGGCAGATGCAAAATTTATTGGCGGTTGGTAGGAGCTGCTGATTAACACAATATCCAATCGCTTGTTTATGTTTACTTGACAGCTACAGTAATATCCTCTAAAGAGTTTTCATTTCGTCTTGTTACTGCATACAGCCTCTCCCCGCCCTTTGACATATGGCTCCGTCACGCTTCTCTGCTAGTGGTCAACGTTCAGCCGCCATTAAATTTTGCGTCTGCCATAATTGAGTTGTCTGAGTTAATACCAATCACAAATAAATACAAGCTTGTCATATTAGAAAATATATACTGAGGCATAACATATTTTGTGGCTAAACTGGCGAAAGTTTAAACTAGGCCAGCAGTTGAACGCCTGTTCTCCATGTGCCTAGTGTTTATCAGCTACCCGCTACTGCCAGTTGTGAGGGGTGGTTTCAGACGTATTCACGAACTAAAGCTGCGTAAAAAGCTACGCATAAGTTGATCAAGGATAACAAATACAACTATTAATTACAGAGTTGCCACTACCAACTCTGTTTTCGGATCATAAACATGGACATTAACAAAAAGAAATAGCGCTAGGATACAGACATCAGAAATGAAATTTGTAAGAGCAATAGCTGGGTGTACTAAAAGGACAAAATATGCTGTCAGGATATCACGAAATAATTAAAAGTAGAAGGAATAAATCATAGTATTTCTAAAAATATAAATAAATGGGGAAACATGTTCTAAGGATGAGTAATAACCGAATACCTAAATTAGGTATAAACTATAAATCCAAAGGTACAAGAAACCAGGGAAGACCGAAGAAGACCAAATTGGAGCCCGAACGGATTGAAAAGTCTAAAGCCGTGCAGTAGAAAAAGAATTACGGAAATATCTCTTTCAGGTGTGTCGTGTAAAATTAAATCAATGCCACATATTTGCTAAAAGGAAATTTAGTAATGGTCATTAACTGCAACATCAACATGACTATTTACTGTAGATACACAAATAGAATGAGAGAACCATATCCCAATTTATGATAAATTCTAATGACATTAACTTTGAGGTATTTCGGGCTGTTCTTACATAAAATGTGAGAATTGTATACTTAAATAAAATATAGCATATCTATTTCGCATAAGCTGTTTACTTTTACTGGCTGTTATTTTCCGAGACTCATTCAGGTATTATTATGAACTGAATTACAGAGCCCGTAAAAGGTAGAAAAATGCTTAACGACATTACGATAAGAAAGCGCGATCTCATGTTAGTTTTGTATATTTTAAGTACCTGCAACACATTACATTAAACAATGCATACTAAATCTTCCATACGTGTTGCATTTAATTTGTAGCTAAACAGTTTCCGCACCAGTACAATCTTCATGTACCTAATTCGAGTTCATATATAATAATGATAATAATAATAAATAATAATAATCATATTAATCATAATAATCATGTTATTAATGTATTATTATTATTATTATTATTATTATTATTATTATTATTATTATTATTATTATTATTATTATTATTATTATTATTATTATTATTATTATTATTATTATTATTATTATTATTATTATTATTATTATTATTATTATTATTATTATTATTATTATTATTATTATTATTATTATTATTATTATTATTATTATTATTATTATTATTATTATTATTATTATTATTATTATTATTATTATTATTATTATTATTATTATTATTATTATTATTATTATTATTATTATTATTATTATTATTATTATTATTATTATTATTATTATTATTTGTTTAAGGTCACCTAAATGCTTTACATCGACTTTAGAAACAATTATTTTATGTATCTCTAGTACATTAGTAAAATTATAATGTAATACCAGTTAAAATATACACAGTTTTGGCAAGAATATAAAACTAGATAACGCATTGAAAATACTCTTGTAATATTTTGTTATAACATTTTGAACTTTCGAAATATGAATTAGGCTTTTACAAAGCGCTTAGGTTCCAGGAATTTTGAGAAATTGTCCTCAATGTTCATACAACGAAAAGCATGTTTCGTTTATGCTTACATGTTATTTTCTGAACGGATGTGTACACGCGTTTAACCATAATTATTGTGGTAGCATTTATCTTATTATAATCTGCCGTGCCTTGAAAATAATTCTATAAAACAGAAATAAACTAACATGAATCTTCTACCTCAGCTGACATAAACCACCGGCAATTGTACAACTGTCATAAAGAGAGAATTTTAACTCCTGGGATTTAAAATTTAATAGGATGGTGCCATAAATTTCACGAACATAATTCTTTAAAGCTCATTGAGTCTACTGGATTGCTGTCACCTAACTATTGGTTCATCAGAAATCGGCTTATTGTTAGTAAATATGTTAAAAGTTAGAAAATCAATTAAATCGCTCCTATCATTCACGGGATTTGGTGCATACGAATGCAAATTTACATAATAGCACAAACAGCAAACACGGGGCTTATATGGACATAGTCAAAGTTACATATTAGCACACGAGCAGCTCTTTGGGACCAAAGTCAAACACAACATCCACCAACATTCTGCTGTATCCGGTGTGATTTCAACACAGCTGCAGGTCCAGGAATACACATTGAAAGTAAGTAATGTCATTCGGCGTGCCGCTTAGATACGCAAACACGCATTTTAACAAGCATCTAAACGTGCTTGCCTTAGCATTGTGCATCGCAAGTGAAAATAATTACTCAGAGGAGTACAACTACTTCTATAGAGTTTTGATGGATATAGCAAGCATTGGTATTTTAGTAAAATGATCTACAACAGCGTAGTAGTATATGTATAAATATCTGGTCGGAATATCAAATTCAGTGTACATATATGGTGACAAATTCTCATTGTCCAAACTGGAGTAGTCTCTCTTAAGCTGCTAATAGTTTAAGAGACATATTTTCATCGTGAGCGATTAATAAGCTAATGTTTAGTTAAAGCTTTATAAGACAGCTACAAAGTGTTAAACGAACTCAAGTTCCGCTCGTATTATTGTCTTAACTTCGATTTCTTCCTCTCACTCCAATTATCCCCCCTCTCTCTCTCTTTCTCCTGTTTGCTGTTCTCTTCCATTGTAAACATCTTCCTGCTCTGTTCACCTCTCCTCTTCTGTCCTCTCTCTCTGAGCCAATAATGGGAAAATCAAGAAGAGTTTATGCATTTAAGACTACCCACTTTCCCAAGCTAACCGAAAATCAGCAGATTTTACTGAAGAGTTTTTTTTCTTAGTTATTTTATGTTGCTGTAACTACGTCGTCATGTTGCAATAGATCTATTAGGGTAGTTAAACGATGTTTCCTGGCTCGGTATTTGGCAAACAAGTCTTTAAGGCCTCATCCCTGTACCGTAGAATCTAGTCTTCGTCACGCGTCCACAGTGCCCTTCTTGTCACTGATAGTTTCATTCGTACGAGGTTGGGTCAAAAAGTAATGCCTCCTACTTTTTCTCTTTTAATTGCCAAGAAAATTAAATCCAATTTACATAGCTTGAAAACCACAACATTGACGATTAATTTGTCACTATTTAATGTAATCTCCGTCATTTTCCACAGTTTTGGTCCACCTTTTAACTAGGGCATGTATTCCAGTGTGGTAAAACACACGGTCTTGCTTCCTAAGCCATTGACTCAAGGACGTTTTCACAGCCTCCTCATCTTCAAAATGAATCCCACGATGAGCTTCCTTTAGCGGCCCGAACAGATGAAAGTCTGATGGTACCAGGTCAGGGCTGTACGGGGATGAGGTTAAACTTGCCATCCCAAGTTCTCAATTTCTGCAGTGGTGTAGCGGCTGGTGTGTGGTCTTGCATTGTCATGCAAAAGAAGAACATCCACCATAGTTTTTGTTGGGTGAACTCGGCGAAGACGTGTTTTCAGTTTTTTGAGAGTTCTGACGTATTGGACAGAACTTATTGTGCATCCCTGATCAAAAAAAAAAAAAAAAAAAAAAAATCATAAGCACACCCTCTGCATCCCAAAACATTGTCGCCATAACTTTCGCTGCCGACCGCTGAGTTTAGAATTTTTTTTCTTCGGTGACGTTGTGTGATGCCATCCCATTGACTGCCTCTTTGATTCAGGTTCAAAAAATGAACCCACGTTTCGCATCCAGTAATATTTTTCTTTCCAGAAACTCCTCTCCCTCCAAATTGAAGCGCTGCAAGTGTTCGGAGGCTATTGTTTTCCTTGTTTCTTTGTTTTGGGCGGTTAACATTCTTGGTGCACAACGTGTACAAACTTTTGAGTCACCCAGTTGTTGAATAATCGTCATCAAACTGACTTCACTGAGGAAGGTAATACGACACAATTCACCTTTTGTTACCCGGCGATCACCACGAATGATGTCATCGACTCGTTGAATGTTGCATGGAGTTACTGCAGTCACCGGCCTGCCCCTTCGCTTTTCATCTGCCAATGGTGTTTGCCCTTCAGCTTCGTTACAGCGACGAACCCATCGTCTAACAGTGCTGATATACACCGTTGCATCACCATACACATTTTTTTAGCCTCTCGTGAATGCGAATTGGCGTTTCACCTTCCGCAGTCAAAAATTCAATCACAAAACGCTGTCTAATACGAATGTCGATGTCTGCCATTCTGCAAGAGGATGCAGTGCTGCCACCTGTTGACTTGGGAAGTTACTACTGCAGGGGATTGGAGAAAAAGGTTTGAGGCATTGCACCAAATTCAAAGTTTTCACATAACTTACTTATTTAAGGAAAAAAATAGGAGGCATTACGTTTTGAACCACCCTCATATATGTGAAGACAGCTCCAACACGCATCCACAGATGTCATGTGCTACGCCACTTCCTTCAGCTTCCACACGTGCCGGATAGATGGGTGCTTCGACAATGTCTACAGGCACCTTAGTGCTAGACAACTGTATCTGTGCTTCTTACACGTGTCTGTCAGATGGCATTAGGGTACCATCCAGTCTACCTGGTTTTATTGTCTATGACAGAGCATTAGCTGTTATAATCTCTTTTCATGTTTACTATTTATTCTTAAACAGGAACTTTGAATTGTAGTATTGAATATTCAATTTGTTATAGGAAAAGTCCCTGATCAGATTGGTTGGCCCACGTAATTTGAACCCGGAACATTCCAAATACTGAATAGTAGTGCATAATTCTAGTACAGCTAAACGTTGGCATGTTCTCTTAAAAATATTGTCATGTTGAAATGTTATAAACAGCTATGTGGATCGGGAAAATGAATATATTGTATGCAACATTCTTTGAAGAACAAGCAAGCTATAGTAAGAATCTATAGCCTTTTCAATATCTGCTCTAATATATCCATTTCCATTGGGAAACATGTTTGAAATTCCTTATAGCCTGATCTCTAAATAGATTCTAACGCATAATGTTCACGGTGATTCGAAATCGCTGTCCACTTTTATGCATCACGTATCCTAATAGGTGACATAAGGAGCGGAAGAATTTCTCTACTATCACATTATTGCATTATATAGGACTACTTCTTCTCTTGTAGCTATTTAATTCAATACTGTTCTGGTATAACACAATTACTACGTAAGGGGCAAGTGTACTAACCTTAGCTTTCGTACATCGTTCAAATATACCGTTTTGTGTATTATTAATTGAATACCTCGTGTTGTATTAATAATGTCTGTAATACATCTACAAATGTAGGTAATATTCTGTAAATCATAATGTTATTAATAATTCATAGTATTATATTGAAGATGTAATAATCATCGAAATATTTATACGGCTCATTCGTCATAAATAAGGTGACATTAAGACATAGACGGGGATTTCATGGTGACTGATCCAGATATTCCAGAATAAACGCGAAAATACACACATAAATAGAGCACAGCGTAATATATGACTCTTTCTACGCCAATATACCTATATACATTCCGTCTGTTATTTTAAATTTAAAATATAAAATTAAGAGCACAATTTTACATGGCTAATTTGGCTTCTTCCGTTGTAAGCCACACATCCTTGGTATTTTTGTTTGCAAGTAGTTGAAAAGAGTTAAGTGTTCGCAGCCTAACATAGTTTCTGTTTTCTCTCGGTCTGAATGGAATTGAAACGAACGCAGCAAATTTAGGATAAAAAATAAGTGCCTACAAGTTTTTAAGTTAGAAAAGCAGAATTAATAATTAGACCATCTTTCTGCCTGCGTGGAATTCTAATCCATTTCTGACTTGTTTGACTACAGATGCGCATCCACTTCTTTTGCTCTCTCGCAGCAATGTTGAAACGAACATCTTCACAGTATACGCAGGTATGTAGTTGTGTGTCATATATTTGTCAAGACAGTCGCGGATGCCAACTAGCTGTCCTGGTACTACGAATATTGTTTATAGCAATATTTTTAATTTATCCTGAAAATACCTGTGAGAGATATTCTCCCAGACTTAAATTTTGACACTTCATTTTAAGAGACCTCTAATTATGCATATGTATCCCTATGAATGCTATGCCCCAGAAACGTAAATAACTCTTCATATGAAAATGTGTCACAATTTTTTATTCTCTAAAAAAAAGGTCGTTACGTAATTTTTTAATATCAACGGTGACCATTTTAATCTGTAATTTTACCGCGCAAAATTTGGCGTCATCAATAGCATCGATGATGGAGCGAGTTTATAAACGATTCTTCGAGCGGCTTGCGATCGTATTTGATATGCTGGCAGCCGCTTTGAGGCCTCCCTCTACCGGCAGGTAAATATACTATTTGAGAGGTGGGTCTGCCCACGTAATATAAAGGTGCGCAATTTCACCTGGTGCGTAGATAAGATAACTGTTTTTAAAAAATTATATACTACAATGCAATGCACTGCAAAGCTAATTATGCAGCCACAAAAGTATACCTTGAAGAATATTTCTGTCACAGTAGACATATATTCAGATTGTAAACCTGTCACATAAAACAGAAATGTTTCAATTTGATCTCCATTGTTTTCTATCACGCACAGCTTTTTCAGAATGTAACTTCATTACAAACCAGAAATTTAGCAGAACATATTCTAGGAATGCAAAATAAATTAGTGTTAAAATACGTACAAAGCGTTCATCCAAGTCTAAAGAAGAAAATATCTCTAGTACATAGTCTTATGCTTCTATTTTCTTATATTTCCTTTCTCTTTTCCCCTTAAACTCTGTCTGTATTGCGAGAAGGTATGCTTGAGGCCTTTCTGTCATAACATTTATTGCTTTTAGATTGGAACCAGTCAGTTTATAGCGTCTAGTGTCTCTCTTCTTGTGAGTAACTGGTACTGTATCTTGGAAATATTTGTTGCACCTATTGGTTTTAAAATACATAAGGATAACAACATTAATAGGCATTTTAATTAAGCGTGAGAATGACAACAAATTTATATCGTATACTGCTGAAACGTAAGACGTTTGTTGCAAACAAAAGTATATAAATTTGACGGTACCCGGACATTTTTGACAACATTACGCTCCGAGGGACTTGTCTGAATGCTGCATACCGCTGCATAAACTCCTCTATGTAGTGGTTTAAATTATATTTATATGTCGCATCAATCTTAATACCGGTACGAAAGTAGCATTCAACCATGAAGACTTCATGCTCTGTGTTCATGTCCAGGGGAAGCTGGTTGTATTAGTTACCAGGGCAACCACCTCAGAGCACTGTAATTTGCTTATTGTTCCGCAAAAATTACAGCTTCTTCTCCGTAGAGGGCACTGTGATTTCAAGATAGACTCATCAGTCAACTATGACGTCATTCTGGCTCAATCGGAGGGCGGGAAATAACGAATAAAAATGAACATCGTGTAGGTATATATATATATTTAGAACCTTGGCTAGAAAATCAAAAATATATCTTGAATTTTCAGTGATTAGCTTGTGATTATAGCTCATTAAAATTAATTTTTCGGCTAGTATATTTCATAAAATTAGCTATTTCCTAAATGTGTATTTGTTGGTTTACTTTTAACACATAGAACGCATTTAGAAATTTAAGTTTTTTGCTTTACTTCACACGAACTGGTTAATATGATAATTTAGCCCCTGATACAAACACTATGATGTTTCTAGAATTTTGTTTATATCTCGGGCCATATTGTTTAATTTGAAATGTACTTCGCAAAACTTTATTGTGAAATAAGTAACGTAAATTAATTTATCTATACTGTTTGTGGGACAAAATAATATGCATATGGCTATCTGTGCCATTTTCTTTGTGGCGTCTAAACTGCTTTATGCCTTAGAAACCTCTCGGGGCTATAGATACCATATGCAAGAAATGTTTAGATACGTCACGTTATACGTTAGGTATATTATGTCATCATTAAAGATGTCTCTGAAGTTTTTCTAATTTTTATAATTAAATAGTTAATGAAAGCCACTCCAAATGCTCTTCCTCGAAAATTAAATTTATTCTGCATACGAAAACCTCAAATACATATTTGAATAAAAAAAGTGATTTTTGAGAACATAAAAGTTTTCTACGTAATGGTTTGTTTGAGGTGAAGGAATTTGTTCTTGGAAATATTAGCGTTACATTATTAACAGTGTCCAATTCTATGTTGAAATTTTTTATTTATCAGCCTTCACGTGTTGGAATTATTTATTTTACTTCACCTAATCACGTAATGTCGTGCGCGATGGCGTAGTAGCCTAAGGCATCATGCCTTGGCTCCCTGCCACGGAAAGCGAATGGGAATCGATCACATCCCTGGGGTGCGGATTTTTAGTCCCGGTTATAGGACCGATGCCCACTCAGTATCGTGTGGAAATTGAGGAGCTTACGATATGTAAGCGGCCCTAGTCACGAAAACCAACATTCCGGCTGGGGAATGCCAAGATGTTTGCCACATCTCCTCCCCGTATCGGTTGGATGATCGCCCACCTCTACGTTGCATATATGGGCGTGAGGCCGGCAGTCGGGTTGGCGGATATGGGCTGTCGCACCGTAGGCTACTTTTTTAATCAAGTACTAAAACGTACGTAAAAGGGACCGTGGCTTAAAAATTTAAGTTCCAGTTTCAACAGGCCTAAAAGCACGTTTTCTTGAAATTTCGGGTTATGTAATATCTACCGTTCGTTATCTACTTGCACTTGCCTTTATTAAGGTTAGGACTGTACCTACCGCTATTTATCTTTAATCCCTAGCAATAGTGACTTTTGAATCGATATTCAACATTCGCTTTATGAAACATTGAAAAGGAAAATACAAATTGAATTATTATGATTTTTTCTTTCTTTTAGAAAAAGTGTATATGCGATTTTCTGTAATATGCTAATTCTGTAAGCGTTGCTGGTTTGGATTTTCCAGTTGGGTGCAATACGTTTGCTTTTAATAAAAATATACATGATTGTAAAAATGTTAAAATTATATAGGTAAGGTAAGAGTAATAATTAACTTAAAATAAATAGGTCCATTTAACAAATTTAAAAACACCATGTTTGAATACTGCACTTCTGTTTCAGTATTGAGGTACAATATTACATGTGACGTTTTGATATTTATTGAAGAGTGTTCTTTATAAAATTAAAAGCAATATTCATTAAAGAGTGCATTTCAAAATCTTCATAAAGGGAAGTCTGTGTCAATCGCATTCGATAGCAACTTTTTTGTTTGTTTTTGTTTTGCTAATGGTATAGCTGAGTATTAGCTACTGATAATAATTTAGAATGCTATTATGTCAAACGTGAATAATGTAATCCCGTTACACGTTAAAACTGGGCGCCGTTCAGACACTACATATCCCTACACATCTCTGCGCATGCACGCAGGCGAAGGGTAATCAACCGAGATTCGAATCTTGGTCCTCCGGTAGCCCAATCCAAATATAAAAGGTCAAGGTGAACCACCTATCTATATGCATTTTACATCTTGTAAGCGTATCCATATCAGTGTGGAGGTTTAATGGCTCAATTTTGTGAAAGCATGATTTTAAATGCATGAGACTCTACAGCATTTTGTTTAGTTTTAAGGATAGTCCTATGTTAATTCGACGACGTACCACCAGCGAGGTCCAAACACTCCTAATACACAGGCGCATATCATAGAAATGTATTATGTAAAACAGAATACCTAATAGATATGCTATTT
>CM060948.1:102516690-102556714 GCA_030765055.1 Mantis religiosa | reverse complement strand
AATTTAGCAGCCTTCACAATTTTACTGAATAAATCTAAATAATACAGACACACTATTGCATTTCTCATTGTCATATACCACGGCAACAATGCCTGACAACGATAGGTAATTTGTGGATTTATTTATTTTCATTTTTTGTTGTAATTTACGTCCTCTAAAGTTACGTCATATCGGACGATGAATGGAATGGATGAAATGATGCTCAAATGAGTCCGGGGTACATGGAGCTTACAGTTACAGATAATGCATTCGTCTTAAAGGATAAGGGAAAATCCCGGAAGAAACCTTATCCAGGTAACTCACCCTGACCGAGATTCGAACGCGGGACCTCTTAAACGTGAGGCAGACATGCTACCACCACGCTACCAAGGCGGGCTATTTATTTGTAAACACAGGGGTTCTTTAAACGTGATGTATTTTACTACTATCCACCCCACGCAATTCCTCCATATTTTACGCATCAGTCCGTTGTTTACAGTTCCATGCAGTTAAAAAATGTTGCCTCCCTTTACTCAGTTTTTAATATCATTAATTAGTTAGCACTGAAATACCTAGTATATTAAGCAACGAGACTATAATAGTAGTAATTGGAAACGCAAGTATTATTATTAACAGAGCCATGGAAGCGACGCGAGATTAACAATTATGATACGAGCGTTTTAATTACCATTATAGTCAAGTTTCATACGGCTGTTTATGCTCGATCATGTATCTAAATTAAAGGTTTCATTTCAAAGTATTTATTTCTGGTTTGAGTCATATATCACAATCGTTATTCCTTTATCTAAAGTGAGACGTAGTACGTAGCACCCAGCCGCAGAAATATTGATTACTTCCCTATAAACTGCTGTTAACGGGTGACACAGTTTAACCTAAAAAAGCTTCGAAATACACTAGGAATAAATTCTCTGAGAACGAATTTATACCTTTTGATATTCTCCAATTCGTGAATTCTGAATATATTTTCTTACACTATAAATAAAAGAGAACCGGTAATAGTTAATGGTGGCGTAAGGCAAGGTTGTCCTTTATCAACCGCACTCTTTAATTTGTATGTTGACGAATAGTAAGGATTTGGTCGAATAAAGTCAATGGAGGCATTAATGTATCAGGAGCTAAATTGAAAACTATGTTGTATGCAGATGATCAAATAATAATGGCCACAAATGAAGATGACCTGCAGAAAATGCTGTATAGTCTAGATAAAATTTCTACAGAATATGGAATGAAAATATCAGCAAATAAATCCAGAACTATGGCATTTAAAGGAATTAGTCCAGTAAGATCAAAAATAGTGTTAGATAACATAATAATTGAGCAGAAATCACACTTCAAGTATTTAGAATGTAATGTCTCGTACCAAGGGGAAGCTGATATAATAGAGAAAATAAATAAATTGAACTATATAACAGGCACAATAAAAAGAACATTAAAAAATAAAGCAAGAAAGGACTCTATAATAAAACTGTAAAAAAACAATGGCAATACCAAGTCTGATCTATGAATCAGAAACACGGACACTAACAAAAGGAAATAGTACGAGAATACAGTCATCAGAAACGAAATTCATAAGAGCAATAACTGGATATACCAACATTGATAAAAAACGTAGTCAGGATATTAGGACAGAATTAAAAGTATAAGAAATAAACCATACTATTGAAAGAAATAGAAATAAATGGAAAGAACATGTTCAGAGGATGAATAATAATGGAATACTAAAAATAGCCTTTAATTATAAACCTATAGGAAGAAGAAACCAGGGAAGACCGAAGAAAAGATGGGCAGACCAATTTGGAGCCGGAACGGGTTAAACAATCCAAAGCTGTGAGGAAGAAGTAGAAGAAGAAGAAGAAGAAGAAAAAGAAGAATAATTTCTTACACTACCTTCTTGAATTTTGTGGCAACAGGTTATTGGTAACATTGAGTGCTTTTTCCGTAATTTCTGGCGGTGTCAAATCAATTTCACTGTTACTAGTGTTAGACATTTGGACTTTTTTATAAACGGCGCCCATACCGTTGTCGATCGAAATAAGAATAATGATACTTGCGCTTTCGCAATGTTACGTGGCCACTTCTGATTGGTTGGATACCAATACTTAAATGAACAGGTGTACTTTAATGAGGCCCATAAAAGTACTGCTACAACTGGCATAAATACTAAAGTTTGGCATGGCCGAGCATAAAATGGTCTTACGCTACTACGTTTGCGTGGAAATAGTGAACTGAGTATGATTGTGTAATCTCAGACTTTACAGACTGTGAGAAATGAATCTTTTGATGAGCGCTACTATCACACTGGCCACTTAATAAATGCGAAGGATGAAAGAATTTCACTTAGTGAGTAGAAAGTTGTATGTTAACTGAATAAGGCTTATTTATAGTTCAACTCTTGTACAGTTCACCCTGCACGCTTTCCCCATCCCCTATTGCTTACAGTGTTTCATCTATGTATGTGAGTCGATAGACTATTACGTTGATTCATTTATGCCACTAGTATATAGGCATTCTTCCTAGTTTTTATGTACTATAAACTTCAGACAATTCAGGACTAGGAAAATTTATGTACCATGTCTAAAATGTAGTTTAACAATAAGAAACATTTGCAATATCGCCAAAAGGAAGTAAACAAATGATCTGCGAAATATTACAGGCCTATGGAGTTATATCTTAAGGAAAATTGGCAATGCAGGTGAGCCCAATGGACACCACGTGTAGTCACATCGCATTAGTACTCTCATTCGTCTTGAGCTGAGTCGAGACGCAGTATACGCTTTGTCTGACTGCAACTGTTTCTTGAGAGTGATGCCCATGCCTAATGAGAAGACTCCCAGGAACGTCACAAGCCGCTGGTACTACTTTCATTACTTTTCTCATTCTTCTCCTGTAGTTGATATTAGCAGACACACCGTAAAAAAGGAATGAGTTACATAACATATGAGCTAATATTTTCTAGCGTTTTAGGAGCTTTTAGAACCACAACAGAACAATAGAAGTACGAAGTCTTAATTCTAACATATAGGTTATACTCCTGTTCTTTACAAATAATACAACTTCATTTTGGCTTCAGTATAACACGAGTAGTATTAAGAAGAGAATGGTAACTTTGGCGGATATGATTTGGTAATTGTTTAAAGAGATGGTAGGGATATAGGTAAATAATTGCAATCAACGCATAATGTAATAAGCAAGTGTTGCAGTGATTTACCGGAAAATGTAAGTTAAACACACAGAACACATTAGCTGTGCCATTTCTGAGGTCAGGTACAGACAATCATTAGGCCAGTGCAGCTAGGTGATCGTCACGATGAAACCCAGTTAACCAAAATACCATTAGCTTGAGGTATTTCTGGTGATCAGTCATCAGGCTGCTGCCAAGGTACATAGCGGATATTCTCAAAAGTCTAAAAACAAAACTTGGGTTTAACCTGGTTCACAAAATGGAAATTTTCTTTCGATGCGAATTAGCCTCTTCAAGATTTGGCAACATCTTGTAGAAGCATTGACGAGTAGCCATGTAGGTGGGTCGTAAGTTAATTCAAAAAAGCGCGTATTTATAAATTTTGCGTCTTTTCTTTCGTGTTTTTGTAAGCTGAGAGCAGTTTTAGTTGTGATCGGTTGTCCGTATTCCCCAGCGCTTAAAGACCGCCCTCGAGTTATGTAGATTTAATGGTTAACTTCAGAATTACATTTCTGCGACTAGCGCCAACGTACGCTTCTCATTATTGTTACGAAACAGTTATTTTCAGGCCATACGGTCTGAGTACCTCAGAAATTAGCAAATATAATTCAGTAGTGAACATTTCAAGGGATAAGATTAAAAAACAGTTGAATTCTTAAAATTCAACTGTTGGCAACTCACTTCAGATAGATCCCTAGTTTACATTAAATTTATCATCAACTTAATTGGTGTTTATCCTCACACCCGCCACGCACATGTGGTCTCGCAGTTCATCACTGAAGCAGCTGGTAGCGAATACACCGGAGAACGAATTTGGAGAGGACGGATGCGTGAAAAAGTGACTCACAGACACAGGAATCAGAAGGCAGAAACAGAAATCTAAAATGCGATTGTCTTTATCAAATCTGGTATTGAAATGTATTAACATTTATAAGTTCAGCAGATTCGTAATATAAGTTAGGCTAAACCTCAGTACACGAGTTTTGTTTGAGTAAATATGAGTATGGTTCTACAAGGAAAGGGTTGTTTGATATTGTAACGAAAATGTTGAAGAAAATAATTTTTGTATTCTGTTTTTATCCAACTTCAGAATTTAAGTTGCTATATTTTGTTATTTAAATTTGTCTGAATGCTTAGATTGGAGACTACGATTATTTATACTATGCCGACGTTGTGGGATTATAAAGTTCAATCGACATTACAGTTTTCAACGTTAATGTATCAGGTTTAAGTGTTCTGTATGTTTTAGTACTCATATTATTGTGATGGATAAGGAATCTATATATTTTAATATCGGCAAACGAAATGTATCTAAACAAATATTCTAGCAATTTCTGCATTGTTTTGACATTTTAGTAAAGTAGTGTGGTACAAAAAAGCTACAAATATTAAATTTCTAGTGAAAATAAGGAGAATATCTCTTTGCAAAGATTGTGCCAGAGATAGAGTGAGAAAGAGGCGGAAGGTTTAAAAATAAATTGTTACACACAATGGTTGCATTCGGAATCTTAAAATTTTGTATGTTACTTTATATGTATAATGTACACACTTTACAACATTTCACAACAAACGCTTTAATTTTAGGATTTAACAATTTTCTCCAATTAAGGACTACATATTACCCCCAATATGATGCTACCAAACCCTTCAAGAAAAAGACTACCTGAAAATTTCGATTACAGAGGTAATAAATACTTCAATCAAGGATGATAGGGTAAAACGTAAGTCAGTGTCAGCTATGAAATTCCAATGTCAAGAGGCACATCACTTATTTTTAAATTTCAGGAAAGCAACTTAGATTGTTTGAGTGGTTTTTACAGCCCTGAGTGCCGGTTTTATGATAGCCTTGTGAACAAGAGAATCGGAAAACTTGCGTCTCATTCTATTGCCTATTGAGTTTAGTTTCAGGATTCCAGCTTAGATTTAAATTCAGAATGGCAAGGACATAACATTAGGATATGTCGAATTTATCGCACCTGACTTCTCCTACAGGAATTTCAAGATATATTTTGTTAAGAGTGTTTTAGACTATGCCTGTTAGGAACGTCAGTTAGGTTTACCTTTCCATGCAAACTAGCTTAAAGAAAAAATCTCAGACGTTCTAGAGAAATCCTGAATTGTCTTTCTAGTTGTCTAGAATTCTATTCTACTGCCAAAATGGAAGCAAAACATTTATCGCATATAAAGTCTCAAATTAAAGGCGTAATATTTTAACCAATGAAAAGATATGGTGTTGTTACACAGCTTTGTGCTGCGTACTTGGTAGCCCGTTGCTGACGGGCTGACTTGATACCTGGCTGCACTGCAGTTAAATAAGCGCATTGTAGTAGCAGTACTGTAAGCCAGGCATCGGCAAACGTCTACTCACTGAGTCCGCGCCACTTAAGACGCATCAGGGGCAGCGCTTACTCTGTCTCCCCCACCTCTCGAAGCCTGCACTGGTAGTGCATACATAGCGATCATGGGTGGACTGTCGTATCGTATTTACCTGCACGTCTAAACGTACAAGGATGGTTGTGCGGAAACGTGTGTTTCAAGAGTCGTGGGAGGAGAAATATTTTTGTTACGCACAAGAAGACAGCGTAAGAAGTTATACAGACTATAAATAAAGTAAAATCAAACTCTTTGAAACACCGAAAATTTCGTAAAGAACTGGATTATTTAGGGCTTTCCTATAAAGACTTTTCATACTACACAGAATCTGGATTCCTGAACGGGCAGGTATGCTAATATTAGTGCTTAATTGCACAATATGTTTATTTTGTACTCAATATGTGTTAAAATTTCCTTTTTCTTTCTTGTTTAGGATATAAACATCCATGAATTGGGAGATGAAGATTGGATAAGTGATTTAGCCTTCATCACTGACATTTCTGAACATTTCAATAATCTTAATCGTCGTCTTCAGGGAAAGTTCCAAAATATAGTTCATATGTATGACATGATTAGATCATTCGTAAAGATGACAAATGTATGGAAATCAAATCTCACAAGAAAAGAGTTTTACCATTTTCCATGTCTAAAATATCTTCCCAATATTTATGTAACAAATCTGAATAGCTATACAGGTCTGTTAGATAAAGTAAAGAGGGAATTCGAAGTAAGGCGATTCAGTGATTTTAAATCCATGGGAAATGGTTTTGCTCTGTTTGCTAATCCTCTTGCAATAGATTTAATTAGGTTAAACCGGAATTTCAGCAGGAAGTCGCTGATATACAGAGCGATACGTATATTCAGTTGAAGTGTAAAGATTTGACTGATTTTGATATATTTAAACATCTGAAAGCAGATATACATCCATCTCTTAGATCGTTCGGTGTCGGTGTAGCAGCTATGTTTGGATCCACATGTGTATGCGAACAATCTTTTTCCCAAATTAAACTTGTAAAATAGAAGCAACGATCGCGATTAACAGATGATAACTTACGTGCTAAACTAAGAGTGGCTACTTGTGATATATCACTGGATTTTCATGGTACATTACCAATAGAAATGAATTGAAAATTGTTGCTCAAGTATCTAGGCCTACCTAAGGTATTGTAATTAAAAATAGCTGGATTCAAGTATGTATACTACTCCTTATTGTACTTGTAGCGAGTCCAGCACTGACTCTGAACGAAGGTACATACCTTCTCCTGTTCCACATTACGTCATGTGCATTGCAGGTTGCATGCTGAGACATTATACTCCTCCCTCACTGAGTACATGTTTGCCGATGCCTGCTGTAAGCGCAAGAAGGAACAGCAGCAAGTTCACCCTTACAAATTTCTACTGTACTCCTCACTATCTCCAAGGAGATTTTTAAAACGACTAAGGCAAAATCTTCGAATATCTCTCGCTTGCTCTTGAGTGTGTAATAAACGCTAAATACAAAATCGTATTAAACATTATTTTTACTGAGAAATTATTTACAAAGCTTAAATATGATGGACATTTGGTCTTATTATGGACAAATTGACACATTGTTTCAATGAGATAACGCAGCAGTCTTCTAATTTGTTCATTCATTTCAAATTTTAATTTATTAACTGACATCACGCTTTTGAACATCAAACGTTACATAAAATAGACGACAAACAGTAAGAACGCGTGTTTATAATCTTCGATTTGATAAATATAATATCCAAGAAGAATTTGAATAGGCCTTCCACAAAAATGACCATTCCTTGCAGCCTTATATTTTTAGTTCTCTTTTAATTTCTTTTATTATGTTTCGTTTACATAACTCCATTTAACTTCTGTGGTCATAACGTGGGCCTTGAATTTTGAGAACTTGTGGTTTGTAGGTTTCTTTAACTTTCGTTAATAATTATTTTAACATAAAATACACATTTTTCTACCATTCGAACTAACAGAGTCTGCGGAGGGTAGGGACATTATCCCATTTAAGAATAGTTCCCCTTTACCTGCTGGGAATTGAAACCAAAATCTCTAGATGGAGAGCGAGAGTGTACTGACCGCTTGAACAGAGAGGTAGTATCTTAGCTTTAATACATATTAAGATAAGTATTTAATATATGCTTTAGTTTTTATACTATTCCAGGGAAAAGAAAAGTTACTAATCTTTATTCAAAAGTTAACATATACTCAGAGAATGAGGGAACGACGGAAAAAGGAAAAGAATAAGAAAGGAAGAGGAGAATCAACAGTTAACGAAAAAACAAGTGCGACCGTATAAGCTGACATAGTTACGGATTTTGTTAGTATTTGCATGATTTTAGTAACACAGTGTTACAATACGAAAGTACATCAAAATTAGGGACAAGCAGCAGAGGTTTTAGGTTCTTCCTATTTAAAGTTGATATAACGGTACAAGAAAGAGAAGTAAACTAAACGGATGCTTCAAAGCGGATTGTCTGGAAAGGGTTGGGGTCAAGTGCAGACTTTTGTGGCCAGGTGGGCGACACCTAATCCGAACAGATGGACCTTCTGGGAGCGTGCAGTACCAGCTGGACACCAGGAATCGAGTTCATTGAAACGGGGAGAAGGCAATCGTTATAGCCTTCTCCTGGACTTGTCGTCCCGCCAACATTCCCTTGGGAAAGGCGTTCCCAACTTGATAGTGTGTTCAACAAAACTTCTTCCTAGCAGCATGGAAAATGCGTTTTCCTCGTTCGACACTTCTTTCCCTTGTAGAATAGATTCGGTAAGACTGTATGAATAGAAAGTGCTGATTCTTTTATTCATTATAAACAACGTTAGCTCGGAAGTAACCAAGCGTTCTATTTGGTCATGAAAAAGAAACTGAGAGTTTACGTGTGTACTCCTGGAATGCGAAAAATGGGTTTGGTTACCTTTAAGTTATTTTAATATCTCTAACACATAACCAGAAGATAGAGAAAATATTGTATTCTATCCAAATCTTTCTTATTGAGATTTCAACAGGAGTATATATTTAGAGATCTCTGGATGAAGAGAAAGATTACTAAAAAATGTGTGGGTGTGAACGTGAGTGTGCATGCGTGCGTGTCAGAGAGAAACAAAGGAACACAGATCTAAAACGAAAACTTGGGTAAGTTTCAAACGTATTAATAAACTACGACACGATAATGTTCAAGAAAATCAAACTAACTTATATTTGGAACAATTTTGCAAAATGATTTTTGAAGAATTATCCAACAATTTAAATTAAAATATCATATATTTAATACATTTAGATTAAAAATAAGGGTTTCATCTTGAATGATTTGTAGTTAACCTGTGAAGTGCTCTGCATTCGGAAGTAATGTAAGCTTTTATATGAGACTGCGCCGTGGCAGTGGTTAGACAGCTCGGATCTCACCAAGGTGGCCCGGGTTTGATCCCAGGCGACCGCAAAGTGAGATTTGTGGTGTAAAACACGGCTCTGGGGCGGGTTTTCTCCGGGATCTCTGGTTTATCCCGCCATCTCATTCCATTGGAGCTCCATCTTCATCTCATGTATCATTGTCATCGCCTGCGGTGCCGTACGTAGTAAAAGCGGGCGTTAAGTGCTACACATTTCATTTTTTATATAACCGGTCAACGTTAATAGACGATCAAAAATGTATACCTATTTTAAACACACAATTTATTCAAAATAATCTTTTTCGTCATATCAGAAATTTCTAAGATATTTGGTATAGGTTTGAATTTTTCGCTGTTTGATTTTTTAAAATGTTGTCCCTATTGTGGAAAGGTTATTAAATTTTAAGGCCATTAAGATCAGTCTTATCGATTCGGTTTCCTTTAAAGCCTTGCGCATACAATGCATTGGAAATTTTTCTGCTAAGGTTTATGTCGATTAGTTTGAATTAGACAGGAAAAAATATTCTGTAGATGGTTTCTAGAAGCTATACAAAAATAAACAATGAGTAGAGAAAGTCAGGTGCGTAATAATGGCATGCCTGCGTAAACATCTCATACAAATTTTCAGCTGTATACGCATATTTTCACTAGATGTTATGAAATACAGGTAAACGATTCTTAAGATTACTCGATATGGGTTTCACTGTAGGGCGAAACGGACTAATGTCCAGCAAAAAATCTAGATTTAGATTACAGCTGTATAGTGGTCTTGAACTGGTGACGAATCACAGGGTAGAAAAGCATCTACTTGATCGAAATCCATTCATCTTAGAAGAAAAAAAAATCACAGGTACTCATGAAAATATTAGTTGCTTAAAAGGATAATACTGTAATTCTCATGAATTTATGGTTTTAAAAGTTATAAGGAATAGATTTACTATAGGTGTAATCACCTTCCTCTCGTTTGAGCTTGATGTCTTAACATATCACGGATGTAAAACTATTGTATAGCACTCCGAAGCATAAGATTATGATTTTTCATACTTTCATGCCTAAAACTTTACGTACTTCGACTGATATACAATAAAATGAACACATTACAGTTATTTGTGTATTTTGTTGTGGTTGAGACAACGCGACACTGTAAATGCGGAGAATAACAGCGGCAATTTAACCCCTAGAAAGGTAGCCGATCAGCTACACATAGAAATTATGTCTCCGATTAGCCGATAGAATAGAATCATATAGAGATAATGCTGGAACTCATAGGTACTATACAGATTTTAATGCCGAGTGTGCTAGAAGAAAGCAGAGCACTGAAGAGGCGAAAGTAAAATATTCCATGTTGTGTAATTAACCGAGAGTTTATTTGAAGTAAGTAAAAGTATCTTTATGAAAATTGGCATATAGGTTGCACATAATTTGCTTGACACTCTGAAAAGTATCAATACATTGACAAATACAATATATAAGAGAGTGGGTCAAAAAGTAATGCCTCCTATTTTTTTCTCTCTTTTAATTGCCAAGAAAATTTAATCCAATTTACATAGCTTGAAAACTACAATATTGACGATTAATTTGTCACTATTCAATATAATTTCCGTCCTTTTCCACAGTTTTGGTCCACCTTTTAACTAGGGCATGTATTCCAGTGTGGTAAAACCACGGTCTTGCTTCCTAAGCCATTGACGCACGGACACGTTTTCACAGCCTCCTCATTTTCAAAATGAATCCCACGATGAGCTTCCTTTAATGGCCTGAACAGATGCAAGTATGACTGTGCCAGGTCAGGGCTGTATGGGGGTGAGGTAAGACTTGCCATCCGAATTTCTCAATTTCTGCTTTGGTGTAACGGCTGGTGTGTGGTCTTGCACTGTCATGCAGAAGAAGAACATCCGCCATAGTTTTCGTTGGGCGAACACGGCGAAGACGTTCTTTCAGTTTTTTGAGATTTCTAACGTATTGGACAGAATTTATTGTGCATCCCTGCTCCAAAATGTCAATCATAAGTACATTCTCTGCATCCCAAAACACAGTCGCCATAACTTTCCCTGCCGACCGCTGAGTTTTGAATTTTTTTTCTTCGGTGACGTTGTGTGATGCCATTCAATTGACTGCCTCTTTGATTTAGGTTAAAAAGAAACAAGGAAAAAAAAAGCGTTTCGTCTCCAGTAACAAATTTTTCCAGAAACTCCTCTCCCTCCAAACTGAAGCGCTGCAAGTGTTCGGAGGCTATTATTTTCCTTGTTTCTTTGCTTTGGGCGGTTAATATTCTTGGTACCCAACGTGAACAAACTTCAGTAACCCAGTTGTTGAATAATCGTCATCACGCTGCCTTTACTGAGGGAGGTAGTGCAACACAATTCACCTGTTGTTACCCGGCGACCACCAGGAATGATGTCATCGACTTGTTGAACGTTGCACGGAGTCACTGCAGTCACCGGCCTACCGCTTTGCTTTTCATCTGCCAATGGTGTTTGCCCTTCAGCTTCGTTACAGCGACGAACCCATCGTCTAACAGTGCTGACATCCACCGTTGCATCACCATAGATATTTTTTAGCCTTTCGTAAATGCGAATTGGCGTTTCACCTTCCGCAGTCAAAAATTCAATCACATAACTCTGTCTAATACGAATGTCGATGTTAGCCATTTTACAAGAGGATGCAGTGCTGCCAACTGTTGACTTAGGAAGTTACTACTGCAAGGGATTGGAGAAGAAGGTTTGAGGCATTGCGCCAAACTCAAAGTTTTCACATAACTTACTTATTTAAGGAAAAAAATAGGAGGCATTACTTTTTGACCCACCCTCGTACATTACAAACGTTGAGTCGGTTATAGCAGAACTTGCAGCTTTGACCAGTTGTGAAGTGTAAAGTTTCTTTTCTCTCTTCCTTACTTCTTTCCACCTCCTTTCATCTCTCTGTCTCCCTCACCATAATTATCTGTTTATCTTTGTTCTACTTTCTCTCTACTCCATTGCCCTCCGCCTCTTCTTCATCATCTAAGAGTATGGTGCATATATCACATGACGTTTTCAACACCCTCAGTAAAACTAATTTCTCCGAGGTGCTCAAGTCGGCCCGGTTTCGATCCCAGGTGACCGCGAAGTGAGTTTTGTGATGGACAACACAGCGCTGGGGCGGGTTTTCTCCGGGATCTTCGGTTTCCCCCGCCATCTAATTTCACCAATGCTCCATCTTCATCTCATGTATCATCAATGTCCTCGTGCGGTACCGTATGTAGTAAAACTGGGCGTTAAACACTACACATTTCATTTCATTCCCAAAGGGTATGTATACACAAAGGTTTAAGAATATACACACTTACATCAATTATATTTATTTCCCTTGATAATTATTCTGTGGAAATGATACTTACTGCAGCAATGTAATGAAAAATTGATATAGGTAGTTTCTTAAATTTTCATCCTACGAATATTTTCTAAAATATGAAATTTGCCAGTGATATTTACTTATGGACTTCGGTTAGATATTGAAGGTCACCATACTAATAGAAAAAGTTGAATTCTTTTTTTTCAATTTTAATCCCTCTATTTGAAGAAAGTAAATGAGATCTTAAATAGCCTGATCTCTAAGTGGGACTAAAATGTATATTGTGTATTAACGTTCACAACAATTATTTTTTCTGGTAATGCATTGATGCAGTTCATTATAAATGCTAAAGGTGGTGCATTTGGATATATAATTTATTTAATGACCAAACTTTTAATATTTATTTTGCAGACGTACTGAAATATTCCGGTTTATTATCTGAGTACCATTTTAGGTCGTTAGCTCTTTCGGTTTAACATATATTTCTATATATTGTTATTTTATTCACTTATTTCCAAATATTTCAACCCCGTTAATGATTGTCAAGATATATATTCAATCTTTGCAACATTTTGTAGCAATACTGAAATATTGAAAGATGCAGAACAATGAAACATTTTAGTAAATTATGTACTAATTTTTAAGATTTTGGTAAAGAATGTTATTAAAATTTGCCTTTCCATTTTAAAAAATTAACTTGTTAATTAATATTCCTGAGGGATTTGAAAACTATCACAAAAGCATCATGCTTTTAACGTACTGTTGGAGCTGTCTTTTAATATAGAAAGTGCAGAAGGATTCTATCTGAAGAAAGGTCTAATGTATGTAGTAATAACTAAAATGTAATGACTGCTTGATGAGGCAGTGTGATGAAAAAGGAGCTTTAAATTATGTAAAACGTTTTTAATATACAAGAACAGAATGGAAAGCAAAAAGTAAAAATTGGGTATTTGTCATGTTTCGGGGTTATTGCCTCTAATGTGAATTAATCATCAGAAATGAAAACAGACTGTTTTAATTGTTGATTTATGACTATAGATATTGTAATAATATTACATTGTTATATATTGGAACTCAACATTATAATTGAGGGGGAAATGTTATCGTAATATCCTTGCATCGCTACGGGTAGCCCTAGGTCGTTACGTCATGGACTCACGTACACGAGGCCAGTTTATTTTCAAATGCCTCCAGAACCATCCTCCCTGACTGAGGTGCTTTTTGCAGGCTTTCCTGAGTGTTCAGAACTGACAAATTGAGAGCAGATGGACCCAAAAATAGGATAATAACATTCGTTTCCAATATTTTCTTTCTCAATTATCAACAACAGGTAGTGAACTACCTGTGATGTCGTATGCAGTAAGAACTATTAAAAGTTTTTCCTCGCAGACAATTGTCCCTGAATCAGCTATGATTAGTTTTGGGAAGGCGTTTAATTTTTACGTAACGCATATGATACAGGAAGTGATTTTGCAGGGTGCAATAACGATTTAGGTACTGCGGACCCTGGAGTTAGACAAAGCTTTTATTAATAATGAATATACAGTATATGAAGTGCATAGTCCGGTGGCATTATGTTAGATAATGGTACCATATGGCGTGCAACAGCAACGTAAGCTTCTGCAAACAGTACAGATGATGAATATACATTCCAAATACTGACATGCTCGTGCGCATGGACATCTCCCTTCCCTCCATGACCTATGTGGCAAGTGCTCAGAATATTCCCACTAGAACGTTTGCTGTCCATTTCTATCCTCTAATCAGCAGCAAAATTAGAGATGTTATACATAATTAATTTCATCGTTACGGCATACAGTTGGTTATATCACGTTCAGGATAGCTCCCAATTCCACCCAAAATATTATCCAAACACTCAGCACCCACATATTATAGATGTATGAATTTGACGTCATATGATGGTTGATCGTTAGGGTTGTAACGTTTTCTACCTAATGTGCTGTATTAATACAAAATTGAAACTTCATGGTGAAAAATTATATGTATAATAGGTTTTGAATCTTGGCATTTAGCTTGGCCCATGAACGGAGTCGAGAAATAGGACCGTGACGTGAGATAAATGGCGAGATGGCTCGTTGTATAGTGAACTAATGCCGTTTAGTCATAAATGTGATAGGGACTTTACAATCACCCGGTTGTCAAGTTCATTTTAAGACATGCTCAAAACTATCCCACGTACAGCCGAACGATATGTCACCTCATTAACGTATGAGGCTCGCATTCAGGAGGTACATGTTTGATACCAGTCGACTCGCCCATTCTTACCATAGGTTATTTTCTTAGTTTCTTTGGATCTGTAGGTCATTGCGGTAGTTAGTCTCGTTCTATTTAGAATTTTCTGTCGATTTCCTCTCTCCATAATTTACTTTCACCTGTTTCAGAGTTTTAGCCCTAGTTGGCGCTGTTGGTATGTTGCGGCAGAAGTTAGAACTAATTTCTCTGTGGAAAGTTTTCTTCTTGGTTCTTGGTGGGTCTTCTGGAACTCTCTTTCCTTCCTGGGAGGTCCCGCCTATTTCTCGGTTCTCAGATTGCAAGTGGTTAAGGTAGGCAGCGTCAGGTTTTTTGTCACTTTAAAATCCTTCAGGGACTCTGTGCTTGCTAATTCACAATGGCGACCGGATGTCCGTTTCATTCCTTAATCCAAAGGAAAACACAAATGACCCACTATTGCCTATGCGTGCTGTACTCCAGTTACTGGAGCCTCCTCTGTCTACTATTCCTAACTCTACGTATGATAATGTAGACATAAATATCTTCGTACCATATATTAACTAGATATTTGTACTAGCAACTTCGTCACAACCTCATAATATTTCCATTAGGATGAATGAAAGACAACAGTTCAGTGTACGCTAAATTCCACGTGCTTCATTTTTTCTGCCCAAGAACTACTTTGCGTTAGTTTCACAACTGCAGCATATTGGCTTGCAGACTCGAAATGGTTAACAACCCTTGAGTTTGGGCCAACTCTCCTGTGGAACACGAAGTGACGAAGTAGAACAAACATTGTGGATGTGTTCACCTGTTGCGTTAGGGAGAATTGGATCCTTTCTTCACCCACAAAATCCAGTGGAAGCTTAAACCAAAGCGAAGGCTTTGGGGTTGTGATCTCGGAGCGAAACTCTTGTATATAGGTAGGTTCATCTGTTTACCTCTTTAAATAGGGAATACCGCCTTTTGTTGAGATTAACAAGCGAAATATATGTCAGTGGTTAACGTAAAACTGAACAAATATAAGGAAATGTTTATGCGTAGATTCGGATCATTCTAAATGAATAGTGCAGATTTCTGGAGTTAATCAGTTTATTCTTCTAAACAACTGAAATGATTCACCTGTTCTATATTTAAGTTTTCCTCCCTGCGAGATTGAGTCTTCAAAATAATTAATTTCTTTTTTTCAGTGAGTATGTTCACTAATATGATTATATTTAAGGACTAATTTAGAGAAACATTGGGGTAAAATATGTTAAATATTTTACTTCCGCTATATACCTGGTAGGCATATGTACACAAAATTTCGACGTCGAAATTTCAGTACAAGGCATATTCTGAGGCTGCCTGAATCCATAGATAGAAAAAATCATAGAAATCATCCTGGATAGTAAATAAATCCAGGCGTGTGCGTAAAAGGCATAATTCAGTTACCTACTAATCTTAAGGCTGTGGGTTCAACCCCCGCCTAGAACGATAGCTTTAAGTGTGCCTAAAACACCAGCCTCAAGTCAGTATATTTACTGACATAAATGAACTTCTGCGTGACAAACTGCCCGCACATGGCGCCTAATATGATGCTGGCAAGTGACATCTCATTAACAAACAAAATATTATATATGTATATATGTCAGAAAAATATCAAAATTAGTATTTCAGTACAGTTGCTGCTAAAATGTGATATTACTATTTAAAAAAAATCACACTTCTTAAGGGAAATGTTCGATACTTTTTACTTTTTGACTTTTTAACGATTGTATTTAAAATCCCAGGTGCTTAAGATGATAACATGGTAAACAAAATGTACATTTTGAGAGTTCTGAGAATAAACCTTGAAGGCGTTTTAAGTAATTATGTAGACGATGGGCCTCGGAATTTTACGATTTTAAAATTTAAATAAGTTGGAAAATATGACAAATAAATGAATGCGGGAGATATCACGAGCAACACCAATGTATGCAATTGCTGTAAAAATGGGGCAATGGAATGCTGAACATTATACTTTTGTGTTGAATTTTTTTTAATAGTGGTTCGGTCGTCAATACACAACAATTATTTTGTCGTCATTTTAATGTCTAACGTCATGGCAATGTTCCTAGCAGGAAACACTATCAAGCTATGGATACAAAATATCCGAGCAACAGCTTCTGCAATGAAGAAGAAACCACCACACACCGTGAAAACACTAGAAAACATTGAAATGTTCATAAAAGCAATAATAACAAGTCCTAGTCGCTCAAAAAGCAAACACCCTGTTGCCTTATGGTTATAACAGACAAGTTTTAGGAGAATTGTACACAAAGATTACGACTGCATCCTTACAAGGTGATTGTGGTTCAAGGGTAAAAAGATTGTGATAAAGCTGATTGAATTACATTCTGTGAAAACTTTGTGAACCTCTTTAATCATGATATGTCCTGTTAATGAGTAATGAGGCTCATTTTCATTTAAATGACGTGGCACTCAAAATTTGCGCAGTTGGAGATTTCTAAATCCACAACAGCTATTTATACATCTTCTTCATAGTCCACATGGTCTGGTGTGGCGTTTCGAGTTTTGGAGTCATAGATTCTAATTTTTAAAGAGAACGATAGAGTTGTAGCAGTGACCTCAGATCAATACGTAGTGTTTTAGGGGACTTTCCCACTTCTAAGTTATATGATCGTGAAATCGATCTCAACACCATCTGGTTTCAACAAGATGGAGATATAGCCCATACTTCCAACAAGTTAATTCCAATGGTTAAGAAATATTTCCAAAGAAAGTAATTTCAAGAAGAGGAGACATTCGTGGCCCACACGTTCTTCAGATCCGTCAGTAAGCGACTACTTTCTTTTTTGTTACCTCAGATTTCAGGTATACATTATAAAGTACATTTCATAACTATGAAACCAAGGAACATTAATGAGTTCATGGAGGACATCAGGAGGGAATTACAGCCATACCAAACGACATGCTGCAATCAGCGATACAAATTTGCATTACAGAATACGACAATATATACCAAGTAATGTATACCATTAATGAGATATCCTATTTAGAAAATAAGGTCAGGAACGCAAATGGCATTCCACACACTACTATAATGTTACATAATTAAAATTTTAATTTTAATCTTGAACTATTTATTTTATTTTATAAACGGCCAGGTTCCCTTGGCCTACCCTGCATAACTGGTAAAACATAAAAAATGTATACAAGTTTCTGCATAAAAGTAGCGCTCTGTAAAACAAAGAACTTACTTCAAATAAGTATTGAAATACCACGAGGGGTAGAAGTTCAAATCACGGTCGCATAGTTGCTGTTGTTTGTCATTTGTCTAGCGAAATGGCAACGATACCACCGGAGAAATCTTTTTGTGTGCTGCAGTTAACAAAAGCATAGTCCATTGTTGCAGTTCAACGAACATTTCGCCATCAATTTAATAACCAACCGCTGCGTCATAAGCAAATTTACGAATGGCATAAAAAATTCGTAGAAGATTGTTGCATCTGCAAAAGGAAAAGCACGGGACGTCCTCTTACATTGGACGAGAATGTCGAGCGTATTCGTACACTATACGAAAGGAACCCAAAGAAATCTACATCACGAGCAAGCATGGAAATTAACATGCCTCAACCAAAGGTATGGCCAGTTCTTAAACATCGTCTGCACCTGAAGCCACACAAACTGCAGTTACTGCAAGTATTGCTTCCTGACGACCACAACAAAAGGTACAAATTGCGCGTTGGTATGCTAGGCTTATATGGAAGAAGACAATTTTTCTCAATGATTATTTTTTTCAGATGAATGCACCTTTCATCTTTCTAGTAAGACGCCAGGCCTATTCGTCAACCAACTAGACGCGTTCCACTGGCAAAGCAACTGTTGGTACGGAAAATGCTGAAGAACATGAGATCAGGGGAGTGATTGAAGAAGAACGGCGAGCTACGCTTCTGCGCGGACTACAGGGCTCTGAACGCTGTCACCAGGAAGTACTGCCTCCCCTTACCCCGGATTGACGACACCCTGGACACCCTTGCTGGTGCGCAGTGGTTCTCGACCCTGGACCGAAAGTCGGGTTATAGGCCGGTGGCTCTAACCCGAGAGACCGTATTCTCGACACTCCAAGGGCTTTGACAGTTCACAGTTGTACCCTTCACTCTGTCCAACACACCAGCTAGCTTCCAACGCCTAATGGAGTCAGTAATGAGAGGATTGACGTATGACGTCTGCTTGCTATACCTGGACGACATCATCATCTTCGGTAAGACATTCGAAGACCATCTCGACAACCGCATCAAGGTACTACAGAGACTGTAGGAGATCAGCCCGAAACTTAAAGGGAAGAAGTGCCAGCTCTGCCGCAAGGAAGTCAACTACTTGGGCCACATGGTCTCAACAACCGGAGTGGCCACAGACCCAGAGAAGACACAGGATGTGAGAGATTGGCCTCGCCCAAAGATAAGCGAGTTTTGAGCACTTTTCTGGGGCTGTGGAGTTATTAGGTCCGCTTCATAAAAGGCTTCTACAAGATCGCCAAGCCCCTCACCCACCTGATGGAAGGACATCGGCTCTATGTGTGAACGGAGGACGCTAAAGCCGCTTTCCAGCAGCTGAAGCAGACACTCTGAAGTGCTTCTATTTTAGGATACCCACAACCAGGCAGCGTCTTCATTGTGGGCACCGATGTCAGGGACCATTGCATTGTACGCGTCCTATCCCAAGTCAAGGATGGCCAAGAGCGAGTTATAGCATACTGCAGCAAGATGCTCTCCAAGGCAGAGAAGATCTACTGCGTCACCCAGTGAGAGTTACTGGCGGTAGCGAAGACCTTGGAGCACTTCCACAAATACCTGTACAGTCAGCAATTCCACCTGAGGACTGACCACTCCGCCCTAACTTGGCTACTTAGTTTTGGAAACCTGGAGGACCAGGCAGGCCGTTGGGTCCAGAGGCTGCAGGAGTACGACTTCACCTCTGAACATCATAGAGGGAAGAGCCACGCCAACGCAGACGCCACGTCCCGAAGACCCTGCCCGGAACATTGGGGCCAATGCACAAGAAGGGAAGAGAAGGAGCGTGCCGCAGCTGTCAGAATGGTCACGGTAGTGCATGGTGGCGGTTGGAATAGCGCAGACCTGAGGAGGGAGCAGCTGACGGACGCCGACTTTGGTTCACTCTTGAAGTGTGGGCAGAGGCAAGACTAGCCTGGGAGGACATAGCACCCTGAAGCGCTGCGTATAAGTCGTAATGGTTCCAATGGGACTCGGTGAAGTCCAAAGAGGGGGTGCTGTTCCGCGTATGGTAATTACCCGGTGGGAAGGCGCAGAGAGAGCACTTGGTACTTCCCCGGAATATGGTCCCGGAAGTTTTGGAGGAAGTGCACGCCGGTACTTCAAGAGGACACCTGGGAGCAAACCGACCGATCGACAAACTCCGACAGGGCTGCTACTGGCTAAGGCTCCGAGCAGACGGTGAGAGATGGTGCCGTTAATGTTGTGTGTCCGGCGAGTCGCGGGCGCCAAACCAGTAGCCGGGTTCGCATGCAGCAATACAAATTCGGAGCGCTTTTCAAACGCATCGCATAGCTGGACCATTCCCAGCGTCAGACCGAGGCAACAAGTACCTGATGGTGGCCGTGGACTACCTCACAATGTGGCCGGAAGTCTATGCCATTCCAAACCAGGAGGCGAAGACGATTGCCGACTGCCTAGTAGAGTAACTGTTCTGTCGTTTTGGATTGCCGTTAGAGCTCCACAGCGATCAGGGCACCAATTTTGTGTGTTACCTGATGAAGGAGGCACTGAAAATGCTTGGGGTGAACAAGACCCGCACAACTCCTTTACATCCGTAATCGGACGGCATGGTTGAGAGATAAATCAAGACCCTAGAGGATCATCTGAGGAAGGTCGTGGCCAGCCATCAGCGACACTAGGACATCAAGGTGCCACTGTTCTGGCTGGCCTACTGTTCGTCAACACCCGAAACCACTGGGACGACGCCAGCAAGCTTAATGTTAGACCGAGAATTACGCCTCCCTTGTGACCACCTGGCTGTTGGTAGCCCCCCGGAAGCGAAACAGTCACAACCGGGTATGTGGAGAACTTCGTGGACCATCTTCATGACATGCATGAGATGGCTCGTCAGAACATCTAGATGGCGAGCGACGGCATGAAGATTCGGTACGACAGGCGAGCCAACAGTCAGGGATTCCAGCAAGGTGACCTGGTCTGGTTGTACCGCCCTACCTGGACCAAGGGACGCTGCCCAAAGCTTCAGCAACCGTGGCAAGACCGTAAAGGGTAGTAAAGAGAATTAATGAAGTGGTCTACCGCATCCAGAAAGTGCTCCGAAAAAAGAAGATGGTACACTTGGATCGTCTGGCCCGCTACGATGGTGCTGTTTCGGACGACTAGCCTTGAGGAGGGAGCAGTGTCACCCAGACATTGTTGTATCGCTAGCGCAAGCCACAGCCGGCGCGTGGTCGAGTGCTGAACGCTTGCCGAGGGAGAGAGAGAGAAAGAGACAGATAGTCTGAATTTTCCCACTATATCGTGATTGTTATCGAACGGTCTAATGCATTCTAGAAGAATGGCTGGGATATAAAGTCCCGCAGTGTGAAGTAGCGAGTCAGTTGCTAGCAAGCTGTGTAGTTGTGTTGCAGCTGTGCAGTGTGAGAGTTGTGTAAGGGTTATTGAACTGTAGTGATTTTTTCCCCTTTGTTTACGTGTGGTGAAGAAACGAGAGACCTTGAAGGCTTTTGATGTGTGAGTTACGTCATTTCTCTGCTGTAAAGGGTGTACAGAGCGTCCTTTTTCTGCAATAAATAGCATTTTGGATTTCTGCAAGCAGGAATTTTAATTCTGCGAATCCACAAAATCACAGTATCTTTAGTTTATAAAAATACCGAATAGAGAATGGCATGAATCTTAGGCAGCTCCTCGTTTTCTATTAACGTATCTACTATGTCAGCCATAAAGTGATCAAAGAGAAGTAGGTTTAAAATACAAGTAACACCTATCTCGAGGTTCTGTAAGAATAAATGGATAAAAAAATAAATGAAGTAACAGTACAAAGTCCATATACACTAAAACACAAGATGTGTAGACATCAAGTTGGACTGGATATTCAAATATGCTTTAGAAGTATGAGCATGTGTGATTGGAGATAATTAGTTATTTGATCATGTGAACACTAGAAACTTCAATTGTACATAAACGTTGCAAAGCTTTATTATTAGAGGGATAAAGTGAGCAGTTATTTGGGCTTTGCTGGATATAATTTTAGGCCTATGATGAAATTAAGTTCTGTAAGCTGAGTTAATGATTAAGTATAACGCTCAGTTACCTGGTTCCAATATTCATTGTGTATATGAAGAGAAGTTTTACTGAAAGTTACATTTACTGTGACAATTCCTTTTATTTGCTAAATTAACAAATTGCGAAAATAACGGTTACAAAGAGAAATAACACCTTAGAATTTTGTTCAGCTAATCATTAATTAATCCAAAGCTTTCATCTAGAAATAATCAATAGTGGTATACATTTTCACGTCCATTATTATATACAAACTTAAATTTTGAAAATGCAGCTATAGTTCAACTAGCTAGTGGTATATTCACTTTATTTGTGCGTGCGTATAACCAAAATCTCATCACATCCAAGTTGATAAATTATTTGCAAAGTATCAGCAGTATTTTCCACCCAGATTTCCGTCCACAATTGTCATGGGAAAAGCTCTGGCAGAGAAACGGTTGAAGGGAGAGGGAAGAAAGAAGCTGCAGAGAGGGAAATTATTAAATCAGCATTAATTTGTGTGCAACTCCATATCGACTCAATTACTCGCTCTGCAACTTGTTGGAAAGCAACGCGGATATCAGTAAATTGCTACAGTCGATATGCATTTCTGAAGTGCATGTAGCTTTTTCTTCCTCGTTCCACCGCGACTCCCGTGCTTTGCATAGTGTTTAATGGATTGAACGCATTTGTGCAAGGCGTATGCACAAGGCGTTGTATATTGTGAGAACGTTACATTAACCGTTTTATTATTCTGGACCAGCAAACATAACTTAGGCAAAATTTAGGGTGGAAAAATGCTACCAAAATTCTTTCTGTCCTTATGTTAATACTTTTCAATTCTAAGGGCTACAAAACCGGAGGAAGCGGAAGGCTTTGTACGGTGTATATGTTTCTGGAAATATATTTTCCTTTCCGTGTTGAAATCTCCCTATGTCCTGTTGCTACAGTACAGAGAAATAGAGCTACAGTTCATCATGTGGCCGAAGTTTCTCCAATATTGTGGAAAAATCTCATTCAATCAGGAAGAATATATGCAGGTTTTCAAGCGGTAGCAGTAAAGAATTTCATCTCTGTACCGAAATGTTTGAATTGCTATAATTATGGTCATGTCAAGAAATCCTGTAGGGAAAATAATAAAGTGTGTGGAAAATGCGGAGAAATTGGACATCTGAGGAATGAATGTGAGAAAAGAGAAGAATGTTGTATTCCTTGCAAGAGGAGAGGCAAGATTTGCGGAGGCAAGGGGAATTGTTCAACTTATAATATGATGTTAGAAAGATTTGTTTCCCGAATTGATTATGGTCAACAGTGAAGAAAATATTAACTTACCAATAAAGAAGAATAAGAAGAGGAATACAAGAAGGAATGTTGAAATAAATTATGATGAAATAATATATGAAAAAGTAGGCGAAGAAGAGGAAAGAAAGGAGAATGTTCAAGTTGTAGACGAAGTTGAAGAAGTTGAGTTTGTGTTTGAGAAGGATAGAGAACAGGGAGAATGGTCGTTAATAAATCAAAAGGATACGAAAGAAAAGACCGAAGAGTTTAATATTAAGGAAATTTATAATGATTTTGAAAAAACATTGAAGTTAAGTAGATTAAAAGAACCCAAGACACTAATTGCGGCATTAAGATATATTACAAGAAGAGCTCATGAAAATGGTGATAAAATTATGATTCCAGTTCCAAATGCAGTTGAAAGGATGGATTCAAGAACAAAAAATCTACCAACAGATCTAGAAGAATTAATGTTGTTGTTAAATATTGTTTCTGAGAGAAGGGGAGAGGTATTAGATCTAGAAGAATTATATAATAATCTTGTTCTATGTTATGGTCGAGTTGTATTTGATTCAGCAGCAAGCTGGCCACATTGTTATGCACAAATTAGACATTCAGGATTAAATAGATATTGTTAAAAAAGATGTCGTAAAGGATAATGTAGTAAAAACCGCCAATTTTAATCCTAGCTTTAAGCCAGAAACAACGTTTTATAAGACCAATGCACAAAAAATTCCAAATAAATCTAATAAATCGGAAAATATTATAGCAACATGTTTATCAGCTGTAAACACAAATAAATCTATAACTTCTAAACAAAATAAATATAAAATAGCCCAAGTAAATAAATTTAAGGACAATATAAGAAGTTTCAATCATAATATGGCAAAGGAAGTAAATGAAAATAGAGAGAATTTCGCAAAAGTAAGAAGAGATGTATTTGGTGGATTAAATTTAGGAAGTAACTCATGGAGGAAAGCTTAAGAATTGCACAGATAAATGGGCAAAGAAGTAAATTGGTTATGGCGGAAATAAGAAAAATTGCAGAAGAATTAAAATTAGATATTATCTGTATTCAAGAACCGTATGTGGTAAATTCCAAAATTCCATATATGCCGTTAAGATCCCGACAAATCTTATCTCAGGAAAAGGCAATGGCAGCAATAGTAATTTTCAAGCAAGATTTGCAAATAGTAAACATAGCGCAATTTCTGGATACGCATGTTAATTGCATTGAAGTTATAACAAAGTATGGAAGTTTTATATTGGCAAATTATTATTTTCAATATAGTTTGGATATTGAACCCTTTCTATATACATTACAAAATATTCATAATAAATTCAGAAATAAAGAAATCATGCATGTATGTGATTGTAATGCAAAATCAACTTGGTGGTTCAGTAAAAGACCAGATGAAAGAGGGGAGAAACTGGAAGAACATATCTCGGAATTAAATTTATATGTAATAAATAAAGATGGTAATCCACCAACCTTTCAAAATAGAGCAGGTGCTGAAGAAAATATAGATATTACTTTAGCGTCAGCAACAGCGGAGAAGAAGATTAGAAATTGGTGGGTCACACAGGGTCAGACCACAAGTGATCATAATTTGATTTATTTTGATTATATATTGAATAGGGAAGTAATTCAAGAAGAACATGAAATAGAATTACGTTATAATTATAAAAGAGCAAATTGGGATAAGATGAAGCAAGTATTTAAGGATTTAAATTTACAGTATACGGGAATATCAGTGGATTTGGATGCAATAAATTTAACACAAGCAATAAAACTAGCAGTATCAAAATCCGTTCCAAAGATAACAATTTCTAATAATAAGGATAAAATAAAATGGACAGATAGATTGCAGAAGCTGAGATCGTTAGCAAGGAAATTAAGAAGAATATATCAAAAATCAAACATACATACGGAAAGAGAAGAGAACTTAAAGAATTATAGGGAGGCTAAACAAAAGTATAAACAATTATTAAAAGACACCAGAAAACAACATTGGGAACAGTTCGTTGAAAATAATTTAAAACAAGATGTCTGGGGACAACCGTATAAAATTATTATGGATAAAATTAAGAAGCCAGAAATCTTAACCACATTAGATAAGGGTAATGGGGAGATGACAGAAAGTGGGAAAGAATCGGTGGAATTGTTATTACATACGTTATTGCCAGATGATAAAGAGGAAGAAGATGATGATATTCATGTTGAAAAAAGAAACCAGATGATGTTGCAGTATACAGGAAATCCTGTTTATCCCTTTGATATTACAGAAATAAAATTAATTCTGCAGAAGTTAAAAAAGAAGAAGGCACCTGGTCCAGATGGTATTATAAATGAAGTCTTGTATAATCTACGAGAAGAAATTGTCTTGTTTTTGTGTTTCTTGTTTAATGATTGTTTGGCAAGAGGGAGATTTCCAAACTTGTGGAAGGAGGCAAAGGTTGTAATTTTGTGCAAAGGAGCAGATAAGGACAGAACGCAACCAAAATCTTTCAGACCAGTATGTTTATTAAATGCTATTGGCAAGATCTTTGAACAGTTAATATATAAAAGAATAATGGAAAATAGGTTGATGCTGGGTATGAATAATAAACAATTTGGTTTCAGATTTGGTTTCAGAAAGGGATATTCAACTGAGGATGCAATATTAAAAATTCAAGAAACAGTGTCAAAAAGCCAAAAGAATTATGTAATTGGATTATTTGTGGACATATCGGGCGCTTTTGATAATTTATGGTGGCCGTATTTTTTCGGCATTTTAAAAGACAAGAAATATTCAAGTACTATTTATAATTTATTAAAGGATTATTGTTCCAATAGAGAAGTATTCATTGGTGGATCAAATTTTGAAACTAGGAAGAAGATAACCAAGGGTTGCCCTCAGGGTTCTATCTTGGGGCCCCTCTTTTGGGATATTTTATCAGAAGATTTATTAGAACTACTGGAAAGAGATCATAAGGTTTTATATGTAATAGCGTATGCTGATGACATAGTCATAATGATGGATGGACAGAGCAGACTAGAGCTAGAAAATAAAGCAAGAGAAGTTACAAATACATTATCAAATTGGTGTTTCAGAACAAAACTAAAAATTGCACCAAACAAGTCAAATTATGTGCTTTTTAAGGGAAATTTAAAGCGGGATCCTACAGTGAAGATAAATAATCAGAACATTAAACGGGAAAAAGAGATGAGATATTTGGGTATCATGATAGATGAAAAATTTCATTTCAGAAAACACACGGAGTATATTAGGCAGAAAACAGAGAAAATAATGCTTAAGCTAGCAAGAATAACCAATTTAAATTTTGTACTTCCATTGCGTAACATACAGATATATCATAACACCATTTTTGCTTCAATTATGACGTATGCGGCAGCAGTTTGGGCAGAAAGGATGGATGATGTACAAATAAGAAGATTGTTGAGAAGAACGCAAAGAAAAGTATTATTACGTCTGACAGGAGCTGTAAAAACAACACCAACTATGGCATTGCTAGTAACAACGGCCATTTGGCCGATTGATTTATTAATAAGATTGAAGGGCGCAAAATTTTGGGCGAAAAAAGGAAACTTAGAAAAAGTTTATAATATAACTGGAGTCAGAACAAACAAATCTTGGGTGATTAAAAATAGTTTAAAAGATAAATGGCAAAAAGAATGGACAGACAGTCTAGAAGGTAGAAGAGTGTTTGAAATTTTTCAGAACGTCAAAGAGAGACTAAAATTGAATTTTATTCAACCAACAAAGGGATTTATACATTATATAACTGGACACGGACCTTATAAGACCTATTGGAAGAAAATCAATAAAACTGAAAATGATATATGTGAATTATGTAACAAACAAGATAATCCTGAACATGTAGTATTTGAATGTGGAAGATATGCAATTCACCAACAAGAAGAGAGGCATGCGCTAGCAGGATATATCGTATATGACATAATTCGAGATCAACAATTGGTAAATAAATTACAAGTTTTGACTAACTTTGTAAGTAAGAAAGCATGGGAGGTAAAAATATTCAAAGGAGAAAGAGTTGATAATAGGCGAAGAATAGTACAAGATCCAAGAAGGAGTTCTAGAATACAAAATAGGATAAGACGGGAAGAATTATTGAATAATCTAACAATGGAGTTGACTGCATGGGCGGCGGAGGGAGAGAGTGATGGCAGAGGCCATGGTGGACTACAGAATTAGTAGATTTAGATATAGATTTAGGAAATAAGGATTTTGTAATTTTTATAGTTGTTTTCTTTTGTTTTTTGCTTTTTTGTGTTTATTTCTGTTATTTTATTTCATTTTATTTTTGTAGAGTAGTTTTCTGAGAGATTTGTATAATTATAACATTTGTAAGGATTTTATGGAAAAATAAAGAGAAAATTTGGATATATGCCCCGGTATAGTTGTCTAGGTGCCGGGGTAGAATATTCAGATTTTATTTATTTATTTATTTATTTATTTATTTATTTATTTATTTATTTATTTATTTATTTATTTATTTATTTATTTATTTATTTATTTATTTATTTATTTATTTATTTATTTATTTATTTATTTATTTATTTATTTATTTATTTATTTATTTATTTATTTATTTATTTATTTATTTATTTATTTATTTATTTATTTATTTATTTATTTATTTATTTATTTATTTATTTATTTATTTATTTATTTATTTATTTATTTATTTATTTATTTATTTATTTATTTATTTATTTATTTATTTATTTATTTATTTATTTATTTATTTATTTATTTATTTATTTATTTATTTATTTATTTATTTATTTATTTATTTATTTATTTATTTATTTATTTATTTATTTATTTATTTATTTATTTATTTATTTATTTATTTATTTATTTATTTATTTATTTATTTAATTATTTATTTATTTATTTATTTATTTATTTATTTATTTATTTATTTATTTATTTATTTATTTATTTATTTATTTATTTATTTATTTATTTATTTATTTATTTATTTATTTATTTATTTATTTATTTATTTATTTATTTATTTATTTATTTATTTATTTATTTATTTATTTATTTATTTATTTATTTATTTATTTATTTATTTATTTATTTATTTATTTATTTATTTATTTATTTATTTATTTATTTATTTATTTATTTATTTATTTATTTATTTATTTATTTGTACTGTTGCTATGTAGAGGTGTTCGTCGGGTGAGGCTCTGCCAGAAGTTCGAGTCCTGCTGCGTTGTACCGGCTACTATCAGATATGTACCTTCGTACTCGATCGTCTAACTCCTTATGCCTGGATCTACTAGACGCAATACACCTACTTTTAATAGTCGTGTTGAAGATCTCATCTATACCCTAATTCTCTTCCCGTATTTTCTTTTATTCGTGTACATTGCTTAAAACAATGCACAAGTATTAAATGCACATATATGCAGACACAAGTCCACTCTCGAAACAAGAATTGAGTGCATATACTCCCTGAGCCAAGGAATATTTCAGCTAAACTACTTTATAAAATCGCTGCGAAAATGTGCAGAACAAACACATGAGACATGTATACACTACAAGCAATTCTGGAAGAGTATTTATGGCTCAGTTACAGTGTTTATCCCCTGGGAGAAGGATTTGTTGTTTTGCTTTCTCTCTGCGAACGTCAGTTCGATATCATTGGCGGCGTTCCTTTCGTGGACATTTGCGGGTACATGTGATATTGAAAAGGAATAAATCCGGAAACAACTTATCCGTAGCTACCAAGTCAACCATTAAACTGTTTTAAGCCTTTTTAATTTTGGTAGTTTTGCTACGGCTTCAAAGTTTAGAAGAGTTGCAGTGTGGTAGAAGTATAAGGAAAGTACTCCGCAGGCAAGCTCCTCAGCTTCCGGGTGTATTATGTCACATACCGTGCTGACAAGCAAACGAACGGGAATAAAAATAAAAAGAGACGAAAACTTTAGCGGGGCAGGAAAATTGGGTTGACATCATGGAGAGATGACTCTGTCAAGAACCGGCGAAATCGATATGCATTTAGCTTCCCTGCCCCGGAGCCTTAACCGAAAGGTGAGCCTATACCAGAAGACATCAACAGTATGACATGTTCTGACACGACTGACATCTCTCTATCCTCCTGCTCCCTCTTCGTATACAACAAATCTCATGAAACTATGGCACCAAAGCTAACCACAATGTTACAAGGGGCATCGTAATTTTACAATAAATACCCACTTCCTTATATATTATATCTTCCTGAGATAATTTAAGTAATATATCACTAAGCAAATCTGTCACTGAGGAATCGAGAAGAGAGAATGAAATAGGGTTTGTTATTCCACTTTAATTTAAACTGGGATTTTTCTGGTGTCGTCCCTTTCACGGCAGCTGTGAGATCGACAATTCACAATCTTCACTCTCAGAAAACCATAGGTAATTTCCGCTGAAGCGATTTACGTGCTCGCAATTAAAGAACATTTAGGATAAATAGACATGATAGACTGTACTTCACTGCTATATCCAAAGCTTTTTTAGAAAATCGAAATTCGAGGGTATCACAAATTGATGTTTTTTGCGTTAGCCCTCCTTGATAATACGCTTCCACAAGATATGCTGAACACTACAACCCCCCTTAAAAGCGTTATACTCCATAAACAAAACACAGTCTATAATGAAAAGCAGCAGATTAATTTTAGCTCAATCGAAATTTCTTAAGCTCAAAATAAAGGCCCAAGCACTTCGCTTGCAGCATCAGCTTCCATGTCACTTGAGGATCAGTTAGGTGTAGTGTTACTAGAGAGCTCATTGAATACAGTAAAGGAAACATGGTGATAGGTTTCCATGATCCCCACTGTCTCTCCTTCTGCAAAAAGTATCCCACAATTTCTGAAAGGTACGTGGTTTTTACTTTTCCTATCTTACGTACTTACCTACACTAAGTTGAAATATTGTACTGCACCCAAAATTCAAAATATAGAGCTTACTGGAAACATACTGTGTTGTGGACACCTGAACACAAAAATCAATTTTAAAAGAAGAATGTGTGTAAGAGAGAGCGCGACGGAAATAACAAGCTGCGTTTCAAAGACCAATTTACTTATCGCTTCAGCCTCATACCTTTGTACTTACAATGGTATATTTAAAGAAACAAATTCTGTCAACGTTTAACTGCATCAACATGAATTATATAGAAAGAAAAGGTTTAATAGGCGCAGTTTTGTGCAAGCTACATACATTTTGGGGCAAAAGTCACAGATTCAGGGGTGGGTTGTTGACCTGGAGCTTGCTGACCTGGAGCTTGCTGTTGCATACTGCAGGCGAAGCTCCTTTGCCAGCTCCCTCAACTACTGGGAGAATTATTGCATTTTCTGTACATATGTTTTAATATAATTAGAGAGAGGTAGAGCGACAAACAAAGACAACGGTCTTCGCAATTAGAGCGTAATTGCTTTTATCAGTGACGAATATTTTCATTATTATTTAAGACAGGCATGGAAAAGAAAGTGTTTCTCAGGTAGCATTTGAAGAGGTAGAACTGAGTGAAGTTACTAGGTTCTATACGAGTTGTAAGGCTGCATTATAAAATATTTATAGCTATTAATATCCATTTTCTCCCCTTTAAAATTTACAGCGTTTTTGTTGATCCATAATGTTTCCCGCAGAAGATCTATTCTCCAGTTGCAATTACGTTTACGCCCGGGCCTTAAAGTACTTACACGTTGTAAATCGCCATTAAGGTAGCTGTCTCATGCGTTTATGAGAACTCCTAAGTGGTTTACCGGAAAAAAACAAGTCAGTGTGAGAATATAATGTCATATCGGCACGTTGGCCATAGTAGCTCTATGGTTAGAGCGGCTGGACGGCAACCAGAAGATTCGTGGTTCAAATCTCGGCTATGGCATTGCATTTTTCAGTCTGACTATCTTTCCATGCTTTAGCCCTCACACGGCCATGTGAATGAACAATTAACTTCCAACAAATTTTTTATTTATTTGAATACAATTCCAACACACACACATTAGCCTGTAAGCGAAATCCGACCTAGTTTAGCGGCGAAAGGGGAGGATGGGAAAACATTTCATCTGGATGAGACCGTCTCGTCCTGGTTTGATATCAAATGTCTGACAGTAAAACATTAATCTTTAAACGTAGATCAGTTTCAGGTTCAGGTGCGAAGACAATGGAAGCGCGGAGAGCAAGACAAACATAAATTAGAGTGGTAGAACCAGGTAAGATGTGGGGACTGGTGGTTTCGTATTTCCTAATTAACAAAAAACCACTGAGCATTATATTGGCGCAATTCCTTGCACTCGATAAGACGAGATGGATCGTGTGTGAGATGAAGTGTAACGATTAAGATAGTTTTGACGAACAGCGGAAGGTGTTTTTTGTAATTTACGTCTTCCAACGTTAAGTCATATCGGTCGGTGAATGAGTTGGGTGAAATGATGCTCAAATGAGTCCAGGGTCCATGGAGCTTAGAGTTACCCTACATTCGTCTTGAAGGATAAGGGAAAACCCTGGAAAAAACCTTACCCAGATAACTCACCCTGACCGAGATTCGAACTCGGGACCTCGTGAACGTGAGGCAGACATGCTACCATCTACGCTACCGAGGCGGGCGGAAGGTGTTAACAGTATATAAATTATCAAATACCGGTGACCTCACAGGTAGAGGTATTAATAATTAGTCCAGATAATTAAGAATCCATGTAGCTGTTTCGTACATCCCAAAAGATTAAGATCTCAAGAGTTTATTACCTATCCTGGAGTCCTTGACAGCATATTCATACTGTCACGGCAACAGGCATTAAAGTTTCGGCACAAATAAGAAAACAGTCGGCGGATAAAGTTTCGTGGTAATAATGAGACTTGCTACGCAGTTAATGATAGTGCGGCTATTGTAAACAAGCGCCGGCAAGCAAAAGATAACTGAGGTAAAGGACTCGCCGGCATAGATTAAGTTACGCTTCTAGAATGTGATAGAATGTTTGGTTTCTTTATTTTTCCGGAAATTTCTGGACTGATAGAGATTGTTCGGGTTCTGGCTTATTGTAGAACAATCTAGAGTTACGAATTAGGTATTTAAGGACGTGACGTCTCGCAAAGTGTCAGTTGTACACAAGAGTAAGCAGAGGTAGTTGTGAAACAGTGTTGTGAAATGAGAGACAGCTGGAAGTGTTATTGTAACGAGAGCTAATCTGCTGTCACTGTTGTTATTGTCATCCACCTTGGAAGACTGTGTATATGCGATGTGATGTTGTTACGTGAGAATTGAACAGTGTATTTCGACGAAAATAAAGGAGATTTTTAATTTCTGCAACTCGGCCCTTTAATTCTACGTACCCACAAAGTCACAATAGAATTAGAATACACACTCCAGGACTTAGGCATGACTACTAGGTTGTAAACGTTTTAGAATCCTTACCTACGCATAGCAATTTTTATTCGTTACAAAATATCGACCGAAGGTCTTCATACTATTATTGGTGAACGTAACCGAGTTGACACCGGACGATTATATTTGTGATTACATAATATATGAAAGGACAATTACAAATTGTTTATGTAGTACGTTAACGCAGTGTCACAGACGAGCTGTCTGTTTTCTAGTATGCATGGAAATAAATGTGATTTAAGAGATTTGTGTACTCTGTGTAAAGAAAATGCTATATCCTTTCGTCCAGTTAGTTGTACAATACGTCCATTCCAGCAAATAACATGTGCTAATTCGCTACTAATTCAATTATACGTCGCTAGACCGGGGAAGGTCCCGAAATAATGTTAACGTCGAATCAATCAATGCAGACACACACGTTTAATTGCTACAGTTGGGACGTGGACAAACTGCGCGCTGTGCGTTCCACGGTGCTAACTAGGTTATTGCTAGTCGATAATCAGCAGTTATCTCTTGAGATTTCAGCACTTTTTATTTTTACAGAGCCAAAGATGAGACAAAAATTTGAAAAAGAAAATTACCTCCGTAATTATTTATTCACGTTTATAAAGACAAAAGATGTGAAACTGTCAGAAGTTCAAAAGGGTTTATCTAGCGTTATTATTTGTGTCCCAAGTCGGTATGTGTATCAGAGGTAGTAAATTGCCACATCAACGAGTGCCAATGCTATATACAAAGTACTGCACGCTGGCAATTGCCCTGCTACGGGTGACCAAATTACGAGGGTGGTGTAATTTGGATCTAGTCGTATTGCCATCAAATGTGATAGTCCTTTGTCACACCACCAACCAAACGGTATTGGAAACGGCGTAATTAAGCAGTAGGACAGAACTGGTTGGATTGGTGTGAACCGTAGCTATATGATGCAGATCCCCACTCATCAACAGTTGTCTGACTCATGCGTTGCAATCATATTATCTGAAAACCCGTTAATTGATGTACATGTTAATTTGCTTCTGTGTTGACTGTCAATGCAAGTGGGTCGGGTTAAAGATACAATACGCTTGTGATAGCGTTAATACAGACTAATATGTGCAGCGTGCAGATAGTTAAGAATTACAGAAAAATGTACAGTTTTCCTATGGTGAGTTAGCTGAATAGTTTTGGTATTAATATTACCCATCAAGTAATTAAATAATATCGTTAAACCCTGGACATCGTCAAAGTACTTGTCGGCCACTCCTAATCACACCTTGGGTACTACATCAACGTTCTGGTCTGCCAATGACTTTTGTTATTTGAAGAATTCATTAAAATATGTTGTTTCCTTGTATATTTTCTCGTTTCATTTTATTTAAATATCTATACTGTTACTTCAGCTCATCCTGCAGATTGAGAACTAAACAAAACAGCGCTTTACAAAAATTTCATTAGCAATATCTTGCTGCACAGAATCTAATTCGATCAGGTAATGTTTTTCTTTCAGAGCGTGTTACACCAGGGCAATGATGGGGAAGTTTACTTAAATTAATTACATGGAACCCAAACATTTCTAGCATGATTTGGAACCACAGTTCTATGATATCATTAAGGCACAAAGTTCAGTAGGTTATACCATTTTGATTCAACATATCCTTCACCTGATACTGCTAATTATTTTGCACCCGATTAACATAATCTATGTTAATTATGAAAGGAAAACATCACATGAAGGTTTGCTCTTAAATTCCGAACATTCAAACTCAAAGCTTCATTAATAGAAATTTACCAATACAAGAACAAATTCAGATATCCTCCACAGCGCGAAGGGGATATCATTTTATACTGGTTATGAGCACCTTGTATCATAGCATATCATATGCAGTAGAAGACCAAATTAACGTGGTTCTTGGGCTACATGCTTTACCTCCACTGTATAACGATTCCGCGGAATATCGAAATGTGAGCTTAGATGTGACAAAAGTCGATCCCGCGGAGATGTAAGAAAACATTCGCGCAATAATAAATTACAGTAGGTAGGTACATAAATGTTATGTAATATAAAGTACAGCACTTTCAAATACAGTTACTCACCAGTAGTGTTGCAGGTGAATTCCAGTTCTGAAATCGATCGCACTTTACACTATTGGTGTTCTCAACACGTTACTTTACACACAAAAGGCGTGATTCAGACTAAAACAACATTTTCATTTTCCCAGATCATAGAATTCCCTTAGACACACATGTTTTAGCCCCATTATTTCCATGTCCCGTTACAGCAATAAAGTGGCCAAGGTCAATGCTAGGGGTGTGATGAGGGCGAAAATTGTACTGCAGAACCGCTCTTTGAAGACATTTATAAAGTCAACTTTTAAAAGTAAACAAATGAATACAAATAAATTTAAAAAATATGGTTTTACTTTTCGGGGGACATAATTAACACTCTATTTCGGACTTCTACTGTATATTCTAAAATTATAGTTAATGCATAAAAATACACACTGGCGTGCGCTGTTTTATATTTTTACCTATATTACAGAACAAGTGATGAAGGTTTAATGATCTTTTTATTTAGTTTAAAACAATCCCCAAAAACAATGATCTGCCTAAAATGGTGTAGGGATTCGAAACTGGATACTCATTATAATGATCAGACTGCTCTTAGTTGTGATCTTGGAAAGCCTGTTGAGATGAATGTGTATTTTTGGACATAACTTCAGCCCAACTTGCCTTACGGAAGCTCTATTTCTGTGAAAAACAACTATTCTTTTACAATTATGACAAAACTATTTTCCTATATTTTCACGTTCACAACTCAAATGATTATCTGATATACCATCTCCCTTCTGAGGTTGCAAACTTTCACGTAAACTGTAAACAAATTTTAATCGAATGTTGTAGCATTATAGGCTGAAAACTTTGTAATCAAAGCTTCAAGGAAATATCTAAAAATTGTTCTGAACATTTTGAAATTACTGATGCACCATAATTTCATACACGAAGAAAACACTGTAAGAAACTATAGATTTATGTACAACATATCTGCACTGCTATTTGTCGGCCTCCGTGGCCTAGGAGCAATATGTCAGCCTATGGTTCTCAAGATTGCGCATTCAAACTCCGCGGAAGGTAATATATTTTTTTCGAGCGTAAAAATGCTTAGCATGGCTTCCTTTGGAAGAGAAGCAGGGCCGGTGGTTTCGTGTCGTAGATTTACGGCACGTAAAATAATATAAACCTTGACAAAGAGGTTTCTGAGCCAAATTAAGCGGCCATACACGCACAATGTTGTAGAATGGGACGCTGAAATCGACAGTAGTTGAAGAACGTCCACAAATAAAAATTCAGTTTCAATTTCTGCACCTATGTCTCTCTAGCGTATCTGCCTCACGTTCAGGAGGTCCCGAGTTCGAAGCTCGGTTAGGGTGAGTTATCTGGGTCAGGTATTTTCCGGGGTATTCCCTTATTCTAAAGGCGAATGTCTGGTTGCTCTAAGCTCAATGGACCCTGGACTTACTTGAGCATGATTTCAAACATTTCATTCATCGTCCGATATAGCTTGCTCAGGCATCTGGAAATGTCTTTGGGAAATGCTTTTGTTCCTAAATCAGCCTACAAAAAGTATACCATTTAATATTGGAGTGTACCAAAGGTCGGAGGGATGTGTTGCTCGCATGCTATACAAGTTAGCTGGACACAAAGTATGAATGACATAGTTGTATAGCACGACCATCAAATATGCAAACATCGAAAGCAACGTAATGTAGTACTTTGCGAACTAGTGAAGCATTGCCTTGCAAGTGTATGCAGACGCCAGGCAGGGGTGTAGTGTAACGGGACTGTTTTGTATCTGTTCGCAGTGAGGCGGTTGTCATGGTCAGACTGTACCGACCTGCAGTTGTTTACACGTGCGAGCGATAACAGTACAGTCCATGTGCAGTATACTTATGGGAAAACCCACACGTCTCCGGCCTTTACTAATAATCTGATATGTTGCATTCGCATAAATTGTTCTTACTAATTATGGTTTATTTCTATGTAACTATTTTTATTTCTGTGTAGCTTCTAAAACCATTTCTACTAATGTTTCTATTCTTCATGTTAATCGTGATAAACGTTTGCAGAAGTAGTTTCATTACTCATTTCGCTGTGGGTACAACAGGTACAGAGAAGCCTCACGTTCAAGAGGTCCCGAGTTCGAATCTCGGTCAGGGTGAGTTACCTGGATAAGGTATTTTCCGAGGGTTTCCCTTATCTTGATAGACGAATGTTGGGTAACTCTAAGCTCCATGGACCTCGGACTCATTTGAGCACCATTTCACCCATTTCATTCATCGTCCGATATGACTTAACGTTGGAGGACGTAAATTGCAAAACAAAACAAACAGAAACAGAGAAACGCAAAGTATAGTCAGATTTTTAAAGTTCAGATCCTTATGCTAGCCTTAGTATGGACGAATATATTGAAGCAATTGGTGTGTTAAAAGAGAAACACAGTTTTTGTGAAATATGTTTTGTCTGTCTCTTAAGGTTTAGCAGTTCTGCAAAATGATAAATAACTTCTGAATGAAGAGCACTTCACGCATTACTCCCAGAATATTATAGATACTACATTTTAATTACCACATAGAATGTTGAAGTATATCCTATTATTGTAATAAAATAAATGGTAGCTTGGTCTGTGGGAGTTTCTTGCGAAACTTCATGTCACATCCACGTCTTTGGAAAATATGGAACTTAAATACCAGGTTTGGTAGAGTTACGCTGTTCACACACATGCACGTGGCAAGTTTTCCTTTGAAAATGATTTTCTTTTTGGATTTAGGGGGTCTCAAAATACTTATTTCTAGAAAAAACTTGGTGTAGAATTTTTGGTGGAATGCAATAACATCTCTATCTACTAGATCCAGCAATAAAGGCATTTTTCCGCTGGCACACCTAGTCAGATAATCTGCACGAGGTTTCCGATATGAGGTTTCCCTGTGTCATTAGGCAATGTCACTAGAGTATTTTCTCTTTTATAGCAATTTTCCTATCCATTTTCTTTCATTTGTTTCACCTCTTCTCCTTCAGGGTTGTGGTACCGATTGAGAGCTATTGGTATTGACTGTTCTTAACTCCTAAATGGATAACCTTTTTGCAAAGAAAAGTGCAGCTGTTTAAAATGAATAATGCAAAGAATAAACACTCTTTTGGTCCTATGCGAATTATCATTAATTCAAATACTTTTTCTTAAGAATTGTGCAAAATTTATACGAATGATGTTCTACACAATTCTTTAAAATGTATGTATTTCCGTTAGTAATGCTGATTTTAATTGGTACTTTATAGATTTTTGTAAGTTTCTAGTTCTACATCGGTATTCCTGTGATAATTCTGTTTCAGAATCATTTCTGTTCAATGGTGTACCTACCTAAGAAACCCCTTAGCTAACAGACCAACACCTATACTTATTTTGTATGGTTGAGTGTGTGACAGTATGATTTGTTCTACTTTTCTTCCGCTTGCCTTCCCTGCATTGCTACCTTAATTCTATTCGTTTAAGACATTTTATATTTTGGTGTAAGGTCATTTTAATTTTGCTGGTAACTATTTCACCATAAGTTGATTCCTACTATAAATTAAGGTGCTCTAATCTTTTTAATATCTATTATTTGGATGCGAAATACATTATAGATTTGCCAGTATCCTCCTAGGTCCTTACAATTTAAGTGTAAAGAAACACAAACAATTTTGAATGCGTTACATTTATTTAACTTAAAGAAGTGGTGAAACAAAACCATATATTTAATTAGCCTAAGATATTGTTATGATATCCTCATGAAAACCTTTTCCTTAAGCTCTTTCTTATATATAAATATTAATCCTGCTTACCTCTTTTTAAAATGGTTAAAGTTCGACTGCAGATTTACCACGAAAAAAAGAAAAATTCTGAAAAGATTAGCTATTAGCCTCCAATGAGGAGATAAACGCCTGCATTGAGCAGATGAATCCAGATTTCATCAATGACCATCGTTGCTCTCTCAGGTAGCCGAGCCGGTCCTCCTCCTTTCCTATCTTACATCCTTCTTAAAGATCCAGTTTCTGTCACCAATTAAATCACAGTGTTGGAAGAACATATTCTCTAAGGAAAGTTCTAGAATTTAGAGATTCTCAAGGACTAATATTCTCTTTAAATATAATTAACTGTGATTATTCAGAGCGGAGTTATTCATTTACAGTGATTGAATTAACCCTTGATGATAGATTCAAGTCCATTATTTACATAGGAAAACTATCTTCATGTATCATTTATTAACGTTATTAGCATTATAAAAATACCTAGATTTCACTGGAAGCAATTTATTGCAGGTCCTTTAACTTGAATTGCGTTTTATCCTTGTATTTAATTAGATTCCTTCATTTTATTTTAACTAAATGATGCCATTTCCTAGGAAAAATAAAATTGACGATCGCACCTTTATCTTACTGATATTTCGCAAATTATTCATTTACTCAGTAAAAAATCAGTACACTACATTTACTATGGGCACCATAGGCATCTTAATGATTTATGAATCAATTTCATAGTTTTAATGAACTTAGATGACATCAGATCAGGTTCTGGAATTTCTAACCCATCATCATAATGACTTAACAATTAAATAATAATAACTTTGCTACACATATTATGTCTGGAATAGCGGGACTGCATGTGGCATTTCGGGTCCCATACCTGCGTTGCGTATTTTCGGCCCACTCGTCATTTTGCGTTTGAAAAGTTGCGATAGGTAGCGATCTGTAGCTCACGAAATCCAAAATTATGACATGGTGCTCTAGTCTCTTCTCACAGGCTGGACGATCATATAATTTTGATCTACAGCTGTCGGTGTGAGATCGACAGTGGTTTTGGTAGGCCAAGGGTCACAAAGGGTTTTGCGTTAGAAATTTAATCTTTTTACATAACTATATAAATGTGCTAAAGATTAAATTTCTATTCTCACGGAGCAGTCTATACGTATAATGCTGCTGTCGAAGATTTCCTAATTGTTGATGTTTGGATGCTTAAGATGAATAAATGCATAATGAGTTATAAAAATCGTATTTCCAATTTGTGTGTGCTTGTGCGATACAAGCATATTTTTCGGTGGAGAAGTGCAGAATCAGCTGTTCTGAAACTTGGGAACTTGATGTATAATATATCTTAGGATCGACATAGACAATTTGTATATACTCATTTTAATGTATGTTCACAGATGAGGGTTCTAATGATGCGAAAAATAAATATAATAAATATCCCGCTTACTTTCTTAAGAAAGCGTTGCAAAGCAATCATTTAAATGCAGACTATTTAAATTAATACCATATTTTCCATAGTTAGCTAATTTAACACGATATGCCAATTTTTGTTGCTATTATTAGTGAACATAAGAATTAACTACGCGAAGCGTATCGCTTTTATAAAGCACGAAGGAAAAATACAGCACTGGTTACCTTTGATCCATTCATGTATGCATTTATTTCTATTAATAACTTCGAAAATATTTTATTACTGTTTTCACAAATATGATTTTAAATTTTGGTCAGAGAAAGA
>CM060948.1:102405532-102515690 GCA_030765055.1 Mantis religiosa | reverse complement strand
CGCAATAATGTAGGCAGAACTGAGGGTTCTGCTATTGCTACGTAAGCACAATTACATGTGCATTAGATACGCATTTGTGATCTGTCAGTATGGATCAATATACATTTATATCCATAGAGCGAATACAATTACGCACGATGTGCACGATGTGGTTTAGAGTTAAATCTGTATGAGTCTTTTAGAAGATTAAACAAATGGCACATGCATATTACCAACACGTTTACTCATTTCACTGGAGGATCATGGGACGCCCAACGACTAGGAAAAGTAGCATTTTCGCGTGTAAAGATCATAAATATTTTCGCTAAAGTTATCCTGATAATGGCCTTCATATCATAGCCGCTTTAACGCTGGCCACACATGACCTTTCTCAACACAGTAGCTCGACGAGGGACGTGGAGAACACATCACGTCAAACGACCTACGATAACAACGGCGTAGGTACTGTTTTCCAGGCGCTTTGATTTGCTCTACGCGGTAAAGAATGTTTAGTGGCTGGAGCGCAACATAGAAACGCTTGGTTTTCCGTATATGTCTCTAAAATATACATCAGAAACGTAAAAACACATTAAGAGCCTTTGGTTAACTTTGTCCCAATAGGAAAACGTGCATCGTAATGCTACTTGCCATTTTTTTAGTCAATTTTCATGCTTGTGATATTAAATCATTACTGTATATCAGAATTATTTATTGTTTTATAATATTTCTATACTTTCATGTTTCAAATAAAGCGATAACTAGAAATACATTTAGCTTTAGGAAAATTTCACTACAATCATATGTTTGTTGCAAGATGTTACGGTAACAACTTTTCGGTTACAATATTTGCTTGAAGAATATGGAGTACCGTTAAGAAAATTATCAATGACAGCCGTAAATTGTAGCAATTCCGAATTAATCTTACAGTTTAGCTATCGTCATTTCCTTGTGTTGCTGTTGGTGTTTGGAAGTTAAAAGTTGGTTTGTGAAGCACGTATCATTAAGGTTGGCCTCGGAGCTGGAAATTGTCAAACATGGCTTCTAGCGTACTTAAAACAGGAAAAGGAAAAGAAAGTTGGTTAACTATGTCAGTTCTTAAATGTCCTTAGTAATAAACTTAGATTGTGAGATTTGACTTTGCATTAGTCACTCTATCATCTATCCACTTAGCATCCAGCATTTTGATGCACGTCCCTGTTAATATTTAAGGTACTAGTAATATTTGAGCTAACCGAGCGGGCTGGCTCTGGCGGAAACACTTTTGGGAGATCCCGGGTGCAATTTACAGTGAGCGAACAATTTGACCTAAGTTCTTTTTTTTTTCATAGATTATCTTGTTCACTAGGCTAATTCTCAGTTACGCACCCTTCTTACAACCACTTTCCGTCGCTCTACTTCAGTTCACCTTCATTTCAATCCAGTCCTTCCAGGCTGGGAAGTGTCGGCGATTGGCGAGTATGGTGCTGCTGCTGTGTGGGAACTTCGAACACATAACTGCTGTTCTCGTGTAGGGGCTGCGTTTTAACAGTCTGCTCTGCTGGACAGGTTTGGCGTGGTCGAAACCCACGTGGTGGCTGGCTGGATGAAGTAAACTGGTGCCCAGATGAGCAATCCCTAGCCCATATTAGGGACCTCTACTTTGGTTGGTGCCCCTAGCGTGCTGCTATCTCAACCATTCGTCCTTAGGATCTTACATAAAATTGCCCGTCGTGAACACTAGATGGACTTCTCTCCGCTTCTAGCCCATCCCAGTCCAGATCAGTCGTTGCACATTCCATTCCTTTTGGGCGGATATCTGACCTGTTTCTTTTTTGTGCTTTTCATAGGTTTGTGTGTAGTTGCTGAGGTGGATCATGACCTACTCTCTGTTGCCATTTCAGCTCGGTTGGTAAGAGCACCGGAATAATAAATCGAAAATCCCTATAACACTCAACTATAATATTGACCTTCTTTGTTAGGTGTTCCAACTTAGGCAATAGACGGCATGGGTGAAAGCACATTTAATTAACATCTGCGTTTCTAAAAGAGAACAAAACATTTAATTACTGCTCAGATTCCGTACTGCCAACTTACATACTCTTTTATTTGTTTTCTGAATGGGATACTTTTTTAATTATTGGGAATCTAGTAATGTCCTCTTTTAATTGAGTTTGGTATTTATTTTGATACACAGTCACCTTCATTCTTTAAGCGTTAAAGTGCGTTAAAGTGCATCCAATCTTGTTACAAAATATATCAATATATAATCAACCGCGTGGAATACTTTAAACATATTTTAAAAGTGATTAGAGTGTTCAATGCATTTGAATGCTACTCATTAGCGTAAAATGAATGGACAGCAAAATATTAAGAAAAGTGCATCTTATTATAGAGATATGAAAAATATAATTTTATAACTTTCAATGTAAGTTACTGTTTATGCTTTACGCCATAACAGTATTAAGCGGATATAGCACTGATAACTGCTTACAAAATTGATCTCAAATAACACCATTTAAAACTGCAAACTTACTTTCCAGTTAAAATAAAGCGAAAAGTGAACCATAATATTTCTGTATATGCTCTATTCAATTCTCCAACTTCTTAATCCCACTTAACGGAATTACTCCAGTAAAACCGAAAAAATAAACATTTTACAAATACTTACATCAAATTAGATGTTAATTGGGAACACCTTCGTTGTTTTCTATCTTCTAAAAAAACTGTAATGATTTTTATTATATATGTTCAATATAATTACATGGATAGTAAAATATATAAGTAATTTTTATGCATAGAGTTTTAAGTCCAACTTATTTCATGGTATATTATAAAATTTTGTGTAAGTTTGAATGTAGAAAATATGTACATTCTTACAGCAGGAAAAGTGTAGTACTTAATAAAATAAATTTCATGTAAAACTTCTTTGTAGCTTTGGTCTCTCCGAAATATTCCACGTTATAAGCTTACATTCATTCCAGGCGTCAACTAACGAACATGCTCGAAAGCCTATTTTTACTACCCGTATTCCACTCGAAGATCCCATATGAGGTTTTACCGAAAGCACTGCTTTTGAGTCTCTCTGCATAACAATAACAATTAGCTAAAGAACCGTAAGCATGTGAACAGTAGTAAAAGACGAATAGCCGGTTCAATAAAAAATGCACGTGTCTAGAGCTGCGAAATGTAGACTTAAAAGAAACTCCCCTCCGAATATCCTTTACTGAGCATAGGTTTGGAACATTTAGATTTTATCTGAAATGGCTAAAGATTTTAATTCAAATACCATATATTGAAATTACCTTTGCGACAAATGAAATATTTATTTCGAATTTTGTGTAAAAATCCCTTTAAGTCCTCTTAAATCTAAATTCTTTTGAAAGAGCCGTAAGAGTTGGACCAAACTTTACTATACAATGTAGAGTAACAAATGCTGATCATGCTAAAGTACACAATTTTTAATATACATATTTGTCACATATTTCTTGTTATTGGTTCAAATTATTAAATAATTAATGTTTTTCTCAACTGCAGTGTCGTTATTCTCTTTTTCCTTGTAGTCAAACAATGAGCATGGAATTTGAAAGCCATTCGCTAGTGACAGTTTAATTTCAACAATTTGACTCTCGCTTTGTTCATCATACAAGGATATGCGTAAATTTGAAGCTATCTGAGAAGCAACTATAAGAATTGTTTGTAAAAGTAGAACTTTAAACACAAAGTCATGCTATTGCAATATATTAGACTTCTACCTATCTACCCACCCACCATGAATTGACATTTGAATGCAGCTTCTGCATTTGTGTATCACCAGGCACTTATTGCTTAGTTTAAGTATTTTTCAATTAAAATGTATCATGGATGCTGTAACATAGAGAGAAGAATCATTTTTATATAAGGAGTTACTGCAAAGTGTAACAGATATAGTTAAGTTAATTTTTCGTTAGTAGAAAAAGTTATAAAATATTTCACATCAATTTCTTATGAAGGGAAAATATTAACTTTCCTTAAAGTTCAATCCATAGTAGCATAAGGTAAGACTGTCATTGCATTTTATATTCTTACAGGAATTCAGCACCGATATTTGGTGAAATCTAGGAAAATTGACATTTGGATTTTGCATAACGATATTTGGCGTCTATAATTTCATTAATAACTTACACTTTCGATGTGCTGGACCTTTACCCTTACATGCAGCAAAATGAATTTTATGTTCACGTTTATTTTTTAAGTTCTTAAGAATTAATTTTTGGAGACAACTTTCGCTGGTTCAAAATATTCCTCATGATAAAGGTTACAATTCCTACTAAAGGTTTCGTATAAATTTTAATCAGCCAGAAAACTAAAACCGTCGTATACATGTCGTATCTTAATGATCTTTGACTTATTTTACAGCAGCCTCATCGAATGAAAGCTTTGGAAAATAGTACTTTAAGTTAGACAATCACTTAAAATGCATTTATATGTCATTGCCTTTTAATGCTATTTAGTGTGACTTTTACGCACAAGAGTTCATATAGGTAGCTCCAGCTTCACGTTCTTCGCATAACTTTTCCACTTTAGCGCTTCCATGGAATTTCATAAAAATGAAAGTAAGAAGCTGGATCGGAAAGTTCGTGAAGAACTTGATTTTAATAAACTTTGAAATACTGGGTTTATTAATTTAACAGTGCCTTAGAGCTCATTAATACGTGAAGAGGTTTTCATCTCCCTTCGCTAACAATAGAGTTATTAACATTCCGCCAGCTTATAATTTTTCGAAAAGAAATTTCTAAAAGAAAATTGGTAGGAGGAGGGTCTGGATTACACCACCATGCATCGCCTACGTACAAGTTTTCTTGTGCATATCTGGTGTGTAGACTACAGCAACTTTAGGAAATGAATATTTTATGTATTGTTGGCAACTTGATATTGAAGAGGTCATGAGCAAAAGCAAGTTTTGTCATTTTTAGTAAAAATGTGTTAAATAATATGATGTAGCGGCACCCACATACCTATACAGAATAAAGAAATAAATGTATCTTTTGTGGAATGGTTAGACGACTTACTCACAAGGATTGAGGTTCAGTTTAAGCGGCCGAATGTGGAATTTGCAGTGCACTGTGTGAGTATTGCGCCTTTCCCTTACTACCCAGTCCATCGGTTGTACATCAGCACTGTCATTCTCAATTCCACTGTCACTCCCTCCTTTAATGTAAAGTATTACACGGAACGAGTATGCAAACTTAAAAATAGTTTTTTCCGGGGTTTCCCTTTTCTTGAAAGAAGAATGTTGGGAAACTCTAAGCTCTGTCGACTCCGGACTCATTTGAGCATGACACCGCTCATTTTATTCATCCTACGATGTGAGCTTGCTAGCTAGAGGACATTAAACCATCAAAAAGGAACCTAGAATACAGGTCATTTCTGGCATCTTCTTTGTGTAAAACTCAAGTAACTTACGCTTATACAGAAGTAAACTGAAGGAGTATTTACTGCCAAAGCAGTTATCATTTAAAGCAAATATTTATAAGAGTAATTGTGCTGTTAGCCTTTTAAATATTGTCACTATATTGACTGTCCTCTGTCGCATTTCAAGACAGTGTTGCATAATATAAGCTATGTTTAAGCTACCGGTCATCCAATACGAAGGCTTGGTTATAGAAACAATCACATGCTATTCCTTCTGGGGTGGAATATATGTACAGGCTGGAACAGGCCCGCCTCGGTAGCGTAGATGGTAGCGTGTCTGCCTCACGTTCAAGAGGTCCCGAGTTCGAATCTCGGTCACGGCGAGATACCTGGATAAAGGTTTTTCCGGGATTTTCGCTTATCCTGATAGACGAATGTCGGATAACTCTAGGCTCCATGGACCCCGGACTTATTTGAGCATCATCTCATCCATTTCATTCATCGTCCGATATGACTTAACGTTGGAGGACGTAAATTACAAAAAGAAGGGGGGAATGGACCAGGTGGCTGAGAAAATGATCGGATTCAACACAGATTAGAATGGGCGTTCCTTTTTTCGATAACGCTCTAAGAAATTTATGCATAACGATATCGGCGTTAACTTTGGCTGTACGTAATATGCATTACATCTCTACTGTATTTTCAGCGAAATAATTAATGAAAGCAAGTTTAAAAAATTTACTAATTTTAAATGAAGCAAGAAATCGTGCAATAAATTTCAAAATAAAATGGGTAGAGCTCTTTAGAATATGAGCTCCAGAATACGCTTGCGTGTTTATTCACTCATGTGGTGAAAAAATTAAATATTTTAATGCAATATTTAACGAAATGTAATAAAAGAAAGCAAACGCTTTTATGTTCCAGTTTAATACATTATATGCAGTAAATATGTAGAATTTGTTGAACAGAGTTACTAGTCAGTGAGCTAGGAGCGGTGTTAATGTAAATTTGTGTAAGATACTGAATTAAATGAAGATTATAGACTGTTTTTATTGATCTTCATTTTGAAATGGCTGTGGTGGTTTTGATGAACCCTTGCTGCAAATACAAACTACACAAACATTATTTAAGGCCCTTTAGACTGAAATGATATGTTATCTGAGTTAGGTTTCAATGTAACTGTTTTGTAAAAATTTTTAGTCCGTGCCAAGTTGTTAGCCAATCTGAATAATGAGTGTTAAATAAACATAACACTGGAAATTAATTGTTCTTCACACTAGCCGTGTGTAGGACGCACTATGAAGGGGTAGAGTCAGACTGAAAAATTCAATGCCATAGCCGGGATTTGAACCATGGATCTTCTGGTTTCCAACCAGCCACTCTAGCCATTTGAGCTACTATGGCCAACTTGCCGATATGACATTAAATTCTCCAACTGACTCGTGTTTCTCCCGGTAAACCACTTAGGAGCTCTCATAAACATATAAGACAACTACCTTAATGGCGACTTACTATGCTGTAAGTACTTAAGGCCTAGGCTTTATAGTTCGGACCATTATTAGGGACAATTAATGGAAATTAATTGTTCTTTCATACCAGCCGTGTGTAGGACGCACTATGAAAGGGTAGAGCCAGACTGAAAAATTCAATTCAAATTCAAAATTTAGGTAGTTGTCTCATGTGTTTATGAGAACTCTTGAGTGGTTTACTGGGAGAAACACTAGTCAGTTGAAGAATATAATGTAATGTCGGCATGTTGGACATAGTAGCTCAAATGTTTAGAGCGGCTGGACGGAAACCAGAAGATCCGTGCTTCAGTTCCCGGCTATGGCATTGAATTTTTCAGTCTGTCTCTAGTACCTTCATAGTGCGTCCTACACACGGCTAGTGTGAATGAACAATTAATTTACATTAATTGTACCTAATAGTGGTTCGAACTATAAAGCCCGGGCCTTAAAGTACTTACAGCATAGTAAGTCGCCATTAAGGTAGTTGTGTTTATGAGAACTCCTATGTGGTTTACCGGGAGAAACACAAGTCATTTGGTGAATTTAATGCCATGTCGGCATGTTGGCCATAGTAGCTCAAATGGTTAGAGTGGCTGGGCGGAAACCAGAAGATCCGTGGTTCAAATCCCGGCTATGGCTTTGAATTTTTCAGTCTGGCTCTACCCCTTCAAATATAACACTGCTTTATAAAATGTATTATGGATAACTACCATGTAGGCTGTACATCTCTTGTGTAACATTCATTATTATTTATTACAGTTTATACTGTAGATGTTTTAGAACTAATGTTTAAGACAGAGTGTCTCTTTTGTAATATTTGTACAGTATATGTGCAATTGCTAATTGATTCACAAAATCTGCAAGGATTCATAATTGAATTTCTGTATGTAATGTGAATTTGGTTTGTATGAAAAGTTTAATATTAATTGTAAAATTTAAAAAAAAATAAAAAATGAGAAAAGACAGAAAAGTACGTGAGACTGGAACTGAAAATTGTGTGAATAACAGACTTTATACTGAAGATATGAGCGTGTGGTACAAAGTGGGTTGTGTGAATGCTGACTGCAGCTGTGCAGCCTACTGTTAAGCACAGATTCGGATTGGTACAAAATTGAAGTACAAAACTGTGGTGAAAGGGACGCTTAAGTGACGAAGGTAACTAAAAGGACAGATTAGTTATAGTTTATTCCTATAATCCAATTTCCTTAAACAGGACACCGGAACTGATTTCCAAGATGCATAATTTAAAAAAAATGATAGAAGATGCATAAATGATTGTGATAAATAATCTTAGTATGTTAAAAATAAATGCATAATGTAGGAAGCATATTTGCAATTTTTAAGTTTGTTAGCTAAGTAAATTCGATGTTAACAATTAGTTAGAAGTAAAAGTAGCTGAGGCAGTTAGGTGTTTCGAGGAACGCAGTCACAAAGAAATCCATCGTTTCAAGGTTCATTTTTTTAGGATTTAATACCTTCAAAGGTCATAGAATTGCATTAAAACGCAGTAGATCAGTTCTGAAAATTAGAAGGGAAAGGACTCTTCAATTAAAAAGTCGCAGAGAATAACAGAGTTTCATATAAGGTTAAGAGGCCCAAGATTCATACATTTTATGTTACCAAACTTTGGTTAGCTAGTTGTGAAGTAGGTGAGACTTAGATTAAAAGAGCACACATTTTTAAAATTCGTAGCTCTTAGAGATTTTTTTTTCATGGTGATACTTATTAGGAGTCCGTGGCTTCTAGAGACCACGTTAGAGTTACACATATTTGGTGGTTTCCCCAAGGTAATTTTCCACCTATTAGTTCAGAGAAACATGGAAACTTACAGTGATCATCATCATCATCTATCATCCATCATCCATCATCAAGGAAAATTATTTTAAACCGTAAATTGAAAGATGCATTAAAGTTTATTCTACTAAAATTCAGAAATAGTTTCCATTCTCAAATAGCATGCAACTCGCTGCATACTAGGTAATTGATGTTATATTTTTCCATACCCATCCACGCATACTCCTAGGATAAATACTATAGATCGTCACTGTAGCAGCCGGTAGTAGAAGAATCATCAAAGACAGATATTGGAGGCGGCATCAAAAGCATCTTACTTTGGGAGAGACATTATCAAACGTTCCACATATGAATTATAATGTGAACTAAGGGTTGGCAAAATAAGGTAGTATTCTAATGTTTAAGATATTTCTGTTCATATATTGCCTCCTAGGTGAATGACGTTTATTCGCATTGGATCTTTTGCATTTTCTGATCTCAAATATAGTTCTTTTCGGCGTGTTAGTACAGTATGCTTTGGATATGCTTTTGCTTAGAAATTTGTGTGGACCTCCAAGTACCCACCTTTTTCAAAGAATTAAGGAGTCAAATGGAAGAAACAATACCTTTTATTAATTTATTCTTACAAAATAGAACACCAGTTACTCAAAACACAATTTCTCTTGAGTGCTTGGCGTAGCGCTAACGTTACACTTAAAGTACTGTTACACACACTCAGAACAAAGAGACATGATCCGCCAAACAGAATCGCCATTGATCTTCTGGTTCATAACTCACGAATAAACTGCATGTGGCGCTGTCTACCGAATTCTTACTATTAACTATTCACTGAACTTTTAATTTAACCGTAACTTTTAACTGTCCATCGGTGTTCAGCAGTCTCTTATATACCTAGACATCACATACATAGCGGAACGCTCTGCAAGATGGAGATCCTGGAACGTGCCGAATAGAATTTTCTAGGGTAAAGTAATGCTAGATAATTGCTCCTGCTTTGAAGGTCTATTTTGTAGCCAAGAGGATATATCATTTAACGCAGGTAGCCGGCCGGGTCAGTGGGCGCTAATCCCCATCCGCGGCTGCTTTGACATAATAACATCATTAATAAATTGTTTATCATCATCATTGGCAATACAAATATTCAACGTGGTGTAACTCTGTCTCGTTTTGAAAAGTTAATATTCCTCCGTTACTCAAAAACTTCGGCAAAATAGTACGTACGGTATGCTCCAAATTGCTTCTGTTGTCATTATTCTTTGGAGAAAATTTTATTCATTAAATGTTCATACAAATAACATCCCACAGCCAAAGGTACGCTTTTGTTCAGCTTGCCATTGAGAATTTGTCCTCGAAAAGAACGTATATTCTTCTTTGTATACTACAGAACCTTCCACTATTGGTCAAGCTAGAGAATGTTGCATTCACAACTGCCATTGTGGGAATCAGTATTGGAAACTGCTGAATATTTAGTTGATCTAGTTAATATTCCTTCCACTGCATACCGTTCAACTTCAATTCCCCGCAGCATGCAAGCAGGACAATGCCCTTTCACTCAATGGTTATTGCATTGTCATCCAGTTTTAGTTTTTCTTGAAAAATGAGTGCAATTCTGGTACCAGAGCAACATTTTACCCAACATCATTCCCCTTTTCCGAATGTTTTCTCATTTCTGTTTCCTTGTTACCCTTTCTTGTTATATTTCTGAATAATTTTATCTTTTTCCCATTTAAAAGGGATAATACACAAGTTATTTACATAAACCTATTTTAAAGTCCACCCTGGTTAGGTACAGGTTTTACAGCCCTCCACTATAAAATATTTAATACAATAATTTGTGAGATACAAAAGTTCTTGTATACTTGTATGAGATACAAAAGATTTAGGAATTTGTTGATAGAACAAGGTTAATTTATACATTGTTTTTCTGAGTATGAACTCTCTTCTCAATAATATTCCCATTCTCAAAGTTTTCCAAGAATTTGGAAGTAATGTCGAAAACCAGTTTGAAAAATCGTCAGATTTGCAGTGTCCTGAATCGTTTTGAAACCTCAGCGTAGATATTTCTACTTCAGCAGAAACATTTTTAACACTAAAATAAGACCTGAAACTTTCCTGGCAACTATCACAATCACAAAAAAAAAAAAAAAAAAAAAAAACATAAACCAACTGTTCGTGTAATGCAACCTGAGAAGTCTGGATTGGCAGAGCATTGCTTTGATATGTATCATAAAGCCAACTTTCGGGAGGCTATCATCGTGACAAAATGCAGCAGCTACTGGGAGCGGAGAGTTAAGGATGTTTTGGCCATTTCCTCTGAGAGGAATACGCTTAATCGTGATGCTGGTTTTCAGTTCAGTTGGTATTGGAAACTGGCCTTAAAATGGAAATCGATCTGCTCATGAAGCACAAATTTATACAGCTTGAACTTAAACTTAATTAGTCACGTTTTCTATGACCTAACCACATTTTCTACATCTACGGCATCTCCTAACCTAGTATTTAATTACCAAATCAGTCCTTTATTATATTAGAGGGATTCGATTATTGGCAGTGTTTTGTCTTTGTTACTTTTTTGTTTTCAGTTTAGTGCTTAATAACATTTATTTATTCATTCATTTTTCTGATGATGGGAGAGATGTGCGCTCCCGAAACGTTGGTGCCTAATCGACTTTAGATATGGCTTGAAGTCCGAGAATATCTTGAATATATTTAACACGTTTTATGTCTGAAGGTTTTATCAATAAAATACAATATTTCACCTCTGCATTTTTCTGTAATCAACATTCTTAAACACGGGAAAGGACTGAAATGATACATACAGATTTATCCATTCAGAGATGATCAACAGCTACACTTATATAAACATATCTTGCTTAGCATTAGACATTTCGCCCGCCTCGGTAGCGTAGATGGCAGCATGTCTGCCTCACGTTCAAGAGGTCCCGAGTTCGAATCTCGGTCAGGGTGAGTTACCTGAATAAGGGTTTTCCGGGAGTTTCCCTTACCCTTCAAGACGAATGTGGGGTATCTCTAAGCTCCATGGACCCTGGACACATTTGAGCATCATTTCACCCATTTCATTCATCGTCCGATATGGCAACGTTGGAGGACGTAAAATTACAAAAAAAAAAATGACATTTCAGCAAAATACTTTTATTCTACAAGTTTCTGAAGCAGTAGTAATGGAAAAAACGTGCAGTATATTAAGTTGTGTTAGAGGAAGAGATATGTCATGTTCTTGTGGGAACACTACGGTTAGATGTATTATATTTGTGTACTTTGGACTCTATAATTAGGTACTCAGTTTTGTATGTACGTAAGGATGTCATAGGGCGCCCTTGTATATTGTAGAAAGGAGACCCAGCTCTATCTCTCACTTTATGGAATGCTATCCGCAGTTTTATAGATAGTAACGGCATGCACGGTTATATCTTGTTTGCACCGTCAAATAACTACTGCAGCAAATTTCATAACAAATGCCTTCAATTAGAGTAATTATGAACTGAACGTTACATTAGCATTTTCTATGTTCTGCATGTTACAAAATATTTGGTTCAGTGAGATATTTGTCAACATAAAGGGTTATGTAATTTGTGAATAGACTTGATCAGATTTATAATTGTGCAAGTATATCCTTACATTAAAGGCAGTATGGCCTTGAATTTTATTTCTAAATTAGCTTCCTCTGTTTAAAATTATATCTTGATTTCACTAAAATTTAAAAACAAGATTAGGCTAATCCTGCTTTGCACGTTTACTTTTTTTATCACAACTACTCCGTAAGACAAACTGTTTTGGCTGCGTCTTACTTAGCACTTAACATTTATTTTCTAATAGGGAGAAATTATTTTTGATATGTATAATTATAGTTATGAAGTAATTCAACAATTATACTAGCCATGCGTCCTTAACTTTAAACTCTAGAACTGCAAACATTCTTTTTTATTCCTTTAGCATGTTAAAACTTGAAGTAAATATAAGTACATGTGCGATATAAGATAACTAAATTCTGCTTACCTATTGATTTGGTTCAATGTGAGGAAGAGAGTAAATGGGCGTGAGTTAAAATAAGGTTGCGTGGTAGGCAGGATTATATCGAACAGTTTTAACGTCGCCTTCATCAGTCAGTGCTGACTTGAGTTTGACAACTCACCTAAGGTATAAAGTTGCTGTCTCACACTATCGACCACACCCTGAATATAATCGAAGATGACAACGTCACGTTCCTTTTGAAGCACTCGCGATGTGACGTTTACAAATGGATTATGACGTGTGAGCAAACAATAATTATCCCGTTGGCACGAGACTGCTCACAAGAACGCGACTGTTTTCCCATGGCACTACTTTATTAACCACAGCTCTGTGTAATTTGCTCATCATCAGCTACGTTGAGCAAACACAGCTAGTGCACATATTAGCTACTAGTGTAAGCCGCAACAAACTGGTCACATAAGTACAATAACGCTAAGCTGCAAATAGAAAGAGTAAATCTGTACATAACTAATGTACAGTGGAATGCAGGAATGCAATGGAATTGCACTGTTTCGTGTTACATGGGGAATGAGCATACTGTTACTGAAGATCTGATGTAGGGATTTTCGAGATATAAAACCATAAGTCGGAAACAGTTCAAACTATTTATTGTTTTCAATAGGAATATCTAAACTATAGTGTCGTGAGAACTAAAGTAAAAAAAAGTTACAAAATACTCGCGCGTTATAACATTCATTCTTTGGGTTTAAGAGGTATTCTGAAGCTTTGCAAACAACATCAGGCTAAAGAGAATAAGCTCTGGTGGAGTTAGACTCATTTAAAACAAATGTAACTCTACCAATAATTCCTTCTCTTCGGATTAAATTAATATAAAGTTAAAAGCTAGTATTACTTAAAATGTGTCAAAATAGTTATTTAAAATATAACAAAATGATATGTGATGGACCGGAAAATCCATTAGATATAAGGCACCTCAATCAGAGATTTCTAAGGAATTTCAAATTAAGCGTATAAAATATGAATCAGTTCTAAAATATGTAAGATCCAATCCACAAAGTTACTAGCGCTAGAGGGTCATGTTCCTTCAAAGACGGTATTCATAAGCATTTATAGAGCTTTACAGTCTATTTGGTTCTATCTTTAGTCCTGCACTAGCGACAAAGTGGTGTTTCCTCTAAAGATTTTTAAAGTAGATGGAGAATGTTTAAGAAGGCCCCACATTGAGTGTGAAAACTAGACTCTTTGCTAACTCGACTTATTTTTCTTAAGAATAGGACTTCAGTTAGATTTGCTTGTGAAATTTGATCGAAATTTCTCCCACTGTTTTGGCCAAAATGGTTCTCAAAAATTTAGTTTCCTTTCTAGTCCATTAAAGAAGAGTGGTCGTTACGTCGGCTTTACTGTTAAAATGATTCTAAAGGGTTTCTGTTCCTTTTCACTGATCTCAAATACACAATATATTGTGCCCTGAAATAGTTCCACCTGAATTTTTAGGAAGGTCTCTAGGAATTTTAGACAATCTCACACACAGTAATAATTCACTTGGAGCAATTGTAGGGCCAGCACTAAGGACTGACTATCATTGGAAACCAGACACAGTGTAGTTTCTCTCCTCGCCCAATTGAGGATATGAAAACGGTGCCTTGATTACTAAGACTTAACGACAAATTACAAAGTTCTGATATTTTAAGTAATGTTTAAGCAAAGCATCCTAAATATTTAAACTACATACAGAATATTATAATCACTGTCAGGTTTGACAGAAAATTAAATCTTTGCAAAGTACGAAAGCTGTCGCTGAAAAATTATCTTGTACTCTACAGAACTGTTGAGCTTGGTCTGACATTTCAAGAGTTGTGAAAAATGGCAGCAATAGCTCTAAGAATCTTGATGGATGTAGCAGAACGATGTTCTTCATGAAGCATATAACAATATACCCAAAATATTCCCTTAAATATCTTATTCGAGTGAAGAGCTCCTCAATTAAAATTATAGATATTGTGACTAACATAGACTACTTTTGTTATTTCTATAACAATTGAAATTATGCCATTCCATTAAAATTACACCGAACATTATCTAGGTAGAGAATTATTATGGTGACATTTTCAACAGTAAATGTTTAAAAATGTTTCTGCTGTGACACACCGAGGGGTACGTAAATACAAAGCGGATATAAATTTGATCTGAAGTCCTCTATAATGCAAATACATGGGCTAATAGACGCAATACAGTAATTGGTCGCTTAGTTGTGCAGAATAAAGCTATAAAGGAAAGGGTATCGTTTTCTGAAATCTCATATTATAGATAAAATCTTCCCTAGTCACAACCACCCCCCCCCCCTTATCTTCCATTGTCCAACACAGGGCTTTAAGACTTTATGTTCAGCAGATAAAAAATGTTAACGTTTATCTAATAACTATTTGTTGAGTCATAAGAGGAGGTTTTGTGTGCCAAAAATCCAAAATCTGCCAACTGCTAAATTTATTAGTCGTTCTTATTATTGAAGAGAAATATCTGAAGCAAGTATACACTATGATACCGAAATTAAAAGATTGAAATAAGTAAAGAATCATGATGGATTTCAAAGGAATGTTGGTTCTTTGTTACAACACCTGCAGGTTCATTTGGGTCGAATAGCAGTTTGGGTGAATAAGTTGTTTTAACAAAAGAAACGTAAGAAACAGTGTCCTTAGCAGATTTCTAAAGGGTAGCACTTGACTTTGAATAGGATATTCTTCGGACCATTCATAATGATATGACAAAATAGCCACAAAGGGAATCTTTGGTTGAATAAAGAGCTTCGAGAAAGTGAAAGTCACATACACCCACGCACAGATGTGGAGGACAGTTCGTGGATTGGAGCTGATTAGGGCAGTCCTCTTCTTCTGTCTTGGTCGAGGGAAGACCAAAAGTGATGAGAGAAGATATTTGTCGGTTTATACGTAACTAATTAAGTATTATCGAGTAATAAGCACTCCGCCTTCAGTAACTCTAAACAGTGATATATTGATAATCCTTGGACGGCAACTTCAAGTTCGATGTTCTGATAAAAAGAAGCAGTCAATAAACTAGTTTGAAACAGCCATTCCAGTGTCATTAAAACCATCCTACTCATACATATCCACGCATACCCGGAGAAACCTCATTGCTTAACCCTGAGCTAAACACCATTATTTACATTTGCATCAAACTGTCGCGCCAAAGTGGAACTCTTTGCTCGCCAATAATTCGCTTCAAATTGGAGCGCCAACGTGGAACTTTGCTCGCCAATATTGTTGCTTCAACTATTTAAGCTTAAGATTGGCAAAACGTTGACAATCGAAGCGGCAATTTCTATGCCGTCGTCTCCTGTATTGTGGTATTCGATGAATCTGCTGCCAGCTGATCCAGTGGAGAACTAGAAGAGCTCTTTGCAGAGTATTCGTGGATGGGTGCGAGTACAAATACCACTTAATTTGGCTGCTAAGACTAATGAAGTCTATTAAGGAGCTCTTTGATATGAGTTGCCTACGATTGAGAATGTCGAATTAACTGTTTCTGAATGTTAGTACGAAAGTGAAACTATTGAAATGTGTTAACTTCTGACGGGTAAGAACCTTAAGTTTTAAACATTACTCTTAACAAGAGTAAGTTGCCGTAAGTCGCAGAAATGGCACGGGGACTCGGAAAGCCGTTTTGCGGTGACTGGGGACTGCAGTAGATAATCTTTACGAATCATGCTTGGAAGCTCTCAGGTGAAATGCTTCCATACTTCTCTATCTTCCCCTCATCTACTCCTGACTTTTGTGTGCGCGTGTGCGTGTGCGTGTCTCGTGGTCGAACCTGAATTCTGACCAATAAGAGATTGACTTACCAAAGAATGGTGTGGAAGAGTTTCTGTATCATTACATACATAAAAGTTCTGTAGGACATCAAAAGTATCGGTACGTTTCTGTGCTTTAAAATTTACACACTTTCAGTAAAATATTGTCATTTAAGCAAGCTAGCCATTATTGAATAGTTTCTTCTATAATGGTGCACTGAGGTAGGTAATAGAGATAGCAAGACAAGGTACTATAATTAAAAATTTCCATAAGAATCACACCTTTAAAATAACATGAATAACCTGAATGTTAATGTATCATGTGAGATGAAAAGTATATAACCATGCTAGTAATAGCCTGCTTTAAACTAAGCATTTCAATTGCTTATACACTTTAAATTTTATGAGATTGAGGTAAATAAATCATTGCTTTATGAAAAAATTATCCCTTGAACCTCTATTTAGTTATTACATAATAATATAAAGTAACTTTAAAGTAAGGATATCCAAAGTTCGGAAGTGTATATACATCTTAAAAGCGCAGTACCATTCACGTAGTTTGTGCAAGATTCAGCGTTTGAGTAAAATGCTAGCGCAGAAGTTAGTCATTATCTGGAAGCAAAAAGAGTTTGCTGACAGCTCAATAAAATTCCATAGTCCCTGTGAGGGTGGAAGCAGGATATGTTCGCCCACCCGCAACCAAGGGATGAAAGGTCGAGAGCGTGTCTGTGCCTTGGGAAAGAACTGAATGGGATTTTCAAGGCTGTAGACTTTTTCATCCTTTGCAGAACATTTGTGCTACGGAATTCTTAGACCAAGGCTTCTTACGTCCTTAATTTTCATAGTAAAGTATAACAAAGGTTTTTATGAAAAATCAACGATTTGTAGGAAATATAGCATCAGACTAAACATGCAATGCGATATCTGTTATTTGAACCTTAAATATTGCGGTTACTCTCCGGTTACTCTAATCAAATGAGCTACCATAAGATTACACTGGCACGAAATTTAATTTTACAACCAAATATTATTTTTTAAACGTTTTTCTACACTCAGCTAATATAAAATAATGTTTAATTACCATTGCTTGGTCTAATTGTTGGTGAAACTATGAATCCTGGGAATTAAAGCATATACCTGTAATATGACAAACTGAGGATGGAGTATGTTGTTGTAAATTGCATTCGGGATCTCCTTGTGGTTTACAGGAAATGGATTCTGTGCCACCTTGTTGTGATGGTACCTCAGTTAATTGGAGCAACTAGAAAATCCGTAGTTCAAGTCCCAGCTAGGTATTGGCTTTTTCAGACTGATCCTACCTTTCTAACTTCATAAATATAATGCATATGTATGGAGCATACGAATTTAATTTACATCTCTGTTTAGTTCAGTTAGTCATTATATCATAACTTTTTGACGCGATTATCGGCTGTAAGGAGAGGAATGTAACGCAAAACATGTGCGCTGGAGAGGTTGCCTAACAAGCACGGCGTCCAATCTAAAATAACGACATTAATTGCATTCATCGTTGATAAATTCAGTTATTTTATGCTAGCGAAATGACAAAAGGTCCACTTATATATTTTACAGACCATCATTATCGACCAAACAGAATGCAGTTTAAGAGAGAATTTTGAAGAACACAGTCACTTAGACGGCTGTTTATATCTGAGATATGTCCAGAGTTGATACTAGCAACTTCTCGAGCACACGCTATGGCTTCTGCAGAAGTACTAGGCGGATTGAATTCCAACTTCAGTGTCTAGAAAGCTGTCATATCGCATATCATAGCACACTTTTAAATGCAAACCCAGTATTTTGGAAAGACATTTAGAGCATTAAATGAAAACTTTAAACCATGAAACAATGAGCTTAAAGTAGATTTTGATTGCAGATACGGAGAAAAAGCACATAGTCTTAAGATATGTATATTTTGTTATCTGCTCATTAATTCATTACGCAAATACGATATGCATTCTGTCAGAAAACCTAAATTGCGCAAGGGTCGGTGAAGGTTTCTTCCATAAACAGCGTAGAGGACAAAGCTTCATACTTTGTATAAAAGTTTTTCATTGAATCTAGAACAATTCTTGATGCATCAAACAACGATTACGATTTCAATGCAAAGAATTTTTAAATTTATGCTCCAAAATAAGTAATAAATTATTCATATTGTCTCAAAAACGAACATAACGATTTTGTTCAATCTCTCATAGTTTGCTTTAATTTTCGTTATAGAATAGCTTGAAATTTATGTAAATTGCCTGTGAAAAATGTAGGAAAGTTTAAGAAATGTATAAAAATTTCGAGGTGTTAAATCACCTACAGGGATTTATAATAAAATGGCATGCGCAACACATTTATATTTTCTTTAAACAGTTGCTCTAGAGTGTAGTTTCAAGGAATTAAAACCATTTCCTAGGAGTTATTATTAGTATTATTGCAAACGAGAAGCAGTGCAAAGGCTAGAATTATAAAGAATACTCAGGCGGTAAAACATGTGATTTACATTCAAAAGGTCGTGGGTTAGATCTCGGCAACCGACCTTCCCAACCCTTTGGTTTTTCCGGAATCCCTAGATGAATGCTGGGAAGATTATCTACGTATTCCGAATATGCTGCATATGGAAGGCTTGTAGCTGTTGAACATTATTTTTTGTTGATTCGGAGATCCATACTATGGGTATATTTAATTCGTTCCTGCCACTAATCACAATAAGGTTTTAGTTACAATTTGTCGTATTTTTCAGAAGAAAAAAGTTCTTCAATAAAGCTAATGAGATTGTTACTTATAGAACTTACGGATTTCCTGTTTTTATTGGCAACATGACATTTTGTTATTTTATTTACAACGTTCCAACGTGCACATTGGTCAACAAAATCGTCATTCGTGAAATTTATTTTCGGGTTTATATTCTTCCTCTTTTGCAAGTCAAACGAACATTATTTTCCGAGTCGTACTTGCTTTAACATAATAAAATCTGTGCTGCAGTCTGATTATGTACCTTGAAGCTGTGATTATGGAAACTATGATTAAATTTTAAAAGAGAAACTGTCAAAAGCTGCTGCTACAAGCCAGCAAATCTACTCATTGCATTTCATATCTGTCAACTGTTATCTTTGTTGTTACAGATTACTGTTCGGCGGTGTTTGAATAATAACAGGAATTCGAAGATACAGCTCATAATGTAACTGTATGCGCACAAGTACCTCTCGCCTCTTTCTGTATTTATCCACTTCCTGGCTGTTGAGTAGCGCTGGCGAGTGCGAGAAGGCCCACGTCATTTTTGTTTCGTTTTAATGCTTTTTTTTTCATTTCACACAGGATCAAGCTACCGTCGTAATAATAACAATGGCGTTGAAATAATCCTCTTGGTTGCCGGTAGAGTTGAAGAGACAGAGTACTGGCCGCGGAGATACGATAGAAGCTGGACTACTCTCTTCTCTTTCCTCTAACCAGCGGAACAATGGCTCTTGGTGAAGAGTCATTACATAGGACAAGCATTGTCCGTTCCAGCGCGCTTCCGAACGGGGAGGTTTATCTGCTGCAATTGAAGTTATCGTTAGACCTACCACCTACCTACCTTCCAACAGTGCTTTAAACCGGGTGAGACTCATTCCCACCCCCCTTAAAATCTACTTTGCCTGCTGAGCATGGATATGGGCTTTAATGTCTGGAGGGACGAAAAGTCGCGACAAAGAATTATCCAGTCCTTTCGGCTTGTGAAACCGAAATGGAATCACAAACCGCAAAATAGCGTTAACACCCAAATAACGCTTTACTGCTATTACAAAAATGAAAATAGGATTTAAGAACTTCAAACGTAATAACGTGGATTGTCTACAAAGAGTCCCTTTTTCAAAGGCAGCGAGATTACTTTAAATATGTTTAATTTCCTGAACCAATTTCAAAAGCTGTGCGCCTACCAGGAAAGGGGAGAAAGCATCCCTTAGAAACCCTTCCCTCTCTCTCTCGCTCTCTCTCTCTCTCTCTCTCTCTCTCTCTCTCTCTCTCTCTCTCTCTCTCACACACACACACACACACACACCGATATGATGATGACCTAGGGTCGTCAATTTCAGAAGTGGGTTATAGAATAATATGTGCTGTCGTTTAAATCTTTGATTAAAATTGTATTCATAAGTATTTCACTTTAATGTACTATTGTCTATTATGTACTGTTACTTTATCACCTCAATTGAATTAATTCACTTTTGTAAATAGTCTTTTGGGTAACTACTTTTATGTACCCTAAGTCGACTGTAAGGCTTCGACCACTGGGAGTTTAGATTACACTATTTACATCTCAGAGAAAATTTTGGAAGTGTTCTCCACCAGCATCAATGCATGTTTACACTCATCTCACCATATTCTCTAAAGTTTTACGGAGAGTATCCTCGCCAACGTTACTTATTTCGGTTCCAATGAATTCCCTGAGAACATCAATTGTCCGTGGTCTATTATTGTACACTCTATTTTAGATACCCCACAAGAAAATATTCGGTGAGATTAGGTCAGGAGATCTGGATGGCCACAGACCTTTTGAGATTATTCCATTATGAAAGAAACTGGCTACAAGTTCCATGGTGTCGTTAGGTGTATGGCAAGTTGCTCCATATTGATGGAAATAACCTCTCAATTCGATATCATCTCCGTAAAACTTCAGAGAATATGGTGAAACGAGTGCAAACATGTATAGATGCTGGTGGAGGACACTTCCAACATTTTCTCTGAGATATGAATATTGTAATGTAATCTCCCAACTGTGTGTTATATTCTCACAAAGGTTCGTGCGTGTCCTATTAACCTATGACCTATTGAAATGGTTCAGGTTTATATGGGTCACACTATGCGACTAACAAGGGAAGAGAAGCACGAATTTTTCTTTACTTTGTATTGTAATGAATAAATAAACCATCTGCACATCGACTAATGGACGCCTGATATTTCATGTCCATGCTTTCTAAGGACGTATTTCTGTCTTCTATGTTCACAATGAGATAGTTAAGAATGAAAAGTGCTGATAAAGCACTGGTTCACTCTATCACTTCATTTGTTACTGGTTACTGGTTCAAAATTGTTTATAATTCTCGCTCTGGACAAACCAAAAAACTATATTACCATAATATTTTCATAAAGTTTTTTTTACATTCAGGGATTGTTTGAACAATGTTGCTATAAAACAGAAGAAGGACGCCATATCCGAGCCGTGGGAAAGAAATCAAACCCTGTAATGTATAAGTCACTCGTTTATTTTGAAATTGGGGAGATCACTTTAATTATAACTTTAAAATATAGTAGGCACTTTCTAGCACCATACCTGTGCGTTCCTTACAGGTGCTAAATGAGCCTAAACTTCTGGGTCAGCCAGGAGAACTAAAATATTCCTTAAAGTAAATCAGCGATAATAACTGTAAAATTAAAAAGTAAATCTTATAAATCTTATAATACGAAATGAGATTTGAACAGATAAATCCATCATACTTTCTTTAAAAGATGGATTTGTAATTTTATACTCAAATTACTGGCAGGATTTAGAATATGCTCTTCGAATAAGGGTGTGGGACCTCTTTTCAAGATATGTCTTGCTTTCTCAAATGCTTTTGGGTTTCTGACTATTAACTGCCTTTTTAAAATCTAATTTTAAAATTTTTATATTGTTTAACTCTTAGTAACCGAGCCATGATTTCAAATGTTTAAGTATTGAAGAACAACCAATGATAAAAATGGGTTAACATTTGTGGAGGAATCCACCGTGTTAAAACTTTTAACCTCTATTGCTCCATTGTTTCTAAACCTAATTTCATTGCATGTCCATCTGATAAGTGGCCTAACAGTCTAATTGTTTGTGTTACTCACTTACTGGATATAAACAGTGTTCAGCTTCCCAAGGCTTGTCCAAATTGTGGGTATATTTAAATGGAAATTAATATCTGATTCTGAAGCTTTTTAGTATGCATATTATTTAAATGAGGGAAACATTTCTATGCTCATCAAAATATAATATTCCGCTTGATTTCCAATAAACCTTTACATAATGTGAAAATGTACATTATACCTACACAACTTTAATGAAATTATACGGAAAAGCTTCTTGTATTATATAAAGAAACTACCCAAAACACCAACAATTCTTCATTTGTGAAAAATGCCAGGTGGCCGACCTGCCTCATCTTTCTCGTAAGCGAAACTTGAAGACAGTTGCAGAACGCATTAAGGCAATTGCAATCAAACCAATTATAAGTGGTGTAAGCAAACTTCGTTCTGCTCGAGCAACGAGGTCGTTGAGAGTTGAAGGTCCTTATTAGAGGTTGCCTAGGCACCTAGTGTTTTTCATAACTAATGAGCTTTGGTTTCGCACACATGAATCTGGCGTTCCTTAATTAAATATCTGTCATTTTGGCAGTAGTGTGCAGAAGGAAGAAACATTTACGTACCACTGCGGGATGAGCTCAGCGAATAAATATCTCTTTCAGAACTCAGTCCAAGTCGTCATAAAAAGTTTTAATTCAAAATAAGCAGAGGGATCATTCATTTATCTTTCCGAATTCTAGTGATGACGTTCATTCATGCACAGCGAGAGCACAAACATTATTCTGCTGTACGGCGAAACGCGACGTAATGCGGTCATGGCTCGGAGACTTACTGAGAAAGATTTTCGATCCGTAGATTACCATCGGTACATGCTTCTAACAGTACAGTTGTTACAAATGTGACTAAAAGGAACCTTCACTACGCAGGCAGCAAGAGATAGTACCATTACTGAAAACGAAGGTGCAGAACTGTTTTGAGAATATCCTACTCATGTTAAGAAAAAGTAAGGGATTCTTATTCCTATTATTGTTGTGTGAATACATTTTTAGGTATGAACTCCATATATAATCTTATAGTTTGCAGATAAAAGAACAGCATCTCATGATTTAAGTATTTTAAGATCATGTTAGCAAAGAATTTTGAAGGAAAGGACGTAACATCTGTGTGAAATTTACGTCAACTAACAAAACTGTGGCAATAATATTGCCCATGGGGATGATAATTGCGCGAGTTCTACCATATCTGTAACGCACCCGGCTTCCTTCAAAGAGTTCTTTGGAGCGATGAATTCTATTTCAGCAACGATGCCGCTTTGAATAGACAAAACATGCAGTACTTGGCCTCTCACAATCCTAACTGGGTTCCAAATGCTCACTAACACTGTCACTGACTTAAATGTTTGGTATGATTATTCATGGGGTAAATGTTTTCGAACCTATCTTTTTCTCATTCAGAATTAGGGACCACGCATCTGGAATTCCTGCAAGGTTTGCTTCAGGTCTTTCTCAGTGAGGTTTGAGTACGACTGACGGTGCAACGATAGTTCCAACATCATGGTGCACTACCTGATTAGTATGAAACTTCAGGAGTCCATTTGAATCAGTTATACCATGGATGCTGGATCAGCCGATGTAGTCCAATATCCTGGCCAGCAAGATCTACAGATATTTTTCCTTTTGGTGTCACACCTTCCCCTTCTACTCGGCATAGAAGTGTTACGTAAGTAACGATGAGGCATATGCATCATAAAGCAAACAAACAAACAAACAAACAAACAAACACATATATCAGAAACGTCCATACGGATCCAAGGAGACGCTTAGAGCATTGTGTCAATCAACAGGGGCATCATTATGAACACTCATTCTATGAATGCAGCAGGCATAACGGATTGCTTGAAGATGCTCATTATAGTAATAATAATAATAATTACGAAAATAGTAACATAAAAACTATACCAGTAATAACATGATTCTTAGTTTAATAGAGACAACAATAAAATTTTAATGTGATGATATTAATGCTGACATAAAGATCATAAAACATAACTAAATAGTGATTATATTAATAATTATAACGATTATGATGATAATAGTAATAACTAAACATATAATGAGAATAATAATGATAATTACAAATAATAACAATAATAATAGGAGGAGGGGGAGCAGGAGAAGAGTAGGAGTAGTAGTAGGAGGAGGAGGAGATTACAACAACGTAAACGAACAAAGAGCAATGAAACAATACATGTCCTGAGTTTGCATGCGTTTTGTTACGGCACTTTCCAATGTGTAGTGCATGATATTAGATCATAGCAGCGTCAACAGGAGTGATTATATTCCCTCGAAAATAAATACCCTTAAGTAATGTGCATAAAATTCCAAAACCTTTACGATTCTTTGCACTGTTCTTGTCCATTTTCACGGAATATACTCGCTTGTTCTAGCCTGGGAACTGCCTCTCGTATCAGAACCTTGTGATTAACTGGAATTCATTGCTAAGTGACGTTTTGCTATTGCGCACAAGGGGATACCTGCTTAGGTGAAAGATGGGCAGTTGAACCACCGGCATGTTGTTAAAGTAACACTTTTATACAACTTTATTGTTTTATGAAGCAGAATTGCAATAATGTATGACATAAAATGAGATTGCAAGAATTGAAGATATTTAATATATGAATTACGAACTCGTAACATTCTAACTAAAACTAGTATAAGCAGTATTTTATATTAAAGAACACAACATACCTCAAATGTGAAGAAAAGGTCGTACGCACACATATATGAATTATTATTCATAGTTATGTTTCTCAATACATATATTTTCTAAAGAATCTCTTTATGTATTATATTAATAAAACGATAGTTTATCTATGTAAAAGCTAGAGACTTTTTTCAAAGGTAGGACATTTAAATTTCTGTAGTACTAAAAATGTTGTTTTAAATACGTTTCGACAATCAGGTTTTAGTGACTTTGTGTGTGCTTATATTAGTACCGCTTAAAATACCAAAATAATTGCTGAATTTCTTTAATGTCTGTTAGATTTTAAGCTTTCTATTTGCACATAGCTATAACTCTCTACCCTGTGTTTATTGCTTTTTCAGAATTTACACAGAGAGGTATTAAAATGAGCTTCTGATAAAAATCCTGAAAGTTCCAGTATATTTTGGAGCGTAATCAGAATTTCTTGTTGTAACAAACCGGAATGAATTATGTGATGGAACGGAGACTCACGCACAGATAGGCACGAACTTTAGCATATGGATCAATGCCAGAACTGTTTACTTAACATTCATAGCTGGTTTGCATATGCCATGCGTTCCTTCAAGGAAAGCGTGAATATACGCACTAGCCCCATTTCGCTCCAATAGAAACGCTACAAAATAAACCACAAATTCTCAATTCCTAGGCTTACTGGTGCACCAAAACAAATACTAAGAATATGTGGAATCTCACTGTATTTAAGGATTAGATAGAGATACTTAGATAACGTAAAATATCAAATGGATACCAAAGCAAGCATTTATCAAGCGGCACCAACGGCTGGCCAAAGTCGTTAAAGACAGAGGCTCAGGAACGACAGGTCTGCGGTTCGAACCCCATTAGGACTATCCTTTTTGACTGAGGAGATTCTCAGATTTTCTCCAGTCTACGTAACTGGCAAATACTGAGGAGGTACCTTAAGTTTAGACCTGGAAACTTTCCTTCCAAAATTTTCTCTCCAAACTGTCATTTTATTTCATGTATGATATGGAGTAAAAAGGATACTGAGCAGTAATATGGATAAGTCGAATAAAAGAAGAATTAAATATCAAACATACATTAGTAATAAAATGTAATTCAACTTAGTATATGGTGGCTCAATTCGGGAAATATTTTATTATTTAAATGAAGTTCAAAGGTTCCATATTACTTCTTCAGTTTACTTATGATAAATAAATGGACAGACTTGAGTCTCATAGGGAATTCTGAGAATTAAGGAGACTAAAAGTAATAACCGAAGTTAAGAAGAACTTAAATAATTATTGTATTAATCATTTTAATATGGTATAAATAGTTAAAATTGTGTATTACGGATACAGTGTTTATTATATTGATCTGTGTTCTTTTGGAGAAAAAGAGATATTGGTGTACCACCAAAGTGGCTACCACGTCTCTCACCAATCATCAATCGGCAGGTCGTAATGTTGGGTCCCACATTTTTAAGAGAAGAGCTAATATATGCTAATACAATTGATAGGCACCCATTGTCAGGATGTGCTGTTACAAACTGTATGAATTACTGAACATAACAAAACTTTCCAGCGTTGTGTATCCTAGGTTCCAAGATATTCTGCTCTGACGATAATACGGATATCGAATGTGGCGCAGGAATGCATTAAATGCAGAGAAAACTATGGTATATTCTCAGAATTTTGATTGTGTGATTTTTAAAGTGAAATATTAGGTATTCAAAATATGTTTGAAACGGATGGTGCACCTTCAATAAAAATACATGAGTGTGAATTAATAATTATGACATTGTTAAGCCTGATTATTACATATAATTTTATAAAATGAAATGTAAATGTTCTGAATTTATCAACTGGTAGTCATCCATGATCATGTTTTCCCGAATGCAAGTTTTTGAAAGCTATAATGTGCATTCATTTCAAAGTGTGGAAATACATGCTCGAGTCATTTATCTAGAATTCAATTCGCCTAGTTCTTCTGCAGCGGCGTATGACTCGTAAGTCAGAGAAGTTGCCTGCCAAACACGGCGCCAGGCGTCAAATGTCATTGACAGTTGTAAGCGGGGTCTCGTCCGCAGTGTAACAGCATACATTTGACAACAATTTGTGCTGCGACACCCTTCGGCGAAAGTAAATAAAAACATTTCCTATAATGAATGGATTTTGGTATAGCTGTGCAACAAAGAATGTTTGATTTGTACGCTTTTGTATGACATCGCGAGCCGCGTTCTATTTTGGTCTGTATTAGATTTAATATCGTTTATATATTAGTGGTCCTCGAATTAAACAACATTCACTAAAGCAAGACGTCAGGACACACCTGCAAATAACCAGTATGCGTTTGTGTGCGTGCGTACACGTTTTGAATCATAGTTCTCTGTTATAAGCGCATGATGTAATCCAGTACATTAGATGAAATATAATTGCTTTTATAAGGTACTACTATAGAGCATCGCTCGGTAATGCAGTAGTTAGTAATCGGATCTTTGCTTAATACGTAATCTATCTCATTAAGCCTTAAATGGATTAATCCCTTTTGCCTCGGAGTCCTACTGTTGAGCTTAGGCAAGTGAGCGAGTAACCTTTTACAAGATATGCTGCCTGTTTGGGACCAGAAGGTTAACATTTAGAGTGTCTACTTAAGGTAAGGATTTTATTGGGCTTCTTGAGGACGCAGTTTTCCAGGTGACTCACGGTTCGCTTCGTGGTTATAGCTTATGGAACGTGGGTTACCATATATTTTGAAGACTCTGCATGCATACCCATTCCTTTTCCTTTCATGTAGTAACATTAGCGGGGTTAAGCCACACATTCACGAATGGTAGATTTCCATCTCACATTCTTCCATTATCCACCTTGACTTGAGTTCGTCTCCCCTCCCCCAATACGAAATTGTTGAAATATTGCCTTGTAAGTTTCCTTTCTCCGTTAAAATTTCATTTAGCCTTTTTGTAGCATCCGTTCTTTCTATATGGGGCAAAAATGGTGTTGTACAATGATGACTGAAATGATTGGGAAGGGAAACGTGTTAAGGCTAAACTTTAGGGTATCTCTCAGGTAATTACCAGTTATGAGAATTGAAGAAAAGCTTAAATAGACTTTAACTAGGTAGGTCAGTGCTATCTGAACTTGAACCAAAGATCTCCCACTCACGAGACGTGCATTAACAGATTTTATGTACTATCGGTGTTCCCTATTTTTGGTGCCATATGCAATAAGAACGTGCGTTAAGCACAACCTAAACATTAGTGCAGAAATCTGTAATTTTGGATATTTCACAGGCTAGGCAACTCAAGATATGGTTCAATATGGCAAAAAATTGTAAGGTGGAACCAAACCATGGTTTAACAATAGTTATATGGGCTGTGATAATCAACGTTTGTCTCAACCCCCTTTTAATTTCTGTATCACACTCACAGTAGGCAGGAAAGGTATTACATTCCACCCACAAATTCAGTACCGTGAAATTTAAAATACACGTTTTAAGGACTTCTGAATAAAAACTTTGTGAAAGGTCCCCGTGTGTGTGTTTGTTTGTGTGTGTGTGTGTGTGTGTGTGTGTGTGTGTGTGTGTGTGTGTGTGTGTGTGTGTGTGAACGCCATAGCTCAAATGAAAAAGTCGTTGGTAATTAAGTTCAGTACTTCCAAGGATGCGAAAGAAGATTTTCAAGAAAGTCCAGCCAACCCAATGTACTCAACATATAGAATATTTATTTTTAAAATTTTGATTTTTTTTAAAATGGCTCAACAGTTTTGACTAAAACACTATACTTATGTAATTTTCACGACGAATTAAATGCCATGACATTTTCGGGAATAGCTTCTGAAGTCCTCTTTATTCTTGATGCCTTTTGCATAACTGGTAAACCGCGCGCGCGCGCGTGTGTGTGTGTGTGTGTGTGTGTGTGTGTGAGTGAGAGAGAATCTTACTGCACAAATAATGCAGTTCTAGTTGAAGCTCGAAATTTATGTCAAAGTTTAATCATCTTAGAATACTTCTTTTTATTGGTTTTCTTAATATACCAAAGCTCTTCTCAAGTTACTGGTTGTTATTAGTTTGTTATGTCCTAAGAATGCAAAGAAAATGGAATGTTAAACCCATCACATAGCAACCCGCTTTTAAAGCATTTAATTGTCGCTTAAGCTTACATTATTTCACTGATTACATAGTAAGTATAAGGAAATAATCAACAAAGTAATTTAAAGAAACTTTCATCTCAATTTATATTTTAAGTAGAATGAGTTATTTAAAGAAGAATTTGTACAAGAATGAGTGGAGAAAGTCGTGTGAGTGCGCAAATAGGACTTTTTAAGGAGCACGTCTCATTTCATAAATATTTATTGCACTTTTAGGGATTCGCCAAAGTCGTCCCAAGCCTTGAGTGCATGCTTTGAAGGGAAACTGTACTTAAGATATTAAATAACTAAGTTTTAGGGGCATACATACTTATGTTTTTCCCTCATAAAACTGGAATGCAGAAACCAAACATGCGATGTGGGGTTTCGACTAACACAGGCAAGCACGTGAACTCATGCGCTACACTGAGCGCCGAAACTTACATGACGAACCTCCCCTCCGAAAGGAGAAACAGAAGAGGGGGAAATAAAGTGTTTCCATGGCCGCTGGAATTGGGCGAGTGTCGTGCCAAATCTGGTGCCCACCACTAATCTGGTTGTTGTGTGGGAGAATGGAGGCGTCGAACAAGACCAAGACTAGACTGCGGGTTAAGGCCGTGCATCTTATGGCGCCGAGAGGCCTGTGGACACGCCCCCTAGCACAGGAACAAGGGCAGCAGCATCCTACTAAATCGCCTTTCGGGATGGGGAGAACTGTTATGTCCGATGTTACGCTCGGTGCCAAACCTTACTGTCCTAAATAAAACCAGTGAAAGGGCAAATATGTTCAGCATATTCCTGTTTTAGTCATTGTCCTCAGTATATGGCTTCCTGATGAACAATGTACACAACTTTAATTGCAATCTTTAACTACTTAGGCGGGTAGGAAACAGTTTGTGCAATGTTGTTCTCAATAAATCTCATCGTATAAACTTAATTAATCGACAGAACCGTTTGAAAGCACAATGAGCTGGGACTACCTGGTAGATACATAAGAGGAGGTGTATAGTGTTTTAAATATTTCTTTCTGAGGCTACGTTTTAATTTATGTACTATTAGGCTCAAACTACTTTTTGGGACGTTTAAGTTGGCATTTAAACGGAAGCACCGCTCTCTGCAATTGTTCACCGTCTTCGTCTTCTCTAATCCACTTTACCTTTCATTATTTATTTTTGTTTCTTGTTTTTTGTTAAACTTACTTCCACCAACGTTAATGAATGAAATGATGCTCAGGTCGTAGAGCTTAGTTACCCGACATTCATCTTCAAGGATAAGGGAAAACCTCCGAAAAAAAAAAACTTATCCAGGTAACTCATCCTGACCAAGATTCAAACTTGGGACCTCTTCAACGTGAGACAGACACGCTAACAACTACGCTACAAAGACGGAAGCCACTTGACTGACAGCCACTTGACTGACATATTTCTTACTTATTACAATAAGGGAATAAATCATATGTATGATCATTTCCATAATTCAAGCTAACGAATTGCATTAAATTCACAACAAAGATGATAATATTACCGACTATAACCAAATTATGTATTTATTAGCAATGATTAATAAATTATGTAATGTTTATTTTAGTGATAGTAAAATTAATACAAAATTAGTAACATTGTTTATATTATTATGCCATTTAAACGATTATGAAGTAAACAGAATCTTGCAATTAATAAAAATGCCAAGATAAAGTCCCTTTTTTGACAGTTTTTATTTCAACACGAACACAATGAATCAGAGCTTGCAGTCTACATTGTTATTCCACTACAGATTTTGTTTACCTGCTTACTTCAGAAGAAATTATAATGAAAAAATGGTACCTACTGTACATTTAATTATCATACATAATTCGTTTCTTATCTACCCACCCTTCCCTTCCTCCTCATGTTCAGTCGATAATCATATTTCATTGGTCTAGCCTACCACTAGTTGAGTGCACTAATCCGCGTGGAATGTATTAGAAAAGGCTAACATTGACCTCGCCTTCCCTTCGCACTAAATATAAATTTAAAGCAGCTAACAGAGGGAAATGATAGGAGCTGGATGGACTAAGGATTAAGATAAACATGGCAAACTTGTGGTAAAAGGAATATTATTATGGTCTTGAAAAAATTAATCACAACTGATTCAGTCAGTAATTGAAGAGGTTTCTATATATTATTGGTATACCAAATATTTTGGTGCATATCCATAAACCAATGCAGGCTATGTATTGCTCTAATGCAATTGAAAGACACGGATTTATCTATGGTTAACTCAAACCATATTTAACTTTCAGTTTTGAAAATTACATTACCCATCAGCAAATTTATATAAACTAATTGCACATTAGACACTAAAACATGTACAATACCCTACCTACACTACTTACTAAAATACCCTAGTTACGTACCTCCTTGAATATTGAGATATCCGAGATGTATGTTGCACAGTTTTCTTATCACTTAACCATACTGAGGACTGATCACAAAGCGTACTACGGTTTGGTATGTGTGGAGAAAATTAAATTACGTTACTCTATATTGTAACAATTACTGCAGAAGTTTGTTTCTTGAAACTTCTTGTTTATCACGGAAATATTTATGCAAAAAATTAGATGTAGTGTAGTCTACTTATTTAGCCTCTTCTAAATTGGATCATATTTTTGTAGTATAAATTCTTTTCGAATATTTTTTTGTTTCGTCTGATGTTTTTAAATTTCAAACTGTCCATTTTTACACAAGCTGTACTTTGTACTTCGTTGATGGATTCCCATAATTTAAATGTGTTCGCGTGAATGATACAACATATCGTCCATCTGGGAGTGATAACTTTCGCCATTCGTTGTTAATGTCGGAGAAAAGGAAATTTCTACACCAGTGATAGTGAAAATATACTTCCAGGATCGATATACTCATATTGCTCTTACACATAGGAGTGAACACTGACGTGCAGCTTCATTGTCTGGTTGAATGACCATAATATTGTTTAAGGAACAGTCGCCTACCTTGCCAGGTGAGAGAATAGGAAACCCTAAAGAAGTCTAATAATTAAGAAATGTCATTCTAGCTGGTGCATTTCTTGAAGCAAGACACCGACAATGTTATTAGAACTAGGATAACGCATTGTTCTCGTCAAACGTACAGCAACTGGAAGACTGACCCTTACTTCTCTTACTGTGCAAGTGGGCAGGTCAGTGATATTGTGCATTTTTACTTCAAGAGGGCGACATGTTACTACGTTTTTCACCAGTTATACTCGTCTACGACATGATTGCCTTCGGTAGAAATAGGAACTAAGCAGTTGCGGAACACATGGGAGCAACGTCGGAAGTGCAGTCAGGAAGGGAAACGTCCGCATTTCGAAGTTAATTTACTAGTAATTGCAATTACATTTCTGTTTTCTACTATGAAAGTATATAGTCATACTATCGCCTAGCCTCTCATTTCTCTTGATCGCACGTCTTGATGTTACAGATTATCAACAACACGGAGGTTCCATACTCCAAATGCATCTATATCGTAGTCGACTAGTACTTTATTATTTCAATGCATGGCGCAATCGGCAGCCTTCCGCTCCCATGGCGTTGCCAGTAACATGCATTCGCACCGGGTAGTCGTTTCTCTCTTAGATAACACCTTAGATATATAGATTAAGCTGCGGATTTCGCAATCAGTTTGCTTTAAGAGGTCTACAAGCAAAGCATTAAATCCGTCGCAGAAGAGGTAAACAGTCATGGATATGAATTACAGGTAAGGAAGAGGGCACGATTTAGCTGGCCGTTGCAAGCGCACGGATGGATGAAGATTTAACTACAGTATAGAAATGCTATCAACTAAGAAATATAATTCTGATTCATGTTTACAAATTTCCTAATACCTTAAGAAATATTTTTGGTGCAAACAATGTATACTGAACGGACGTATTGTATTCAATACTTATTTTATCTTTACATTACTGAAAATACAATTTTTATAATAAAACAGGATTATCGTGTTAATATACAATGCATTTTTTAAATTTAATATGCATGCTAAACATTTTCAATAGTATTTAGAGGTCACAATTTTAGTGATACAGTCCTCCATAACATGTACAATTTTATTATTGGTTACTCCTGTGCATGCACCTTTTGCAGTGAATCACCATGCGCATCTTGAAGTTACTGAAGGAAAATCCTGTACGATTTTCAGTAAGGCATTCCTTATATCGTAAAAACTGCATTCTACGTTGCTGGACGTGATAGATGCAAAACGATAATACTTGACATCAATTGCACCATTAAAGACAGCAGCACAAAATGCAGCGCAACCTAATTTTCGTCCGTTCTGGCGTTAGCACTTAGGAAATTCACAACCTACTGTGACCTAAAGCAACACGAACGTTACATTTACATTTCGTCATAAAAGGTACTATAAATAATCTGTCTCTGCATATATAAAAGTCCTGTAAATATTGAGTATTTTGAGTATATTATTGGACAATAGAAAAAAATCTACATTCGAAACATTGGAAACCGCATTCTATCTTCTAACTCTGTTTTCTAATTCTTGAAGTGTAGGCAATTTATTACCCAGGATCATCGTTACGTATTCTTCATATATTTAAACAGATTCGTATCTGGAGAGGAGAGGACCAGTCAACTATTATCATAAATGGCTATCCTTGGAATTTTGTACAACAGCTCTTATTTCTACTAAGTTTCAGTTTATTATTTTTCTAACACGGGTACAGTTTTGATTTTCCGAGAACCGTAAACTGTAAACAAGTTAAGGACAGTGGTGCCAGGGAAATTCAAGCCGACAACGAAAAACCTCATACAATAAAGACACTTCTCCTGTACTATACACCATTATAACAGTGTAGCCCATTTTAAAATTGGATTTACATCGCAACTAAGAACAGTGCAATATTTCAGTTTCGGACCTAACATCAGAGACGCTTTCTCTAACGGTCCGCATGCAAAAATTTATGCGGAAGCATGCGTTCTGAGCGGCGGTCAAATTCTTGAAGCCTGTTGTCAGAAGCACGCTGGGATTTTTAAAATGGTTAGTTCCCGACTGGTTGGCACTAAATTTGCCTTGAGGGGTTGTTTGTTTACAGGGATTGCAAAGGGAGTTTACTGACCTTCGCAGAGTGGCCTTGTCGCTGTGGCGGTCTCCGGAGTATATGCTAGCATTATGGCATATATATTCTGGTATACGTAATTTATTTATATTTATTCGTTTGTTTGTGTTAGTGTCTTTCTGATATCAGGTTATGTGTCGTCTCAGTGTTCCTAGGTGACAGGGGCTGCGTCAATTATTTAATTAAAATGGTTTTAATACAAAAGGTTTTCAGGGTTTGTTTTTGCGTACCACGTCAACTTTGTTTTATACTAAGTAGTTAGGTTATCAATAAACAATATGTGCTTTAAAAATATTAATAGTCCTATCTCTCCAATGTTAAACGTGTTAAGTTCATGAATTGTTACCTTAAACTGTCCAATTTATCACACAATTGATATTTTTACGGAATGAAGATGCATATCTTGCAAGTTTCTATTTTCACGCAATCAATGAAGAATATTACGGATAAGATTATTTTTTCCTCAGTTATACCATCATTTCATTAAAGTTTACTGTCAGTTATTTTTGTGAGTATCCAGCCACATTATAACAAACAAAATAGATGCACAACAGCACTAAAATGTTATGCAGAGGTTGTTCTTTTCACCCGGCCGCTGCGTGCCCCACACGCATACCACGGAGTGCAGGATGGGACTGGCAGGAGCCATCATTTGACTCCCCGACTGTCACTTGTCCACTTGAACTTTTAGGGTTGTCACCTTTCCATCAGGTTAGTTATTCATTTAGCACCAAGAGGTTGCGTGTACTCCAGCCGGGAAGAACCCCAGGTCGGTACCAGGGATCGAACCTGAGCCTCCAGCGCCATGGACAAGCTACCACAGTACTGTAGGGGCGATCAAATCTTATTTTAATTTAATACAATTGAATCTGTCTTAATCTAGCTTATATAGCTTCTAAGAGAATGATACATGCATGGTAGTAAATATAATTCCCAGTTATTCAGAACAAAAACTGGGGAGACACACTCGCATACATCTGTAAATAAAGAAACAACATTGTTTGAGCAAACAGAAGCTACTAGACTTAATAACAGTGCCTGTTTGAAGAGCAAAACGTCCCCTAAAATTTGGAGTAAAGTTTACTGCCCCCATTACAAAAGTGAAATGGCGCAAACGTCATAGAACAAAATGGCATATGCAGTAGGATATTAAAATACATTTGAAATGTAAATATTGTACACACAGTGATAAATATGTGTATAAAATTGAAGAGAACGTGCTTTTTGCCAATTTATACCATTTACTCTCCATTAATAGAATGGAGAGTGTATTATTTACAGAGTATTTACAGTTCGAAACACAAAATCACTCTCCCTTTTTATGAGTTGTTGTGTACATCTTATGCCGAAAGTTTTGCATATATTATGGTTTCATAAAATATTGTTCTGTTCATTTTGGATGGATACGTTCTATGGAAATCTTGGTTAAGATAAATTGAATTCACATTGGGATCCCCTGCCACCATTACTGTAGGATTGAATCCATAACATTACACAATGAAGTCTCGCGTTACTTAAACACTCTTAAGCAAAGAACAGAATACGTTTGGCCTTAACTTTCCAGAAATGTCCACTACTATTATAAAAATGAATGGTCTTTGCATCCAGTTGCGCTTACGAGCAAGTTACCCATCATTTGGATTGCTTTAGAAGACAAACTTACGACACCAAAAGTTGTTACTAAATAGATGGCCTAGGCGCCTTTGAATTTCGCTTACGTGTAGGAACATTGCTCTTCGCAATTTGGTCTGTTGTGTTTTAACTATTGGCTGTTAACTCATAACTTATACCCGTTGGTTTAGCAGTTTTATAGAATTCTCGTACTCCAGTAACAGAAATCAGATTATTATTTTATAACCATATTAAATATTTATTAAAAAAACTGTATTCCAGACTTTTGAACCCTAAAAGTCACGATGAAAGATTGAGGTTTCACCCATTACTTCGGTAAGCATTTTTGGAGAAGTATTAAGATAGATTGTCTATTAACAAATTAAAAATAAGTCCACTTGTATAGGGCGGAGCTACTTTGGGAAATGAAAAGGGTTACATTTATTTTCCCATCACACACTTTAGTCGAAGACCTTTCATGTAATAAAATTCTGGTAATAGATTACTGGGTTTCAGACAGTATGAGTGCTAGGCTTCTTTCCCCAGAAAGTCTATGATACCTACAACATAAGTGTAGGTATTTCAGTTTGTTGGGAAATATGGTGGAGGGAAGTGAAAAGAAATGATGTTTTATTAGACAATAAGCATAGAAGCCCTAGCATAACCGCGCTCTTTATTGCATGGTGGGAGTTCGCATATGATTCACTGCACACAAGCTCTCGCCATGCGGAGATTATTTGCCCATCAGTGATACAGAACTATATGAAAACGGACGTAGTGTTTTGCAGTGTAGTATGTAAATATATTGGTTTCATAATGCAACATCACAAGCCGCTACATTTTTGTGCGAGATAGTTATTTAGGTGGCTGAAATGCTCACAGAAACTCAGAGCTTAATAAGAAATGAACTAATAAAATATATTTTCAGTTATAAATTTCTAGCTTAAAAGTTGTATGTGGGGTATTCGTACATTGTGGAGATCTAATAGGAAGTTAAAGGCGTCGGGACAATGGCTGGGTATCACATTTTCGTACAGTGATCTTTGGTTTAGGCTTTTATGACTGATTATAGTTGTTGAAGCAATTAATTGCTGCTTTATAGCAAAAATTATCAGAAAATGTGCACATATATTCTGTAGCAGATAGAAAATATTGCAGCTATAAAGTTGATTTAGTGTTAAATGAATATGATGATAGTGATTGTGATGGAAATTACAAATATTTGTTTTACCATTTCATCAGTAAACCCTAGAAATTATTTCATGATCTTACAGAACTGGGTAGGTATAGTAAAGTCAATTTCACGGAAACATGCCGATGCTTTTTGTTTTCATACGCTTTTTTATCCTTATATAATGTTGGTAGAATGTCCTTTTGTGTTCCGCCCTAAAATAGAGTTCTTATTGATTTAAATTCAGGTCCGACATTCACATATTAGCCTATAGACAAAAGCCAGACGTATTTGGTTAAAGGGCAACAACATGGAAATATTTCATTTGAATGAATGGAAGATATGTTACAACGACGGTCCATGATTTAGTAAATGAACTTAAGAACTTCCTTCTTGTACGAGACTTACATTTTCTATATAGAGGCTGGAAGGTGGAGTGATCTTATAATATTTACGACTAGTGGGTTAAATTTTTTATATTTCTAACAAGAGAATTTGAAATGAAATATATTTAATGGCGCATTATCAAATAAATATTTAACGTCAAATTGTTTATTCTTAATTTTTTACCATGTTGTACTTGGCTATGTAAATAGTGATATAAGGAATCCCCAGCTTCTGGGAATGACAAAAATATCTGACATACAGAATACTTGGTGTAGATCGCAACTATAGGCAAATATTCAAATTCAAATGTTAAATTAATGTGAAACACTTAAGGAGCATTGGCTAAAGGTAGAGAATATTTAGTTTTTGAGCATTTATGCCTGGGATGCTACAATGTTTCCAGCAGCTTCGATCCAAAGCGTATCGTGAAAATGCTGAATCCAAAAGGTGTACTTGAATTCACCTTGGAAATTAACAGAAATAGCTCTAAAATATGTGCAGCTCTGAGTGAAAATAGTCGATCTAAAAGTGCGAAATAGGAATTTGAATCCTCCACAACGTTCCGTGAGGTAGAATTTAAACAATCTATTTATTTAATGTAGCAGATGTAGCTGCAGTAGGCTTTTCTCTCACTTTATCAGAAAAATAATTGGAATATTATTGCTCTGTAAACACATATAATACTGCAACAGTGTCTATATATAATTATAATATGAAGAACAACAAAAATGGTGATAGTTGACTTTCTAGAATAAAAAGATTAATATAAATAAATATAGAATATCAAATTTAAGCTACGTAAAAGCCACATCTCCTTACGAATCTATCTTAAAATGTGGTGGTGTCTAATAATCTTTGGACTGTGTTACAGAGGCAGGCAGGGGTTATAGTGAATGAAGATGAATAAAATAATTTTCGGTGCAAAGGCTTAGATAATATCTATTGAAATTCAAAAGCAGCTCGTATTAATGTTATTAGAATTAAAGAAGACGAGAAAATGGATATAATGTTGAAGTGGTATCAGTTTTAAAGAGCAGTACAAATCATTAAATGTCTCATTACACATTTAGGTTGAACCACTATAACAATGGGGTATGGTATAGTAGAGCAACGGACATTACAGATGTAACTTATTATGAGTAGGTACATAGAGATAAAGTACTTCTGCCAGAAAACCCAGGTATTCGTGAGCAATTATTAGTATAACTTATTTTTAAATGACCTGTAGAAAAATGAATTGAAATAGCAAAATATGATATACTTTGGAACAGTTTTAACGCCAATTCTCGATATAGAGGGGGACACAAATGGTGCCTGAAATAAAATAAATAAGAATCGAAGCTTGGTATGTCAACTTTCCAGGCATAATTTTAGGGTACTTTACTGGATTTTACAAGATAAACGAACTATGGAAAACCTGTAAAAATCCTCAGTTAGGGACGGTGGTCCCTTCGAGATTTGAACCGTAGAACTCCATTCACAATTCCACGCCCTAACGATACCTGTTATACATGATGGTAAATGACATGAAGAAAAGAAATACAATTATTACAATGCATTCTATTGAACCATAATGAATAATTGCAAAGCAAATAATAAATTCCAATGCTATTTTTGTTGTCATAACATTGCATTTCTTCAACTGATGAGTACAATTTAATGATTCCCTAATAGTGACCAGAAATACTGTTAGATATAATAAAAATAATTGGAGAGATCTACGTATCTCAAAACTTCCAACAACCAATGGAGAATTTTGGCTTGTATAAGCGGATCAGTTTGGTAAAATAAAGAAAGGGGGCAGTTCTTAGTAGACTAGATTGAAAGTTAGCCTTCTCAGCTGTGATACAAAAACAATGAAGCAGGAGATATACTAATACATTTTAAATATTATATGCGGGGTGTCTGAGAAATCATTGTACCCCTGCGTTATTATATAAATAAGAATCACTACGTATGTGTAAACAACATTAATAGTAAAGTGGAGTACTTACAAGAACAAATTGTGGATCTAGTGAATTTTCAAAGCCTATAATGCTGCAGAAAAAGATACATTTATCCTTCTTGATATATTGCGAAGAATCTCAGGAGATTTCCTCCACATCTTCTAGCAATTAATTTGTCCCGTATAGAAGTTGAAAAACAAGAGATTTAATTATTTTCCATACGCACTGAAATAGCACTTATCTGACAGGTTGACAGATTGTGTGTGGCGTTTTGTACTGTTGTACCAATAACAAATCTTAGTCAACGTTTCGCACACTGATTTTACATCAGTGAAGAGAAAGATATTTCCATTTAGTTTCCTTAATATGGAGTACCAATTAATACATGCAGATAAGTGCAACTGTCTGATTAGTAGAAGAAGGTGGCTTAGAAAAATTACTACGTAAACATTTTCTAACTCACCTATCATTTTTGTGTGAGCTAGTATCATGCAGAACCAACAGCGGTATCATATACATAAATGCGTAATACCTATCAAAGCAGTTATATATTGCAGCCTCTGATTAGAAAACGTTCTGCTCTTTGGAGGGGTAACGGGAACAGTAGTACATAATAGCTCACCATAATGCTATAAATATATCTATCTAAATTAAATACTGTATACCTCTCACGAGAAATGTGGCTTTAAGGAGTATGGCACCTAGCGTTATCTAAGGGAGAAAAAGATGGTCTTCTCAACACATAAACAAAGTTTAGACGACTTAGAGAACATGACGTTAGCACAAGAGCTAATGTATTAAATGTGGGACCATGGGTGATTCACTTACAAACGTACATTTGTAGTAAACAAATCGACTACGTATGAAGATTAACATTTCAAGCACCTTCTTGTACCGTAGACCTCGCTCACCTTCTTCTGGTGGTCAGACAACACCTAAATAGGAATTTGTTCCTTTCCAAAACGTCACAATGAATACTACGTCATTCACGGTATCTGTGTGTTGCCGTTAGCTGTTGTATAACTACATAAAAGAGAGACGTTATTCTACGAATGAACTAAAATTGAAATGTATACCTTCCCTTCTGCTCCATTCATGCTTTTCTAAATCTACTCTCTGGCCAAGAATATCCAGCAATTGCCTGATGAACATCTGTCAGTTTATTTTCATAGTAGTTCCTTATAACCTACCTCGTAAAAGTAACCTTAAGGTTACTCTAGGAGTATATCTGTTAGATAAGAAATGTTGAATGTATATATGGCAGTACACTGATAAAACACTGGTATAGCAAGCTGAAGAATGGGCTCTCGCATAATTTGTTTTATTTACATTTAATTCAATGTGCCGGTATTTCGGTTAACGCCTAACCATGTTTTCTGTTATTAGTTATGTTGAATTTTTTGATTTCATCCACAAGATAGCAATAAACTCAACTCCTTTTAAATTGTAACTGAAGCGTAACTTGAATATATATGTCAAAATTAATTAACACCGTTTTAAATAAAGGCAAAAATATAAAGGATTGAAAACTGGTATACAGAGGGAGAGTTTCATTGACAAAAGCGGCGTCAATTGAAGACTGTGAGGTATACGCTGTGTATCATAGAGGTAAACTGCGATTGTTCACAGTGAAAAGCAGTATAAAGGTTTTTCATCCCCATTCCAAGCCGAAGCCATATGGATATGTAAAATTAACACCGTGGATTCCACCATAATCGTTATTCCTCTTAGAGTTTTAAGGGAAAGCCGATCTGTTTCTAGTTTGCTTTGCAAATGAAGCAAGACTTTATCTAGCACATAGAATAAATTCACAAAACAGGAGGCCGCGGTGATAAGTAAAGCCGTAAATCGTTACCGGAGTGAACTTTTACGACTCAAACTTTAATATAGTGTGGTATTCGAGGTGAAGCTACGAGCGTAGCAATAATTAACTATCGAAGTGGCTTTAGCTGTACGGATCTTGATAGCGGGTTTTTAACGGCAGCCAACCAACTAGTTGTTCACAGAGAAATACTGTAAGGGGATTGCATATAATATAAGCGTACTGCCAGTGTTTCATTCTTGAAGTTTTCCTTTACATGTAGATTCTCACAAATCCGCCACTCTTTCGGGGTTATATTATAGTTGTCAATATTGAAAATGCACGTAAGGAACAGTCGAAAAAGATAAAAAAAAAGCCGTATAAAATGTAATTTCATTTTGTAAATAAATCATGCTTTATATAGTTAATCTAAATGTGATTTCTGTACAAACCGGCAGGTTCAGTTGCTTTACTAGCTGGAGAGTAGCTAGACGCCAGCAAGTTTGAAAGTGAATGTACAATTCCATGCATACTATTGTTTTGACGATAATAAGAGAAGTAGGACCTAGTTAAACAAAATTAATAACAAACTAACTCCTGTATCGCCCACCTTGGTAGCGTAGGTGGTAGCATGGCTGCCTCACGTTCAAGAAGTCCCGAGTTCGAATATCGGTCAGGGTGAGTTATCTGGAAAAGGTTTTTCCAGGATTTTCCCTTATCCTGTAAAGACGAATGTTGGGTAACTCTATACTCCATGGACCCCGGACTCATTTGAGCATCATTTCATACATTCCATTTATCGTCCGATATGACTTAACGTTGGAGGACGTGAATTACAAAGGGGAAAATAAAACCTCCTGTATCATATGGGGTTTCCGGTAGCAAGTCTGCAAATATACGATCGATTGTCCATACCTGTTTATTGACCTTAAAAGCATCATACACCTGTACCTCAGACCAGCTGTTCCATTAATTAAATTACAAGTAAATACTGAGACAATTAAGTTTTAACTGCCAATTTACTCAAATTTTACTGTCACTTATTAACTCAGTTCAATATTCACTGAGACTTCACTTAACTCACCCTATCATTGTGGTTTAGTTCCAATTGCCACTTTCCTCGCGGTGTAACGCAATATAATGCAGCCTCTTCTTCCAAAGGGTTAGTCGCTGAGGAGTCGAACATACGACTTCTCTAGTCCTTTGGAAAAACAGCACACTCCCTGATGGTCACCACAAATGTCACAAACTCGCTTGGAGAGTGGTACTCAACTGTTGCAACAGAAACGCACCCACTAATTTGCCTGCTGACCTGATCGCTAACTCCGCTGACGTACTCAGTGATTCAGCTAACGACAGCGATTGCTTACATTGCCGGTGGTAATTTCCACATAGTTCCAGAACCTTCGAACTGGAGAAACTCCCAGAATATTCAGGATGTCTAGCGATAACGCTTTCGACGTTTACTCCAGAGGAGGACGAGGTTATGATTACTGTTCCGACTGCCTGGCGCCTACTTATGATAACCTTGGGCCATAGCCACTGCGTCAGGTAACATTTAAATCATATTTAACTGTGAAATATCATTTGCTAGCGCTAATGCGTATAACAAAATTTAAGATATTTAATCCAGGTCATCGAAAACTGTTGTGGCAATTTCATAAAATCATATCTACTGTTTTAATTGAGATAATTTAATAATTTTACCTGGAATCTGATCGGGAACTCATCGAAATCTTTTATATGTGACAGTAATCTGCCCATGAGCTTCAGCGGGTACTCAGAACAAGTGCGGTAACAGTAACACTATTTTAGTAGAGTGCGATTACAATGGTGACAGTTCAGCAGAAATCACAGTACGTATTGTGGTTAGCGGAATTTAAATCTGTTATAACTGTTCAGCGTACTTTCCGACGTGTTTATGGTGATGACCCCCCTCATGATAGTAGCATTAGACGGTGGTGTAAACAGTTTCAGGCAGATGGCAACGTTGACGTACAGAAGTCCAGCGAAAGCTCTAGAACGAGTGACGAAACAGTGGAATGTATATGGCAGAATTGTGTTGGTAGTTAAAACAAATTGCGAAGCGAAGTGTGCAACTTAGAATATTCAAGTCAACATCTCAAAATGTGTTACACAAGAATTTACGTCTTCACGCTTGCAAATACGGTTCGACGAGAGCGTGTTCAGTTCGCAAATGGCATGCTTAAAAATTGAGGAAGTCGAAAGATTTTTAAAACGTATAATCTTCACAGATGAACCTACATGTCATGTATGGTTGTGTCAACCGGCATAGTTGTTAATTTTGAGTCACCCATTGAAAATTTTCAGTATGACGGAGGTTCTCCTACAATAAACATGTGGTGTGCGTTGGGCCGAAATCGACTATCGTTTTGATGTTTGCAGAACAATTAATGGAGCGAACATAGTAACATTCTAAAATAAGAAAAAACTTTTTCAGTTGATGAATAGAACAAAAGGTATTCATTTTAATATCTCAAAGACTTCCTGAGCTGTGATTTTCTTTAAATTGCTGCAACCTTTTCGAATGGCCTTGCATAGTTAAACGAAATAAGTGCAGTAGAGAAAACACGCTGGTAGGTTAGGTTACTAGCACCTAATTCAGGAAATTAAATTCATCACCATAGCTACATGAACGAAAAAATGCATAAAACACAATTTTCGAAAACCAATATTTGAATCATAAAGCCATTAGGAGCTCGTATTTTTAATTGATGTTTCACAACTTGTGAGTACTAAGCTTGTAGATATGAATCAGATTTGAACACTTCATTTGTTTCATGGCACGAACTCGAACCACACTTTGTGGTTTTTTAACTTGAAACAATACCACTATAGTACTATAATGGGACTTAATCCTTTTCTTCTCATTTAAATTCGTTTGGAAACCTCCAAAACAATTACATCGTTAGGTGGCTCATGCGATAACGCTTGTGACTTGCATTCGGGAGGTCCTGGTTTTGATACGCAGTGACCAAGCAATATGAACATTTTTTGTGGAAGTGCAACGGCTGCATGAAGAAACTTGGCACCGAAATAATTTTAGCAGCATAATTTCAGCACAATTGAAGACCCTTGCCCGAGTTCTGGCACGTCCATTGGGTACTAGTCGTCTTCTCGCCCGAGGTCTAACATAGTTGCAGGTACTGACTGTAGGCTCATTGTGAAATCCTTTCCAGTTGACCTCTACCTACCTGCTTGCCTGCCTGCCTGCCTGCCTGCCTGCGTGCTGCCTACCTACACAGTAATCTAAATTACAGCTAGATAGTGCAGGTTAAAAGCGACGTTAATGGTATAACTTTATACCGGACTTCTAGCTGCAGTTCGTCTGGTTTATCTTGAAACTCGGGAATTAGAGAGAGGAAGAGGGGGGGGGACGCATTATTGCCCACGTAGGTAACCGATGACTGCTTAATGCCACATCGCATTACTTTCATGCAATATTCAATTGACTCCTTCTGATTATATTGTAGCTACCCCTTTAATACTTTCTAGCGCAGCGCTTTAAATACTACTGGCAGATGGTGTCTTTTTTGGTCTTGTTGTAATTTACGTCCTCCAACGTTAAGTCATATCGGACGTTGAATGAATTGGGTGAAATGATGCTCAAATGAGTCCAGGGTCCATGGAGCTTAGAATTATCCGACATTCGTCTTGAAGGATAAGGGAACACCCCGGAAAAGAACCTTATCCAGGTAACTCACCCTGAGCGAGATTCGAAGTCGGGACCTCTTGAGCGTGAGGCAGACATGCTACCACCACGCTATTGAGGCGGGCTATCTAACTTGGCAGGTAAAATGCTTTACATGAAAAAGTTAACTTTCTCATTGATTATAACTTTTATTACTTTATAGTAAAAACAATTTATACATTTTTAAAACTTTTTGGACAAAATTCATGGATGTCTTGTCTTCATAAAATATAAACTATAATAAAAGGTACAGGCAATACTACAAAAATTGCAAGGCGCATTAAAACTTGGGCAAAGCCTGAAAATGTTGATGTAAAGATTGTAGCTAAGCTGGAGATGTGGTAATCAAATTTGAGTTCCTAATCTTACGGACATTTCCTAATCTTACATTAAAATTAAAGTTATGTTTAGCTGTAATTGACAGCGTAGTGAACGTATGTTGGTGCAGTGTTAAGGAATGTTCACTTAATATTACGTAACATGTAGCAAATTTTTCTATTCTTGTTCGGAACGTTTATAACTGAAAGCTACAGACCACCTTTCCTTCAGATATAAACTGAAGAGAAACCTCTTCTCCTCAATATTAAGATAGAAGTATATATGTTGACAGTCCTTTGGGATTTGGCATTTGGCATTTGCTTAGAATACGCGCATTGCTCCTGTTAGATTGATGAGCTGAATGAAATTAAGTAAACTGCAACGGTATCCTCTTCCATTTCTCCACTCCTCTCCTGTAGGAGTCATTCCCTAAGAGGTAGAGGTGAAGCTTAGACAGAAGACTGCTGATAAATTTGCCAGGAATTGCCAATACTATAATGAGTTAATTTCTAGGTTTTACAATCTGATTAAATTATGGGATCCAGTGCAACGCACAATATGCAATGGTTGTGACAAGGACAAACAGAGTATTCTGTTTTTTATGTTGACACTAGGATGCATGAACGATATGTGCACTTAAGATAAATTGAAACAATCTGCAGAATACGAGGTTTAAATTTAAGAAAACTCTAAATTCAGATACCACAACTCCGCTTTTTTCCCATTTTGTTGCTTTTTTGAGATAACAACATTGGATACAACGGATTTTAGTTAATTTTCATAATAAAATCTATTTATATATTTATATCAAAGGTCAACATACACCAGAACAACCTATAGCTTAGGATTTTTAAATTCAAGGGTCATTTTTAACTCTTATCTAAGCGAGGTGGTTCAATGTTAGTATCCAAAGCTGACGTTCGAAAGGTCCTCGGATTCAACTCAGTTGACCTACCATCTATCGTCCTGCCTAATATAATATTATGTCATATATGTCTTACGATATATCTTATATCTTATCTCAAATGTGGCTTCTGTAAAAGCACAAGTGTACTTAATCGCGCAAAAGTTTCGGTTTATTCATTAGTTGCCATTAATATAAACTGGAGGGAATTGTTGTGATTCATGTAGGAAAAATAAGGGGACAGTAAATCTAGGGGTAGAGACATTCATATTTATAGTGATTTCATACTATCACAGTAAACTAGGCAGTCGAAGAATTGCCTCTTAGTTCAGTTATTTGCAGGTGCACGTTGACGACACGTGCTGTATTCAAACATCATCGCCAACTAACAGTCACACTTGTAATAATGTAATCAATCATGCTTACTGAACAGTTTTGAAGAGGCTCTACCATGAAAACAAAAAGAAAATTGGAGAATGAGAAAGAAGGGGAGAGAAAGAGCGCATTAAGACGAGCAGAAAGAAGTTTCGGAATGATAACAATACTATTTAATGTCACTTATCTTAAGGAAAGTAATTGAATCAAATGCAGCAGAGGGGAAGAGCGGGTTGAATTTCTTTTTAATAATATTTTATGGAAATGCTGCCCAGTTTCGGTTCGGATGGTATTATTGATGTCGGTGTTAATGACGTCCTCCGTGCTGTCTAAATTATGTTATCGACCATAAAATGTAGGGAAGAGGCGGTAACTTATAAGAGAACACTGTAATAGCTTTTAGGAAGCTTAGAACAAGGAACAAAAGACGAAGGGCTAGGGAAGAAGAGCGTTTTCCTCTTCCAAATGAAGTGTCTGTTTGTAGCAGATGATTTATAGGCTAACAGACTCGGAACCTACCAATATGCGAGGATCTAAAACCGACCTTACAGAAACGCAGGAAGCATAGAATATATGAAATCCGGTATCCATGTCCACGCTAACACTGTTTATTTCAATATTCTATTATTCTTTCAAGACCTTGGCTCGGCACTCAATTTCCCGTTCTGCCACCAATAATAGCTTATGATCATACCAGAAAGGAAAGAAAGAAGTTGGAAAAACGAGTGCTATCTTAAAGCTAACAGCATTATTACCGAAATAGGCCGCTCTTTTACCACTCGATACAGAAGAAGACGTTATAACATTTCCAGACGGCAGCAATTTAAACATGGTGTACAAGTAACATCTATAACATTTTCGTCTAGGTGCGTATAGTAATATTAAACGTATTGCAGCGAATTTGTTCTTTCAGTACCAATTTATTTTAAATCAAATTCTATGATTTATTAAAAAAATCCAAGGGCTTATTGCAACTATTTGTACCCCTAAAAGTCGTCAATACCCATTCTTAACTTCTGCATATTTAATGTGCTTAAAACATTGAATGTTACCTTCCAAAGCTTCAATATCGGAGGTTAGTAAGTACAGAATTTCTACTAATATGCTTCCAATAATGGAAGAATGAACGGGTGGACTCGCATAAATCAAACGGTGATTTCAAATCTAGGTGTTGAACAAAGCTCTACAGAAATGTAGTTAAGTATAATTTTACTTTTAAATAAAAGAGGACTTGTCTAGCCCCATGTTGTTACATATTGGTGCTTACGAGTAACTTATTTCCTCCAAATACAGCCATCTCGGTTGTTATTTTGCGTATCCGTCTTTGGCCCAACTTTTGAAACATTTTAACATTGTCTTTAGTGCCTCATTCTATTCCTGATGACACTTGCATTGTGTTATTCCTTTGTAGTTTATATCCTCTCATTCGACTTCTCAACCAAAATGATTCTTATTCATGAGTCATCAGTTTTACTTTCCCTTTTCATTTTAGATATGCGTTATGTACTTCCCTATCTTCTTCATCTAATTCTACAATGGGATGTTGTACACGGCTATTCAATTAAACAAAGTGTTTTATTTTTCAATCAAAAGCGTTCTTGTAATTCCTATCTTCTCATTGATCTCTTAAGAACAATTTATTGATGCTATAACATTAGATACATCTAAGGTATCTAAATAACCGTACTGCTCCAGAATCTTACCTCAAATTCACAAATGTTTCTTCTACTGCCTTACATAATCACATAATTGATATTAGCTACTTCTATCTTCACTCCTTATCTCTGCGTGCTCTCCATTTATGTGTTTCATAGTATATTTTCCTTTCCTACTATCATTGGCATATTTCCAAAATATCTTGTGAATTTTCTTCTTTTCTCATCTACTACCACTCATAGCTTGTTCTAGAATTAGTTTTGAGTGAATACTTCAAGATGCTGTGTCACAAGATGAATGATATGCGATATCTCAGTCCTCCACTAATTTAACTTCTTCTGATGTTTCCCTATGTTTCAGGTAACCTTGGCTAGTGTTAGTTAGCAATGCTAATAAAACGATATTTTTGGCAGTATAGAATTGCCTAAAGGTTTTAAAGCCCTACTTAACTTTTTTAAATAGTGGATATAGGAACTGAGAAGGTTAAACAGAAACGCAAGGAAAAATATAGTGCTATACCTGGTCTCTAATGTAAACAGAAAAATTAACAGTATCCTTAAATAAACTCTCATTTGGAATAAAAAACGAATTTATGATTCTTGTGGTTTAAACATTTGTCAAAATGCGAATTACAGATTTGTATACACCCTTGCCCTAGATGATTGCCAAAAATTGGAACAAACCAAAAGGATCTTTGCAGCAAAGACCTTTGAATGTTGAAAAATAATGCGGTAATGAACCAGGTATTCCCTAACATCAAGAAATTATTTTCTTCTAATTCTTTGTGATTCCCTATACCAAAATCACTTCTGTTCAGCTATATAAAATAAACAAGAGCATTAAATATATTGCTCCTCGATTATGTAGTGGAAAACGTTATATGTGGATTACATAAACTGGTGTTACATACACGAGGAACTTTTATTACGCATGTAATATAGATAATGGAATATGCATGTAAAGAAAGAAGAATCTACAAGAGAAAACATGTCGGTGTTACCTAAGATTTTACAAATGAGAAAATGAAAATTTGATATTAATATCTTAAATTCATGAAGTTTCACCAGATTAGTAATATTTGATACATATTTATACCAAAACTTAGTCGAATTGGTGATGATTGGCTTGGAATAATCGAGTATTGCACATGATTATATCTTGCTCTTCTCACGTATCTTGTGTGTACTCGCTCTGTAATTAATGACCAGATATCAACCGACTAATAGCTTGCTCGGTCTTTTCTCTAAGGTAAGTTCGATTGAAAACTCACACCGTCCCGTCATTGTCAAAAACACTCCAGTTCGTGACTTTATTAACTACGGATAAATAAACATGGGTTTAGTTTGACACTTGATTACAAATTAAATATAAAATCCCTTACAGGCACACAAAATAATTGAATTGAATATGGGAATAAATGGGAACCCACGAAGTAATAACTTGTCATTTGCTATTAGAATACGCATTAAACCAGTGGCGACATTTTACCCCATAATGCATTTCTCGTAGTAGCAGTAAGCTAACTAGTTATTTTTTGCAGAAATTTGTATACATACAACCAAATGCAGATTGTTTTCGGTAGCATAAATGACCTATTTGAATCAATAAATTCATAATATCATGTTCCTTTTAGATACCTTTTCAGGAGAGGCAAAATAACCGTTAATTTTGGGAAATATAAGAGAGGTTACACTTTATTATACCTTATATATGCTGAATTTAATATTATAAGGGTGATACATCATTTTAAGTGAAAACTAAGTGTCTGAATACGAGAAAACAATTGTGAAGTGATGGATGAGTGAATTTCGCGCGTTCATATTATGGATACTGAAAAATTTGTATACATTTCAGTCAGTGTTAGTATTGAAATGAGTTTTGTAAACATAACGCAAGTGTATGCAGGTATTTTAAATACTAAATAGCTCAAACATTATATTTCACCAAGGTGCGAAGAAAATATATTTTTTAAAAATTTGCATTCTTTCTTCAAGAGAAAGTAATAGTTTTCATTATTTTTATGGTGAGTCTTATATATATGGTTATGTAGAACTTCTACATCATACTTTCTTTTTTGTTATGGGTGGCTCAGAATTTTCTTCCTTATCTGCAGATCAATTCCCGTTTTCTTACACCTTGAATTGATGTGTTCAATGACAGAACAATGAAGTCCGCATTTACAGCTGTACAATAATGAAATTAACTTTCAGTTGAATACCCCAAGCATTACTGCCAGCATGAAGTGATTAAATGAAGTAGTACTAAATGTTTAGGAATGTGGAGTTCATTTCATTGCATTTTCATTCTGGTCTACAAAAATAGGAAAAATAATGGGATGCGAATTTTCTTTCTGAGTTCTTAGGTAAAAGAATGTTTGATATATTTCTGCCATAAGGTGAATTTGCTATTATTTCCACATTTCGTGATTTATTTGTGAAATATGGAAGTAATTGAATTCATTTTAAACATCTACATATAATAATTGCTATTCTACTTCAGACCTTTTACTTTATGGTTATTTTTATATTAATTTACTATTTTGTATATTATACTAGACAAAATTATTCACGCGATGCAGTTTTAAGATTAAATTTCATGTGTTCAATGAATCTATAACCATCCGTAGCAATGTAGGTTTGTAATTAGCTTTCAATCTTAGCACAAAAAGGGAGCTAAATTATAGACAGCGAAATGATCGCTTTGTCCTAAAAACACTTAAATTATTCTTTTTGTTCCATGTATACCCCGACTTTAACCACAATGGTCATATCAGCGGCCGTTCTGCTCTTGTCCATGGTATTAACTCGTAAACGTTGGGTTACAGCTACTTTGGATTTTTTAATTATTAGATTAAATTTATGTTATTTATGTATTATATATGTATTATATGTATTATATTTATGTTATTAATACTTCCAGACTCTAGGGAAGGCACCCCAGCCAGAAATCGAACCCTAGACCCCTGGCGCGACATGCAGGTACTCGACCGACTGAGCTATGGGGCCAGCCACCTAAATTATTGTGTGTAAAACAATATGGCTTTTAATATATATTGACTTTTTCTAACTTCTCGAAAAGAGGATTATAAGCAAATCGGGTAAAAGAGGAAAAACGAGCCAAAGTTTTAATATTGAAAACGTTAAAACACTTTTAAAGTTGAGTTCAAAGTTAAGGGCATGTATGCAGTACCACTGCAGCATTTTGACTAAAAGGATTTGTTGCATGAGTAAGGAATATAGCTTCCGTTAAAGTGTTAGGTATATTTTTAAAGCTTAATAAGTAATTTCTCTAACGTTCAGTCGTTAATGTTAGGTTTATTCATCATGTTCGGTCAAAACTCTAAATGTGTATCACCTTAAGTGCTGCTCTATGCCGGATTATTCTAATGTAGAAAAACATAACATGAATTGTGAAGCACTATATCAATGTACAACAGTGATAGGTATGTAAAACTATTTTGGTTCCAGGTTAAAGCAGCATGCATTTTGGATGTAAAAACATGTGACTATACATATTAAATGAATGATTTTTCACCGAAGTGCATTTTTGTAATTACTTCTCACTGGTATTTTCCAGCTTACGCTTTGAAAAGTTCTTATAAGCAGCGATGATAAATATTAAAAACAGAATTAATTTCACTGATGGAGATTTAATGGAAGTATACATCAACAGCTTTCTGATAATTCCTCATACAGCTTCCTCGAAAGCCGCTTTGAATGTTTTTATTGAAATGCACGTTACCTTCGACTAAAACAACGTTTACTATTTAGCACGTAACTGTAGGAGATCCTACAAGGTATGTGTGGGTGGTTCAGTAAGTTAGGCTCTAGCCTGTTATTGCAAAGGTCTGGAGTTCAAAGGCAACGGCACATTTTTTAGTTTAAATGAACTTTGTGTTAGAAAACACCAGAAAACAATAGTAATGTGGTATACAGGGTTAAGGAAGTGATTTAGTCTAAAACCAATACGAGATTAAGCTCTTTTTACAGTAACATACATTAAACTATGTATAATGATTTCTACAGTATTAATAACTCATTTATTGTAATTATTTTATATGAGAAAAATAATTAGTAAAAATATGTTGGGAAGCTAACATATTTTTATAGTAAGCTTGAAAGAAATTAATTGATATGCAGATTATCAAAATTAATGAGCCAAATGCTTTACAGTAGTGTTGAAAACAAGTGTTTTACAGTATTTTACATGATGAATGCGCATAAAATAAGCACAGGCAATTTTATTTGCCGTTGTCATGATCCCCATATTAATTCACCTTTACGCTATCAAGTATTCGAGTACATACTTTGTTATAACCCTGTATTGATTATATATGCATATACCAACAATATCTTAATTTTAATGCATGATTTGATTATAAAAACGACGTTGTGGATAAGCTAGGGGAGACTGATTTGTAGGTTACCTGAAATAAAGAGGGACATTTGGAAGTTATAATAAACACCACGCATTTGGAGACCTGAAAAAAATTATTAGCTGTAATATTGATTTAATCCCTAAAAGAGAACTATTTTAGAAGTACAAGAAGTAGAACTGGTGAGGTGACAGTTACGTTATTCAGTATAAACCTAGTATTTCCTTCTAATTTTATTAGGCATTCAGATCCTGTGTAGCATTTAAAATTACTGGCTTTAAAGGTGCCTGGATCTGAGTAACGTTGTAAAATTTGGGACAATGATTTTCCACAGTCTGACGAATGTTGTGCTGGCAAGCTGAAAAATGCCTGCTTATGTCCTAAATTTCACATTAGATCCTCTTAAATTCACATTGTTAAATGTAGTGACAAACACTTCCTTAACCCTAAGAACGGAATATTCGTCTTGCAGGCGGATAATCTTTCATTTTTTACTACCAGATGGCATATTTATGAGTTTTGTGCGTGAATCTCTTCAGGGAGTCTCCCTTCAGGCTTTGCCTGCAGTGAGCATATAAGTCCGTTGCTTCAAGTGATTGCTGCGATGCAAAGACAAACCCGGACAAAAGCCACGGCATACTTTATACAAAGCGCCACGCCCCCGCAGACTGCCCCAACTTCAGCTTCCGAGGCCGGAGGATAGAGTGGACTAACTCTGTCCAGTACCTTGGAGTAAAATTGGACAGAGGTCTAACTTTTCGCCAGCACATCAGGGACCTCTCGGCAAGGGTGCAGGGAGCAATCGCTTTCCTGTATCTAATGCTGGGGTCGAGGTCGATGTCGGTTGGTCTGAAGTTGTACCTCTTCCGAGTGCTGGTAATTCCGGTGATGCTATATGCCTGCGAGATCTGGGGCATGGCCGCAGAGAGCTGGCTGGCATGGCTTCAACGTGCACAGAAAAGAGGACTTCAGTCTATATATTCTGTGGGTTGTTATTTTCCTACCAGGTTACGTGGAGGACGAAATTAGGCGTCTGGCATCAAAATTCTACGATACTCTACACAGACATATAAGTGCCCTTGTTAGATCATTTGGGGATTATGACCCCACTAGACGCCGTTCCAGGCTGTTCCGGGTACCTCGCATGGCTTGTGGGCTTCCGAGATAACGCAGAAGCTAATCCTTACAGCAGCTAAAGCTGAGCTCCACATAATTCTTCTGAGCTGTTTGGCATAAAAATTGTAAACCTAACACAAATTTAAAATTAGAACACCAGGGTGCAAGGTTTTGCATGCATTCCCACAACCTGAGGTACATAAAATTTGTAACCTCGAAAAAATTCTTTTTTTCTACCTCGGAACCCACAACCCATCCTACAACATCCCTAAAAGTAAAACCTTACCTGCGGTAAAACCCTTAACGGGTGGGCACGTAGCAAAATCCTTCTGGCTTTATACAGCCAGCCAGCATTTCGGTCGCTCGGTCGATTGTTGCAACCGGAGAAGCCATTGTTTACGGAACACGTCGCCTGTCAGACGGATTTTCCTCACAGGGCAAGTTAAAATACCCGTCTCTCAAACGGATGTTCCTTGTAACGTAATTTTTCATTGGTATAAACATGCTTCTTATGAATTCGTAATATATTTTTACGATTATCTGAGCATTTAGTCTTGTAATGTTAGGTTCCTACAATGAATAGTAATCCGTATACTTTTCGAATCGCACTATCAAGGCCAGACACGTAGGATCGTGTATATATGGATACACAAGGAATATACACTTGTTTCTTATGAGCCAAAGAGGTCAAAATCAGTTATTTTATTGTCAGTCATGCACCATACTGAGTATACTGATGCAATGACTGAAATTATTTCTTTCTACAACTCGACAAAATCTGGAGTTGATACCCTTGAAAAAAAAATGGAGTAACTACTAGTAAACAGAAGGACGAGAAGATGGCCCCCTGACATATTCTACCATTTGATTGCAGTAAGTTCCAGTAACGCTTATGTCCTGTACACACATTTTGAAAAAGCCAAAAAAGAGAGCAGATTTGATTTCATACATGCCCTTGGAATATCTTCACGAAAACTCACAACAAAGAATGAAGGTGGAAAATAAACCTGATGGTTTGAAAAATCGTATCATAGAAGTCTTGAATGAAATTGATACAACACAGCAACTACCAAGTTGAAGAATCAGGACTCCGAAAGAAGGATCAGCTCAAGGGAGAATAAGGAGCCATAGGCCACCAAAAAGGAAGAACTGTCGTTATTGTCCTTATCAGAAGAACAGAATGCCAGATTACAAGTGCATAAAATGTGAAACTTCAGCTTGCTTAGAGTGCTCAAGAAAACTGCAATGCTTGTGTTGCTGACATATGTTATTTTCATCCATTGTGCAATTATAAAGTTAATATTTTGCTTAGTTTTGTACAAAAATCGTTGTGATATACAGTTATATGTATTGCAGTAAGTTAGTGTGCAGAACATTTAAAACAAATATAACCATCTCATAGACGGATGTTCCTTATAAAGGGGTAAAAAATGATGTTCCTTTCTAAGTGTTAAACAAAAACCTCCGCAGAGAAAGAGAGAGAAATAGTACTTGAAAATGAAAATATTTTGACATAAACATTTTATTAGAAACATTTTGTACGAAGCATCGGTAGTATGTACTCTCCTCCTTGACGCTGGTAGCTCATTCAAAATTTGCAAGCTAATACCTTAAGAAGATAGAACTGACTAGCTCAACAGTGCGGAGGGCAAACAATAGCAACTGCGTTGACAGCCACAGAAATTAATGTTGTCCTTAGGGGATTTAACCACAGAATCTGGAAAGCAGAAATGCTACGGTGTCAGTTGATTGTTCATGTTTATAGGTGTACAGTCCGTGAAGCTAATGGCGTACACTGGCTTCCTATTGCTACTGCCTAGGCGTCGCTGTATCCTTGTGCTCTTGTGGTTTATACTTGCTGCATCAGTGGTGGAAATGTTTGAGGTTAGCTAAATGTTGTGCACTTATGACGCGGTCTCTCATTACCACAGAGAGTTTTGGTGTCATGTGAACTCTTCACGTACCGTAAGCTGACAGCGCAATCGGACTTTATTCCAAAATATGCCCAACTTGAAGTCGAGAAAGCACGAGAAATCAAAAGAGCTAATGAAAAAGTGCAACACCTTACAGAGCTTACGATAAAATAAGGAGACTTAGGAAATTATAGAACTTTTCAGCATCATTCACTGATGCATAAAATTCCAACATCTTAAATTAAGTTTTAAATCAAAATGCTTGCTACATTTTTATTTCTACAAGAGTAATTTAGTAATTTTTTCGTCAAATATATTGCGTTAGGGCATGCATATGAAAAATAGCAACATAATTAATATGTAGCAGTTACCTCAAATTATTTTCAGTAATATCATAACAATTGTCTAATTTCTCCATGACATGTGCTTTTTCCCAAGTAGGTCTCACAGAGCGTGTTTAAAAGTTTGAAGCTTTTATTTGTTCATATTTCATTGTATTGGGCCAAATTAATGCGAGTTTCAAACATATGAATTTCAGTCGGATGGTAAGTGAAAGAACTGCGCATATGGATAAATCTATTAGTATTGTTTACTAGAAAGTAAATATTTGATTTGAAATCATTATTAGCAAAACTTTTCGTTTGCGAAATGTAACCGTGATTTGAAGCATCACTCCAACACAATCACTCACACTTGGCACACTTAAAGTTACAAGGGAGTAAACTTAATCATAACTTATTGTGCTTATTTTTAAAATTTCCTTTCCTATGGCGCAGGATATAATGCTCGGCTTCCCAGTCATACAGTGCAATGATTTCCCGCCTACCCAATGAGATACGAATTTTTGCATCAGTGAATAAGACGGGTGTCCACTGGACAGCGCCAGGAATTTGAGGAGCTAAGGTAGATACTGATTTGCTGGTCACAGAAATCAATATTGAGTGCGAGAGAAGTATGGTGCTGACCATATCATCACCCCCCTATGAACCAGACCATAGTCCAACTCCTCCATGCACATGTGGGTGTGAGGTCGACAGTCGGGTAGGTTAACCAAGAACCTTTAGCGCTGTTGTTACATACGTTAATTTCATTTGTTTACTGAAACATTTTTTATATGGGCGTTTGTTTCGTGTGACAGAGCATATATAGGTAGTTTTTTATTTAGCAAAGGAAAAGGTATCTATACAGATGCTCGTGAACATGGCAACCATTTATTTATTAATGGACATATGACAAACTTTAACTATTTGTAAATGCATCAATCTACATGAAGGGAAACACATTCCTAAAAGGAATAATAACGTACTTGATAAGCCTATTGTAAGGTATCTTAATTTCTTAATTTTTTGGCGAATACACCTTCATCCATTAGTTTTTAAAGAGACATTTGTCCGAAGCTCTTATCTATTTACTTCTTCTTCTTCTTCTTCACTCCAAGGGCTAGGCAATGCTGCCTGTTTCGGCTTAAAACATGTCTGGCCATCATGTTCGTGGTCTCCCCGGATGTCTCTTTCCTCTAGGTTTATAGTTTATAACTCTTCTTTGGATCCTATCTCTCGGCATTCTCTCAATATGCTCTCTCCATTCATTTCTATAATTTATTAGTTTTTCTTCTAAAGAACTTATTTCTAAATCTTCTCTTATTTTTCATTTGGAATTTTATCTAAAAGAGTACATCCCTTTACTACTCTTAAAAATCTCATTTCGGCAGCCTGTATCCATTGTGTGTATCCATTTACTATACATTCCATTTCCAATATGTATGCTGATTGTTGTATCCTTATATATAGATTTTAGAACTTTAATGAATTGATTTGGGTAGCCTCTTCGAGTCATGATTTCCCACAATTTTTTCCTATTTACACGCTAAAAGGCTTTTTCATAATGAATAAGGGCTATGTGTTTCCAGATTAAATTTTCTTCTTTTTTCTATTATCTGCTTAACTGTAAAGGTAGTATCTGTACAGGAAGGTACTTTTCAAAAACCATTTTGTTCTTCTAAAAGTAGAACATCTGTAATGGTTTGTAATCTTTTACTTAAGATTCTTGCATATAATTTATATCTTGTGCTTAAAATACTTATTCCCCTATAATTCTCACATCTGTTTCGAGCACCTTTCTTAAAAATAGATATAATTCGAGCATATGTCCAGAATCTCGGGATTTGTCATCCATTCCAACAACTATTAATTAAATTCAAAATTCTTTGATTTAGTATTGGTCCACCATATTTCAATAATTCTGCATTTATTGAATCTTCTCCTGTGGCCTTCCTATTCTTCATTTCTTTTAATGCGTTTCTAATTCTTCTAAAGTAATTGGATCTATATTTCCGCATATAAGGCCATCATTTTCTTTTTCTTCCGAAGAGCTATTATACCACAAATCTCTGTAATGTATAATCCATTGTTCTTCTCCAATTACGCTTATATTTGCTACATCTCTTTCTTCACTATCTAGATGCTTAAGCACTTTATAGGTCATCATTTGCCTTCCATGTATATCATCTTCAACAGTGCTAATAAATTTTCCCAGGACTCTTGGTGAGCTTTCCTTACAATATTTTTCGCTTCATTTCATTTTTACCTATATATCTCCCTTGTTTAATCAGTTTGTTGGTGTATCGCTTGTAAATGGGCTAATTTCTTGTCTCTTATTGAGTTTGAAATGTCTTCATTCCATATTCTTAATCCTTTATTCTTACGATATTTTCTTTTTTTTCCCAACACTTCGTTAGCTATCGTTTTTACACCTTGTATAATATTCTCCCATTCCTCATTGACATCCTGTCTTATTTCTTGTTTTTGTAAGTATGCAGATAACCGTCTTTGATATAAATCTTTTATGCTCTCTTCTTGTAATATATATATTTTGAATACTTCTTCATTCATTCTTTCATGACGTTTTATTCTCCTTGTTAAAAGGTGTTCATCTTGTTAAAAGGTGTATCTTGGATACTAATAGATAGTGATCAGTTGATATATCACTTCCCCGATATACTCTTAGATATTTTACTTGTGATGATAATTAATTTGTTCGTAATAACATAATCGATTAATGATCTACATCCTCTTGCGCTCCAAGTAAATTTATGGATGTCTTTTTTCCTAAAAAATGTATTCATTATCTTTCATTTGTTAAACATTGCAAACTGTCTCAATTTTTCACCGTTAGTATTTGAAGTATCTTCACCAAATGCACCTATGACATCTTTAATCAGTAGTTTACATACTCGGGCATTCAAATCTCCTGATATTATAACATAGTCACGTTTGACATATTTACTGACTTCCTTACTTAGTTCTTCATAGAATGTTTCATTATCTTGTTTTTTACCCTCTTCAGGGGCATATACTCCAATTACTGTCAAATAGCCTCTAGATATTTTTAACGTGACAGTTAATATTCTGTAATTTATATAAATGTAAGAGTCTACCTTGTTAGCCCAATTTTTATCTATAATTACTGCAACTCCACTGGCTGCTCTTTGTTGTTTACTAACTCCGCTATAAATCAAGGTGTAGTCTCCTATATTTTGCGTTCCTTTAAGTTTCTTTTTCGTTTCTGTTAGAACCACTATATTAGTATTTCTTTCTTCTAGTTCTTTAATAAGTTCTACCTCCTTATTAGCTAAACCACGAACATTCCAGGTTCCCAAGAGTAGTTTGTTCCATATTCCAAAATATTTATCCTTTTTCTTGCCAAGTTGTCTTAGTTGTTGTCCATCGGGCTCATTACCTTTAAGCTTTTTAGTAAGAAAATCTTGCTTGATAGAGTTACAAGCCCTATGCAAGCACAGTCTAATAGTGGGGTTGCCACCTTACTGCATTCAGACTTACAGGATTTTTAATCGAGGTTTTCTCCCCTTGAGAAGCTGCCTTCGCTTAGCTATCGGACCTTCTCTGTCCGTCTTCACCCTTAACCCTGGGCAGGGTCCTCCATATTTATATCCCCTGGAGAGAGGGTGTCCCAGCATTTTAAAGCCCCCAGGAACTGGGCTCCTTGTTGGTCCACGGGTCGTTATTCTGGAGTATTCGGACCACCCCACCATATTTGGTGGGATCCCTCATCCGCCACCCGAGGGACGCGCCCGATATGGGTTACAAGGTCCCACACGGGATCTATTTACGGTTGATGAATATTAAGGTTTATAACTTTTATAACTTTGATGACAGAACTTAATAGTAATCTTGAACATGTCTAAGACACCTTGTGTGCATTTAATGTAAAACATCAACCACTCAATGAATTACTGTAATAATGTGAAGATACAATATACGTTTTGTAATGAGTTGAGAAAAATTTATTGGTGTTGACATTAGATGTTCCTTTTTAACACAGCATTGCCATTCTGCGAGGCAGAGAATACTAAAGAGTGAATAAATTGAAAGAATATAGCCAAAGATATAATATCTTTAAGTTCAGGGAGGATGAAATGTCTGTTGTTTCCAAAGCTTAACATCAAATTCCACGCAGATAACAAGCTGTTCTCCTCAGACAAGCGCTTAATAAGTTTGCATTACAGTGGAAAAATTTGTTAAGTCATAGAGACTAATTACGTTCCATATAAGTTTGAAAAGCATCATTGTTATTGTTATAGTTGCTCTCGTAAAACATTCCTCATGCATGAACCCTCTGAAAGGGAAAATCAACACACCCAAATTTTCCACGCTTCAGGAAGATACATAAATGGCAGTATCCTTTTAGCGTTGCCTTCCTCTCGTCTCCCCCCTCCCTCTCAGACTGTGCCACTGCCTCTTTCATTGCACACAAACATAAAGTTGTAATACAATTAGAAATGTATGCGACGTCGCAATGTTTCAAGTACCATTTCCAGTTCACAGCGATTGAATCTGCACAAAGCGAATGCCAAGGTAATTGCCAATTTTTCCCGTTCCTAATTGCCTCGTCAATATTGTGTCTGTCATCATCGCCACCATTCCGGTGTGACTGTAATTAATTTACACGCGATCCTAGTTCTACAGCGTGGCTCCTCACATTCCTAACGAACAGAGATCCAGAAGCGTAGCAAGGCACTGGGGGCCCGTAGTCAAAAGGCCTCTCCAAAGTGAACCTCATTGTACAGTGCTGCCAATGTCAAACGATTCTATCAAATATTTCTGTTGGATGTTTTCGATATTGTTAATGTCATACAGCTTTGCAATATATGTATGTTAATTTTCTAAATATACACTTTTCGGTGTTTAAAAACGTTATATTCCCAACGAAAGTGTTAACAATTTTGCGATTATTAGTTTGATTAGCAGAAGCTTAAGTCTTTATCCATCTCTGTATTAAAATATAATATAGAACACTTTATTCATAGTTTACTAGGATTCATTCGTATTTATCCAAAATTACTGTAGAAGACGCCTAAATGTTAAAATCCGTTGTACGAGTATTTTAATTTAAGAAAGGTTCCAAATAATCTTCAAACAGATTTAAAATTTGATTTCACAGGTTTCAAATGTTAATAATAAAACTTGATCTTAATTGACTCCATATAGTAAAAAACGACAACAGGTTATAAGTAATGAAATGAGATTAAGGGTAGCATAAGTTATTTTCTATCTCTTACAGACACCAAATTACTTCTTCACTATTTCACAATTTGATTCAAATGTTTGCTAATCCTGGTGTCGATTTTCATAGCTCTCTTCATCGATTTTCCTCAGCGGTCCATTTAAATGTCTAGTATTGAAATGCATTGAAAAATAGCTTTATATATCTCAGAATACATATCTGAAATTTATGTGATTTTATAACCATAAGAAATCGTCAGGGCACATAAATGTTTTATTTCAAATCTTCGGTAATGATAAATCGTTCAAACGCTCATATCTGCTATCGATAACGCTGAAACGAGACGAAGTAAATGAGGAGAATGAGTTTAATAGGAGCTAACTTAGAAAGCATGTCGGTGCACCCAATTATTATTTTACATTTTTTCTGGTTATGAGGTGAATGACCAGTTTGTGCTTCTCTGAATTCACAGAAAGTCAGCAGGAGCAGTGTCAAAATTCAGTGTAGTTTGTGGACTTCGTCAGCTAAATAAACGGTTAAGTACTATATACACATATTTGTCCTATAATGTGCAGAAATAATGTTAATTTAGTTTTAAGAAGAAGCATATATTACGACTTGTTATATATTAATTGGTAATAAATCGTATTCCACTTTGTTGCTACTGAAGATAGCATAACGTAAACGTCGTGTCGTATGAAAAGGATTCTAGCTGCGTGCAGAAATGCCGGATAACATTCTTATGCACATGGAAGATTTGCAATATTAGCCTTTAATGCAATTCTTTTTATTTTTGACTGTTTAAAGCAAGCTTATCAGTTAGTATCAGTTGTAAGTACTGACCTCAGCTAGCAAATTATTTCCAGTTCATTTGTGTGCACAATATGCATACAGCATAGCTAAGCAAGTTGTCTAAGTGAAAACGATGAGGGCGTGATCGAATATTCAAATTCTTCCTTGTTCATGCCGTTTCCCAAAGTTGTAGTAGCCACTGGTTTCACTTACCAGTAGGTCTGTCTTGTGATGCTACAGGATGCAGTATCATAATTCATGGACATGTGCGTTATATTGCTTTGAAGATTTCATTCATTCAGAGATGAGATAATCAAAATTTCAATTAATATTTAGGATGAACTTTCCAATTCTTCATGTCCAATTAACCAAACGTTTCTAGACTTTTAAAAGCATTTATTCAATTGATTAAATTAAGGGAACAAACCGAATGAAACACCTAGAATCAGTGTTAAAAGGATTTCACCACAAACTCACTGCAGACACATTTGTAAGTGATTCTGCAAGGACCAGGAATTTTCCCCTAGGTTTATGAAGCAATATACTCATAGCTAACCAACCTGATATAAGTTGTGGTTTTCAGCTAATCTGAATATATATAATATATTCTGTTACCTTACTATTGCCCAATGTTTTGGTCTATACTATATGCTTGTCAATATATTATCTTTTATATCGACGTACGTAAGTCTTCGAATTTTTGCTGGACCCTTTTTTATTCCTAGGCTACAAAAACGAGATTTAGACATTACATAATGTGACATTGTACCATTAAGAGAAAATCATGTCATATGTGCGATCCATATAAATCTGGACCATTTCAATAGGCCATAACTTTGGAATCAATAATAGGACACACGTGCAACTTTATGAGAATATGATACACAATTGGGAGATTACATTATGCTATTTATATCTCAGAGAAAATGTTGGAAGTGTCCTCCACCAGCATCTATATATGTTTGCACTCGTCTCACCATATTCTCTGAAGTTTTACGGAGAGTAACCTCGCCAATGTTACTTATTTCGCTTCGAATGGATTCCTTGAGAAAATCAATTGTCCGTGGCCTATTCTTGTACACTCTATTTTTAGATACCCCCCACAAGAAAAAATACGGTGAGGTTAGGTCAGGGATCTGAGATTATTCCATTATCAAAGAAACTGGTTAAAAGTTCCATGTTGTCATTAGATGTTGCTCCATCTTGCTGGAAATAGCCTTCTCTCAATTCGATATCATTCACCTGCTCCACAAATGTATTGGAGACACCCATATAAACTTCAGTATCTACAGTCGTATCAAAGAAAATGGGACCAACGATCCTGGAAGCTGACAGCGCACATCTTACTCCAATCTTTTCATCATGCAGTGGGGTTTCGTGGATCACTTGGGGGCTTACAGCAGCCCAGTATCTGGTGTTTTGTGTGTTAATGTAGCCTGACAAATGAAACTATGCCTCATCTGTAAACCACGTAATGGAGAGAATGTGTGGACGTGGAATAAAAGTACCCTGAAACCATCGACAGTAACTGCTTCGTTTATCGCGATCTACTTCTTTCAGTTGTTGCACCATATGCATTCTGTAAGGTCGTAATCCAGATTTCTTCACAGCTTTTTGACAAGTTTCATATGAATACCCTAATTCCTGGCTCAATCGACGCAACTATGTGTTTGGAGAATATAATAGCCTTCTGCGAACATCTGTAACAGTCTGCATTCAATGGCGGTCTATGTTTTTTACTCTCACTAATGAGTACCTATACCAGTTGTCTCCAGCTTTCTCACGAGCAATAAACTTGTTGCCTTTGTCTGGAACATCACGTACATTAAATTCTCTTCGAAATTCCCGTTGTGTTGTTACCAAGCAATTTGTCTTCCAATATGTTTTCAAAATGTAAATACGCTCTTGTAGTGAGTACTGCATGTTGCTGTTATGACTGCACATTTAATACTGTCAGTTGTCAACAATTGTCAGTGTCGTCAATTTCCCCAGAGCCCCTGAGATCATTAAAACAAATTGCTACATCCTACGAGCTTTCAAAGGGAAATTATGGCTTACTGAATTTATATGGATTGCACTGTATATGAAAAGAAACTGCGAAGAAATTGAAAACCTTTTATTTTTAAGCAAATATGGGTTTTTGGAGTCTAATATAAGAAATCACATCTTACAACAGGAACATCTGTGCACCACGAAGAAGTGTTAAAGATTATTGCCCTACTTTCTTGCTTATGATATATTCGATACAGAGAATATCATGCTAGAAATGCTTACACATTGGTTAGATGGCGTATCGATACATATTTAATGGAATAACGAAGATATAAGCGTCAGTGTGTACTAAGTGGAAAAGTAGCTTATCTCGATCTAATCATGGAGATAGTATTTTGCTAAAATTCCGTTTCAAATGCCATTATTTGAACCCGGAGTCATTTCAATACTTCGTTATTTGTGTAAATCCCAACGCTTTCATGCAAACATCCTGTTGTTGAAATAGGCTCACTGGTGTTATTTTTTCCATGGCGCGATCATTAGAGCCGTGTCGCCTCAAAATCCGCGAAGTCAGTTTTTTTTTTGGCCAAACTGAGTTGTTCAGCGCTTCTGATAGGTTTTACTTCAAGGAATTAAATGTAACCAATATACGGAAGCAAAGCCCGTTTGAGGCTGAGTATTAATATCCGCGAGATCCAGCACCTACATCTGTATTTCGTGAGGTGAGAAACAGAGAGTCATATCTACTTTTTTCATTTTTTTCATTTTAAAGCAAATTTGAACTTGTGCACTTTTATTATAGATTACTGGCTTATTCATAAAATGTACCATTTGTGTGTAATAAGCAGGTAACTTTAGTTCTATCTGCACATGTTGGCAGGACTGAGAACCAGATAGTTCTATTTGCATCTTCATTTGTTTACATTTTTTCTCTATTCTTGTGTGATCATCATTACTTTTGCATTATATACGGTTACAAAAGATGGTAAAGAAGGAGTACGGATAGAGAAACTAATGGAATGGTAGTTTGTTTTGATCTCCAGAATGTCATATTATTACACTATGCAAATGTTAGTTCCTTATTTTATAAAAGAGAATTAAACTTTTATATCCTAATGCTCATGCTTCGAGGAGTGAAAAGGAATCTTACCATTTGGCATAAAGCATTGTGTGGTAGATCTGTAAATGATATTTCCAGTGCTTTAGTTGCATTTATGAAATACAAAAATTGCTTCCATGTACCCATAAGTAGAAAAATATATTTTTGGAGTGACAGTTGCATTTCTCAAAATAGGAATTCCCTCATTTCTTTTGCTGTATCTTTCTTTCTTTAAGAAATTGTCACAGTGGAAACATTACACGCAAATACACAACACTAGGATATTCTTGCATTCAAGAAGTTGACAGCATATATTCAACTTAGAGAAGTCTCTGAAACCTTAAGAAGTTTGTTCTGTGCTTTCTTAAAACTGAATACTTCTGGCTTGCAACAGGAAGTCTCCTTATGAGGTGATTGAAATGACGGCATGTGATTTCTGTGACTATCACACTCAGAGCAGCTTTTTCAATACAGTACAGTGCCATTCATGCAGGTGTCACAATTGAAACTTGAAAGGAATTAGCCTCTCAGCATTTACTTTAAGAGGAGTCATGAGAATGGAATAAATTCAGTATCTTAAAAACAAACATTTAAGAAACAAAGAACATTATACACGACTACCAAAAGCAAAATATTTGTCTCCAGAGAAAAAAAAATTGTTAAAAGTAAAGATTGCAGATATCAAATCCATGATGAAATGGGTGCCCACTGTTGATGCAGAGTTCTACAAAGCAACTTTTAACGGACATTAATATGTACCTTTCACCTTATCCAACGAAGCTTGAAACCATAAGCTTCTATTTACAAATAATCATTCTAACATTGTAATAAATGTGTTCCTTTTGTAGTATAGTAATAAATAGGTAATGGCTGGCCCCGTAGCTCAGTCGGTAGAGCACCTGCCTGCCGTGTTAGGGGTCCCGGGTTTGATTCCTGGCGGTGGGGGTGGGGATTTTTCTCCGACCAAGATAAAATCCCCATCTTCCCCAGAGTCTGGAAGTATGAATGAGAGTGTGAATGTGTGCGTGATCTAATGATTAAAACCTAAAGAATTCGAGTTAAACACCTTCGGTATGTTCCAAAGGAGAACGGCCGCCGATATGACCATAGCAGTTAAAGGAACAAGTAAATGGAACAAGTGAAAAAAAAGTAATGTTAAGCTGCACAAACTTTGTTATTTATTTACCAATATCTTTCATAAGGATTTTATTGTTCCATATTCCTATATTAGGTTCCAAACTTTAAATCCCTCTCCTGAAAAATTCACTCAAATGCAAATAGAACCCTCTGGTTCTCGCATCACGATTAGTAGTTTCAAACTCCGGTAAAAATTTTTCTGTCAATTAGTGCTTCGCGTGATTTCTCAGCTTGTGCTGCTTGCGTTTACCGCTACGGCGCGTGTTATACCTCATGTCAGACTACTTCAATCTTCATGTAAGCCTCTGGGAGTGAACATAGAGACGGACAGCGATATTCAGATGCATGGCCGTTTGGCTGTTTGGGTGAGCAAATATATGCAAGTAAACCATTACCTATCCTGAGCCAATCAAGACCCTAACGGTCATCCATCCAAAATTCTGTTTCTGTCTCTCTTCCATGCCAAAAGTTTACATCAGAATTGAAGTAGCCTGGATACATTAATATTTACTTATGCGGTTTCATAATGCAGTATTTGTAAATGCTACTTTAAAGGTGTCCTGGAAATAAAAGTAGGAAGAATACTTCCGAAGGAGAAAAAATAACGATGGAGACATCAGAAACAACGAACGGAGTTGTAAGTTTCAATTATAATACTTACCCACCATGTTATAATGATAGTTTACGATTATAATACAAACAATTAAAGCAGTATACAACTAGTCTGGTTTCTGGCCTGAACTGTTTGTTGTATTAGGCGACTAATTACTTACCTACGTTCTAAGAAAAGCTTATTTCTCTTATTTCAGATATTCACCATCTGGGCCACCCGGTGTTCTAAAATTTAAGCATACAAAAGAAAGTGTTTATAAATGTTCTTCGTTCTGTACTCTGGATATTCAGTATTCTCATTCAGTTTCTTTTTTATTTTACTAAGGACGAACTTCAACAAGGAATTTTTATAATTTCCATCCCAAAGTTTTATCAGCATGAAGATAAATGCCCAACTGACAACGGTCCTTAGGCTTGCGTGTGTGCGCGTGAAGCCGGCAGTGGGATTGGCAAGCTCTGGCTAGACTGAGGGCTGTTACTCCATGATTTAAGTTACGATAATAGTTTTCAGTAAACCCAGCTGTCGATATACCTAATCCATTTGTTTTATAACCGAATATGGTAAGCTTGTTGATTCAATAGAACTGCTTTTGTGAACCGCTACGTCTTTTGATCATATTCTCTAGTATCATTAATGTTCTTTGTACTTTCTTAGCTAACTCTGGAGTTCAAAAGTGTGGGTTTGACTATATATAGGACGTTTCATCCAAAACCCTACTGACCACCACTGTAGCACACGTCACTTGTTTGTTTATGTGCCAGATAGAAGGAAAACGGAAGGGGTGACTGTAGGGTTAAAGCATTTCACGCTTCGGGAACGCATATTACCGGCCCTGCTCTAGTAGATCACAAGATGTACTCTTTCCGTTGACTGAGAACCCGCGTTATCTACCTGCACCGATATACACCACGAATTCTGGAGATAATCCTGTAAGTAAGAAGAAAATGTATTGAAAAAGAAAATATGGAAAGGAAATCATGGTAGATTAGAAACTACACTAGCATTTGTCTACTGACCGTGGGAAACACCATGGAACACAAAGTTACTGTGGGTGGTCTACGAGAATCCAACTCGGAACTACCAAAAGCAAACCTCACATGTTACCGTGGATCCATCTCGCTCGGGGAGAGAAAACTCATTTGTTGGTCACTATACCAAAAGAAAGTTTTACATTTTATAATGAATATAGTCTACATGAATTGGAAATTAGAGTTAAAATCAAACAGTTCTAGAAGTTCTAATTTGTCTAAAAATATATGCTTCCGTTTTATTTTTGATTAGCAGTTAACTACGTAATTCTTATCATCACTGGAGGTGCACGCGATGATACATTAAGTAAGCTGTTGATTGGAAAAAAACTGTTTCTGGTGTAATTTCAGAGAGCCCTCTTTGCATTTGCCAATTATAAAGACTGAGGAAAACCTGGAAAAGATCTCAGTGAGGAAAAATTTGAAGCTTGAATTTCCAATTCATGACAACCCGTATTGGTAAACATATTAGTAATATTTTCATGCTAATTTATGAAATATCTACCTATTTCGTTTAAATAGATACATCAAGTACCATTTTAACAATACGTACGCAGGTTATCTTGATGTTAGTATGAGTAAAATACACTTGTTGCGCTCAGCCTTGTAAATTGATGTGTAGTGTTTAACGCCCGCTTTTACTACATACGGCACCGCAGGCGATGACACTGATGATACATGAGATGAAGATGGAGCACCGGTGGAATAAGATTGCAGGGAAACCGGAGATCCCGGAGAAAACCCACCCCAACGCCGTGTTTTCCACCACAAATCTCACTTTGCGTTCGCCTGGGATCGAGCCCGGGCCGCCTTGGTGAGAGCCAAGCGGTCTAACCACTGAGCCACGGCGCGCTCAGTCTTGTAGGTGTATGGTCAGCTATCCAGAATGAAAACCGGATTTATACACATAGATAAATAAACCTAAATATTTACTATTTCTTCTACGAAAACTGCTTCTCATGAAAACGGAAATCTTTCGTACACCTAGTTGCGCTTGGAAGAAACTTCTATAGATTACTTACACCTGAATAAGGTGCCAATAGTTACAGAATTTTCAACTCTCGTTACTATACAGAAAATTGATCATTTTTCTCTTGTGATATTGATGTAATAACAATTTAGAAAAGAAGGGAAAAAATAAGGTCGTTGTTACCAGCAGTAATGGCAAGATCAAAATTGGATTATGAATATCGTTAAAGGGGGGGAAGAAAGCAAAGATCGTTGGTGAAGGTTATCCAAAGAAAAAGAAAGAGGGGAATATAGAATGAAGTCGTTAATGGCAGCAGGAAGGGTCTTCCATCTATGCATATATCCGTCGTCATAAGCCATGATTTTGATTTATAATAGAGTCTTCACTAAAGGCTATCAACATTATGAGCGTGCTCTCCAACAGATGGGTGGAGGGGGAAGTCGATAGAGACCTTACAGGGTAATGGCTAGACTTCGCTTTAATTTTAGTTTAGAGATTCCAATCTTTGTTAATATGTTTACTCTCTGCATAATACATATAAGCAGAACATTTTTGGCTAAATGTTATTCCTCAGATACGTATTTATTAGGAATTTCCTTTCATGTGCTGGTCCACAAAATTATATATAGTTATCTTACTGCCAATATTCACAGCGTAGGCAAAGTGTGTTGCTATCTGGGTTATAAACGGATATTTACGCATACTTTTTAATGTTAATTATTATCACGGAAAATATATTATTTCTGAAAACAGTAATTAAGAACTCAATACAAAAACAATATATTGCAAACATTTAGTTAAGTGTGAATTATTTTATTCCTTTTTAATACACACATTTCAATTAGAGAACCTTAAAGACTTATTATCTCTTATAGTATTTTAACTATAAAATTCACAACAATTATTAAATACCCCTCTTTTAAAAGTTTACTATTTTCTTATGTTCTTACACATATCAAGACTACAAATATTCATGTAGAAGAACTGAATTTATAAGAAGAAATATAATAGGCACGGACATATTAAGAAATTAGTACAAATAATAGCTCCGTACAGTCTCGTACTCTATAGAAGTGCAGCCTTGTTATAATCTGTCTCAACTCAGTTTAATCCTGCTGTGAAAATCTGGGCGGGAAGAGAGACAGAGACAGAGATATTGGGACAGAAAGCAGTTAAGCTGTTGATTGGTTTAGCGAAGTTAATGGGCGTTTTCTTTTATTTGCATGCGTACGATAAACCCCTCCTTTAAGTACAGTACTGTAAGTAGTTTTCTGATCACTGCTCTGCGCGAGCTAGTTTCGGAGAGAGTGAAGTATGCAAATGTTTCGGGTTTTATAAACGCAATAGCCTCACATTTTATCTTTCTGCTTCACATACCACAAATGTCTTCTGAACTCGTGAGTCCTGAGAGGAATATTTATTACAGATATGTACATAATAGTATGTTATATACAGTTTAAACAGAAGACAGGTGAAATTATACACACCTTTAACTTATTATGATAAATTAAGCTGCATTTTATTTAACAATTACTAAAGGACACTGCTATTATATAACATATTTGTGTTCCTATACCAGGCAGCTCTCTCGCAACGAGGTCTTTATCGAGTTAAATGCAGATTAAGATATTATTGCTTATAGTGTGGAGCTGCTTCTGATATTTAACACTGAATTTCATGTACATCTCGCGTACCTCACAAACTCAAGAACACTTATTCTTTTCATCGTGGAGCAAGCCGGGGCTTCAGCCCATATTAAACACAATCGAGGCAAACCTTTAAAAAGTGGCGAGAGGCGAATGATCGCGCATTGTTTCGCTGTGCTTAAAGAAAGAAACCCGGAATCGTCTATAAAAAACACTGAGAAAGAAACTCATGCTCTCTTTGGTGTTTTCGCAAGTAGGGTACATAGTGTTAGAATGGAACAGCAAGCATCCGAAACTCTAAGAACACCAGGAAAATCACGTAAATGCAAACAGCGCGTGGAGAAGTACGACGATTTTACGAAAACTGCTATACGCAGTAAAGTTCATGATTATTTTTTTCAGAAATTAACCGCCGACTCAAAATAAGGTTTTGCATGACTTGCCAAATTTTTTATGAAGTACTCTCCATCGGTTGTTGATAGATACTGAATTGAAATTTCAAAAGCGACCTCGGAAATCAGTTATGATGGCCAGAGAAGATATTGTGATGTTTAGACGTAAATATCTGCTCCAAATCAATTTTTCGTAGGAATCCGATTAAAGGTAACCATTATGTTACAGCATGATTCTATTAATATTCCAACTCACAGGTTTAATAAGTTAATATGTAATCCAATTCTATTTATTTATTGTCTAGAAGTTAGCACTGCTATATATAGTTGCAAAACTTATGTGCGTGCATGTAGCGTCTAACACTTGGTGAGTTGAGTCAGCTCCGTCTTGTTGTTTACAGCAGGATTAAACTAGCGTGAGACAGGGTGTAGTACGTATCTAATGACGTATTACTAGAGGAAAGTTAAAACGTAGTTCAATAGCTTAAGTCATCTTAAATATGCTTGGGAAATCATACACATATGTATAATAAAAACTCTAAATCAAAGTTGATGTTAGTGCAGATAAAAAGGAATAACGTAGGTGTCCTCCAGGTACAGCTGGAGATAAAGCTGGCTGGCTGAAGAGCGTGATGTGTGGCGCTCTCAGTTGACGGCCATCCGGAACCCGTATTGGGACACTTGCATAAGTGTCTAAAATTGCTCCTTTCTTTGTATCATAACGACGCTTCTCGAGAGCTCATGCGAGTACAAAACGATGCGTCAGTAAACAACAAAGTGAGAGAGGGAGAAAGATTTTCTATTTGTGGACGCTGTTTAGCTGCTAGGTTGAAAGTGCCCCATTGTCACTAGGCATGAAAGATCGCTGAATTTTGCGCGGATGCCTCTGTATCGGACTTGAGTTTACTTTACTTGCCATGCATCTACGATGCCAGAGCACTGGCTTTACTTTTCTTCCAAAGGAAGCCATACTAAGGATTTTTATGCCCGAAAAGTCCATCGCACTCCGCCGGGATTGAGTACGCAATCTCTGTTTTCGGGAACGGGTGGTCTGCCTTGTTATCCTTAGACTACTAACGACAAGAGAGAGAGAGAGAGAGACAGAGAGAGAAGAGAGAGAGAAGAGAGAGAGATTTATAAGTGAGCCATCAGTGAGCGCCCCGAAGAGGGAAGAAGAGTCCTGTGTTCGATGTCGTGAGCGACAGGATGATGCTTTAGCGTACTTAACTGCCAAACTGCATGCATGGTAAAACTGCAGCATGCCTGGGAGAAAAGTGGACGAAGTCGCTGCAAATTCTTGCTAACTTTTTACCATTTTTATAAATTCCATGGATTAAGTTTTGTTCTGAATTTGAAACGTAACTGGATTTTAGAGTACTCTTGGGAGAAATAATCATTGAACTACATGGTTTGATAAGGAATGTTTATGTTTAGAATAATAGTGGTGATAATGATAATGACCCTGAATAACTATGCCAAACAAGTACAAACAATGAATAATTAAAATCAATCTATGGAAATATTTTATTTAACAAGATTTTCATTACCGATAATTAGGATTCGTATACGGAATAATAGGCGCTGTAGTCCGCTGATGAGCAAACGTCTGTAAGGTGTTCTGCCATTTAGAGGGTTAAGAGCAAACACAACCAATAGCAATTCACTATGACGTCGAATATATCGCACTACGTTAATATTCCAATATTGCTAGGACAAGAGCATATGCTTTCTTAGAGATCTCAGCCTTGTTGATGTGTTGAAAGTTTGCTGCAAACTTTTCTTAAAAAAATATTACAGCTGCTATCATTATACAAGTTACGTATATATGTGTGTAATGGATATATATTTCTTAGATATGCTACATGATTATATATAAGTACTGAATTAAGTCAAAATATATGCACAGAAATATGGTTTTATCCATTAATAATATCCGCAGATTACATAAATATTGGTAGGGTAAGAAACTTAGGAAAACATCCGTTTCTACTTACTATGTGTGGGGTAGCATGACACCAGCGTATCCCATCACACTCTACAACATTTCAGCAGCGATCATACTGCAACGTCCATATCCATTTTTCTTAGATATCCTAAGCCCTTTTTGTTCTTCCTTCCTGAAGTACATCGCCAGAGTTCAGTTAAGAATTTAATAGTTTATGCTTTTATCGTCTGTTATTTTATACGTTTTTAGTTTTATAGTCTATTGCTGGTTTCGGCCGCCTTTTGTTATAAATATATTTTTGTTTTATTTATACATGTTATATCTATTGCGTTTTTTGTATTTTAGCAATAAAGAGTGTTTTGTTTTTGTATTTCTTTTAAATGTTTATTTTTATAGATATATTTTTACTTAGTGTGTAAGTTTTTTAGTGTCATTCGCACAATTGTGTTTAATGGGCGCTGATGACCTAGCAGTTGAGCGCCCATAAATACAAATCATCGTCATCATCGTTGTTCTTCCTCTTCTAAATACACAGTTTACCCACGAACTCGAACAGCACTATAAATTATAACTTATAAAGAAGATTATCTGTCTGTCTGCCTGTCTGTCTGCCCGCCCTCCCGCCCGCCCGATGTCTCTGTCTCTGTCTCAGCCTCTGTCTCAGTCTCTGCCTCAGTCTCTGCCTCAGTCTCTGTCTCAGTCTCAGTCTCAGTCTCAGTCTCAGTCTCTGTCTCTGTCTCTGTCTCAGTCTCTGTCTCTGTCTCTTAAATGAATGTAAACTACTGTAACACATGAGTTTGTAAATATTCTGAACGAATCTTTTCACTACTTGAAAAAGATGCTCCTTAAACTTTTCAAAAGACAAACCCAACGGTACATAACGGGACGAAGGTTTAGAGGTGTTCAGTGCACTCAACCTTTACAAAAGATATATAAGCAGGTAAAAGGAACAGGGAAACAAAGCAGTAAGGGCAGTCTTAGTGAGAAATCCAAGGTATGCGAACGTGTAAAGGAATTCATAGTGCGCGATTAGTGGAAACATTTTCATCGGGGGACATTATAATGAATGGTGTAAATATTCTAATAAACTGTAATTAGTCTACAACTTATTGGTATTGTCTCTCGTCACATTGCCCTGAGACCTCCATATCCAACATCCTTCACCTAAATAATAGCAGATGAGCAACCGAGGACATGACCGGAGAAGAATCCCAGCACTAATGAGCCTATTAAACATCAAAACCACAAAAACAATCAATGAGATTTGCAAACTCCCTAAGTTTGCTTCAAAATTAACAAGCGACCGGGAAACCGCTGCAATTCTTAATAAATTAGGTAGTTATTACTATAGTTTTAAAGCCCATTGCACGACAGCCCATAGAGGGCCAAAGCCTGCCAACAGACTGCTGGCCTCAACGCCAACATATGCACGGTAGAGGTGGGCGATCATCCAACTGATAGGGGAGGAGATGTGGTCAGCATCTCGGCACCTCCAGCTAAAAAGTTGGCTCTCGTGACCAAGGCCACTTACCTATCGTAAGCTCCTCAATTTACTCACGATGCAGAGTGGGCCCCGGTCCTATGCCCGGGACCTAAAATCCGCACTCCCATTGGTTGGATCGATTCCGGGTCGCATTCCGTGGCAGGAAACCAAAGCATGATGCCTTAGCCCTTGACTCCAGTGCGCAGGATTAATATAGTTTTATCGATTGCAGTTTTGTTAGTTATTTTATGAGTTAGCTGGATCGTACTCATTGGAGGGTTGGACAAACATGTTTTGTGAAATATATCCGTTAAATAAATGTCATATTTTACCGAAAGCTGTTACGCAGATGGTGAGGTGTGGCACAGTAATTATTTAGCAATAGCCAGTCTGCCGCTGATACTATCCGTGTCACTTGGCTAACCAGTTGAAGGTCTGTTAGCCGCTGTTGTATGAAGAAATAGGAAACACTTGTAGCATTTTTTTTCTTTTGCTCACTCCTATATACCTTAGAGAGCAATGCTTACCTAATAATTGACAAACTACTAGCAAGTAATTAATATCCAAAATAACATATATCCACAATTCGTATCCAAATTATTATATAGTTACGTCACCAGAAAGCCCTTGAAAGTAGGAATAAGTTTTAAACTGCATAAAGGCTACTCGATAAACCCAGGTATAGTCATGCAAGGAAATATGCAGGGTATTGGTTAAAAAATGCCAGAGTAACCCTGTGAAATCTTTCATGATAACCAGGTCCCAGATTTTGATGACCTAAGAGTATCTGAAGGTATTCAGTAAAACTATCTAAAAATTACATTAAAAATTTTGTTCTCATTTCGGGGTATGAGGGTGCAACACAATTCGTACTTCTGTAACGCTAGAACTGCAATTAAAGATTAATAATTTGTACTCGCCAACTTATATGTTCTAGGAAGATGAATTTTCCTCTCAGAGAAAATTTGTGAATAACTACATAAATTTGTGGCAATGAAAGTAATGGATAATTACTTGACTTTGAATTTGCACATTGTCGAGCGGTACATTAGAAATAGAATTGATTGTGGCGAAAACAATATATGCATATATATTGGTACTGTTAAGAAATCAAATTCCTACGTGTACACTGTCAACACACTGAACAAATATCCATTTATTTCCTTAGATTAAAAATGTCTTAAATAAAGTAAACATTTTGGTTAATGTAACTTTATTTGCAAACAACAAAGAAAAAGGATCAGTAAAGGAAGTAAAACGAAAAAAGAATATTAAATGGAACAATATTAAAAAAATGACGAAAAACTGTAGAATAAAACGATTATTTTTGTAACTACAATTTGTTGTTTAGAATTTTAATGCTATGTATATTGTATAAGGAAGAAAAATGGCGTGTTGTCAAAATTCTGGTCCTGGTTATAACTATAGCCTGGGGTAATAAATGTTACTCCTCTCCATTGTATTGTGAGGAATTTAACTGTTTTCTTAAGAGTTAGAAGTGCTCTTCAACGAATATTGCTTACCAACGCTATAATTTAAGTTCCAAGAGAGGACCAATGAAGTTAAGAAGCCTAGTGGCAATAGCCGAATGGTGAAAGAAATGCTTGATCTTGTATCAGAAAATTCGAAGTCTTTCCGCAACCATATTTAAACTAGTTTTGGAGAGAACTTCACAAACTCCGGAGGAATCACTCGTATAATGAACCTCGACCATTCATAGTCAAAATAGACACTATGTAATTTACAGGTACAGTGGGGTTTGCTTTAGACAAAGTAGTGTTAGATAAGTATTATTTAAAGAAGCGGGTGTAGTGTCATTTCCCTTAAATATTTGTTACTGAAATAAATATCTTAACAAATGAAGAGGAATTCGTGAATAATTCAGGATATAAGCTTTAAAATACGGAAATAGTTGGGGAAATGACAAAATGAGCTTTTTTCTTCCCATCTTGGATGGTGTTTGGCGTGACACATTTTCTTAACATTCGTTGTCTGACATGGATAAACTGTGTTCGATTTAAGTGGGAATTTTTACTTATCCAAACTTTTGTTTTTGAGTTACGCTGTTCACATATACTTTATATGTATATCCATTGTATCAGTTAAAGTAAAACGTAGAATTATTTGGAAGTACGAAATTTAGTCTTGTTTGATCTGCTGCGAGCTGAGTAGCCTTTGTGACATACAGACCCTCAATTACACCCATCATCCAAATTATACTGACACCAGCACTGCTTATGCGGAACACTGCTAACGCATGCTTAACATGCATCCTCATGCATGCTTATCTGCAAGTGACACGCGCGACATTGTAGACTACCTGGATAATCGTTACTGTGGGAGGTCTTAACACCCATCTCCTTGCTGAACTTGTTCTAAAAACAGACTTGAAGTGGACACTCACTTCAGCAAGAACTGTTGAGTTTCGAAATACGATTATGTCAACAATGATGCTGATATAAATTGACACTGGTATTTTGATATATACTTAGCAAGTACGATGTCAAAAAATAATAGGCGTGCTAACAGTCACACGATTTTATCTTTATTATAATTATTGTTGCTGGAATTCTGTAGACCATCTTCAAGCTACACTCTATCCTCAGAACATTAGGAACCGAACGACCGACAGACCAACCCACAGATATACTAGCCTGTAGATTGTATTTTTATTAGAGTTACGGAAATTCAGGATAAGGGAAAACCCCGGAAAATAACATTATACAGATAACTCGCCTCTCCGAGATTAGAACTCACGAGTTCTTGAACGCGAGGCAGAAACACCACCACCTACGCTTCAGAGGCGGACTGGATGTTGTTAATGTTTATTCACCATCAATAGGCTTTAAACGCTGAAAGAGTTTTATTTTGGATATTTTTATGTAGGGTTATTGATTTCAAGTTGGAAGAGGTTTTTGCGTTTCGATGTCGCTCCTCTGAGTCTTGTGGTCAAAATGCAATACCGAATGCGCCCTGTTGAGGGATATTTAGTGCTAAGTTAATATTGATTGGTTGTGTATATAATTCAAAATTAATCAGCTCTTGACTGGATTAAATGGTGAGCGCAGCTTTATTTGCTATTGTATGAAGTTGCTCGTGTTATCTGGGGTATCCGCAAGCTATGTGGGGAGCCTATATTGCCTAAACCGACATCTTCTGGGGTCATGATTCACAAAGGACCTAACCACGATGCTTTGATGTTCTGGCAATCTAGCGTAGAACTTTGCAGCCCGTCGCCTAATTTCATCCACCACGCACAGGGGAGATGAGAGTTCATGATGTAGATTTAAGGCAAAGAAACGACCAGCAGAATTGCTGCCGTATATTTCGTGCCTGTTGTGGCCATAAGAAGCCAGCTGATTGCGGCCATACTCAGATCTCACAGCATTAAATGAGGGCAACTATGAGAGCCCGAAAGAGGTACAACTTCAGGCGAACGTGCATCGAACTGGATCCCAGCATAAAGTCCAATGTGGCAATTGCACCCTGCACCCTAACAGAGAGGTCTCTAATGTGTTCATGAAAGTTTAGACCTCTGTCCGCCTTTACTCCTAGATACTGGATGATATTCCCCATTCAATTCTTCGACAGGAATTAAGTATATTATAAACATGGACACATCAATTAAATGCTTGATTAAACTTGATTGAAGAGCCAGTCAATACAGAAATGGATATAACAACTTTTAAGTCCTTTACAACTAGTTTGAGAGCAAAAGAGACCAATAGATCACTAAACTCTTTTCAAACTGGTACAGCTGCAAGTAAAATCGCTTCGATTAAACACTTTTCTTGAAGTGGAAGAAGTGACATCTGTAGAATAGAGTGGTTATATCTGACGGCATGTCAATCATTTTCCCTTCCTCTGCTGTAATTTATGATGCTTCTTTCCTTGCAAAAATTCGCTTTAAAAATTCCTAATTTTTTACGATGAGGGCCAGATTTAAAATTTATATTTAATTTGTCTGAGTTTGATGTCTGGTCTTTTACCATGTACTACTGAAAATGTGAAGTTACACCATGTGCTTAGGATTTTGTCTTCAGATGTTGACCTTCAAATTTTCGTAAATTATTCTTTGAGTTGCACTGAGTATTCATTTTCGTTTAGGCAGGTTGGAAATATCTACTTTACCTTGCTTATTATTCCAGAGCACAGGTTACATATTTTAAGAAACTAGGAAATCGCTTTATGCATGTTGTACGCTCTCTTTTTTTGCTTTCATTATGAATATTGAACATGCCAACACTTGAAACAACGCCTTCCTTATTATATTAAGGAGTCGATAATCACAATGGCCGGGATGGCTCTAACGACTTTCAAATTTGATTACAACATTGAATTCGCATTGCTATTTTAAAAATAAAAATCGGAAAGTTTAAACGTCCCAAGAAACATTTTCGGATCCTGAGACAGTCAATGAAAATTGCTGAACCTCCCGGTAAAACCGCCACCTCTGGTTGTTCTAATCATGGTCTACTATTCATCATAGATTTGACATCAAACAGATAGAAATATGCTATTAAAACGGTTAACACTAGACAGGATAATAAAAATCCGCACAGAAACCATATGTGTTTAATTATTTACGGTAATTACTCACTTTCGAACCTTTTTGATTCAAAATTTCACACAGTACTGTAACAAGGTTTAGGTGTGCAGGCGTTTTTAATAAGACCGTGTATATCTTATACTATATATTTGTATGATGTTTCTTCTACTGTTCCTGAATGACAGATACAGCATGTTATGAGAACATTGAGCATAAACACTAAGGTTTTTTAATGTACAGTATGAATACTTAACCATTTCTTCTTTTTTCAATGTTTAGATGTTTTGTAATATTTGAATACCTATTCATAAACTCAAGAAAGGAATTAGAAAACCACCTAATGTTTCATAGTCACTATCAGCTGAATTATTTCAGTATATAGGAAAGTCTTCAGTGTCCACTATTAGTTTTCGTAATTTAATTATTGTTTTGCAATTTCTTCTTTTATACCGTAAGGCTTTCATATTTATATGCATTTTTCGGTACTCAATTTGGTTAGTTTCCTTGGTGCTGATTCGTGTAACTATAGTTTCTCTACAGTTTATTGTACAAATTAATCCCATATTCCCACATCATGTATCCATTGCTGTAATCATACTGCTATCACTGTGTGTATTGCACTATTACATTATCAAGTCTATTCAATCCATTAGTACAGGTTGTTGCAGCTTGGGTACGCATCGACGAGCAGTGGAGTACTCACGTCTCGCAGGAATCTGCCGTCACGGCTGAATAAAATTTATAGTGACGTCATAGTCTGATTTAGTGCATTTTAACATACAAGACTGCCGGAAACTGTCCATTTCGGTGAGCTAGTTTTCAAAAGAAATAGCTAACAAACCTTCCTGTCTTGACACAGTTACATAAGTTATATAGAGCCCGGATTTCAATCAATTTATATTTTTTCAAAGACGATACTGTGTGGTAAATATGCGCAGCTCATAACATTCTGAGTGAAGGTAAACCACTTTTAATGATTATATTCCTGTATTTTTAAAAGTTACAAGTCATTTTAGGCCAATATTTTAAAGAATAAAAGCCAGTTTGCAGTTTTTTCACGAACTTGGTTGCACTATTCTTGTACTACTAGAATCAAATTTAATAACTTCAAAATCTAAAAATTCTTAAAATGTATCGGAAAATAGCTCTTCTATTCTGTGTTTTGTTATACACTTGAAGTCGCTGGCAACAGATTAATACGTCAAAGTAAACTGTTTAGTTATATTGTATATTGTTTGTCTAAAGGAATTTGAGGTAGCAGAAGCTAGCGCTTGAAGTGTTATTTCTTTTGCATCGTGTAGAAAGAAAAAGCAATTAGTTGTACGAAATTAAAAATTATACAGCATTATTGAAATAAATGGTAAGTAATCGAAGTCGTGTGGGCGCTGCTGTGAGCAAACCTGTCGGTGCTAAGATGAAACATGTTTGAACAAGAGCAATGTATAGAATACAATTATAGGATTGCTAATGTAATGTCAGGTAAGAAGTATTACCACGATGAAGAGATGAAATCCATAATATTTGTTGCTTTTAGAATATGCAGTGTCATCTGTTTCTGTTGAAAAACGGCCTCACCAGGTGCGAGTTCGTAATAGTTGACAATAGACAGTGTAAATTTGAAAGCTTACGAAAACATTTATAACGTATTGTATTCAGTCATAAAGTACACGTAAAATGTGCAGATAAGTAAACAATTGAAGGAACAATTAAAGTCTTTATTTTATTTTAGGTAATTTTAATAGTTTAAGGTCATATGGTCATTATTTGAAGGTAATTTTTAAATATACTTTAGGACTTCAAAATTCGGACCTACACAAACTCATAACTTAAGAAATGGCAGGAAATTCTCCTACTGACGAATTGTATATAACAAACATTTGAAAGAATATTGCATTTTTATCTTCAGATTTATTCGCCCGTTCCCGCTAGTCAGTTGTCTGCTCACGACGCCTACATTTTGAAGCAAGTTACTCCTCAGTGGCAGAAGACTATAAATCGAAGAGCTGTATCTGAACAGTTTCAAGCCACCCCAATGAAATTAGAATTGTATCGTGCCTTTCCATTGTTTACATTTGAACTTCTTTCCTATAAACTCGCAATCTCAGTCTGTATACTGGTAGATATTTCATATAATTGGAAAGCTTTCTTAGTGTAGAGTGTCTCGGCTTTAGTGGTACACTTTCCCATTACGAAAAAGCTAGGTTTTGCTCTTCGCAACAGAAAATGAAAACTGTTCTGCACAGAATATATTAGGAAAACAAGCAAAAGAAAGAAAAAAAAAGTATTGTTATGAATAATGCAACAAGTTGGTACATTATAGGAATACATGAACATTAAGCGTCAAAATAGTAATCTTAAATACATGTATAATCTTTTAGCCCATTATATCATATTTTGTTTCGGAGTTTGATCTTTTCCTTGTATCCTTCCAGTTTGGATGTAGAATACAAAATCTGTGGTCACTTCTAGCTCGTGTGCAAATAACGCCCATAATGTTCTATTGAAAGACAATTATGCACCGCTGCACTACTATACATTAACCTATTTACGAAGGCGGAAACGCATGCAGTCCGAGGTTCACTTCCATATCTCCTCTTTGAGGCAAGAGACTTTTTTTTTGCGGGGGGGGGGACGTCAGGGGAAAATCTTCGAAAGACGCCTATCTTGGCGAGTTGGATTCTTATCAACCAAAAAACCCTGGTAGCCACAAGAGACTTCTTCCTGGAACCACCAATAGGTATTACTTCAGAAAGAAGGGCGAAAGATGGTCGACGTAATAATGTACCAATGAAATGTATATGGCACCTAAGGCCCTGAAAAGTGGACGGTGATGCTGCGGTAGAAGTGTAAGCAGCGACCGGTTTACTCTCCGCGTTCGTCCTGCTCCTTCGCCTTGAGGGGCCGCGCCGTGGCTCAGTGGTTAGACCACTTGGCTCTCACCAAGGCGGCCGGGATTCGATCCCAGGCGACCTCCGGTTTCCCCCGCCATCTCATTCCACCGGTGCTCCATCTTCATCTCATGTATCATCAGTGTCACCGCCTGCGTTGCCGTACGTAGTAAATGCGGGCGTTAAACACTACACATTCATTCATTCGCCTTGAGGATTGAAGTAATAATTGTAGATATAACATTCCAGTCCAGCAAAAGTGAAAGAATATTGTTCAAAGTTACAATCTAACCAAGTTGGGCGTAACAGCGATGATGGGTGTCAAGCGATTGAGGGCAATCTAAAATCGTATGCTCTGGGGTGTCTGTTTGTACACAGTACGAGCAGAGGTCGATGGCACTGAGCCCCATACGATTCAAGTAAAATCTGAGTCGGCCATGGCCGGTCAGGAATTGGGTGACATAGTATCCAACTTCGCCATGCTTTCGATGCAGCCAGGGTACAATCTCAGGAATCAACAACTTGGTCCACTGGGCCTTTTGGGTTTCCTCGGTCCATTCCGCCTGCCACTATCGAATGGTATTTGCCCGAAACATGAGCCTTTGATGCGGCGAACCAGTTCCATGAGCATAGCTGCGTTCTTTCACCAACAGATGGATTGGTGTAATTCCAGCGACAACCTGCAGAGCCCTCGTGGAGGTAGTCCTATATGCACTACAGATACCCAGTGCAACCTTTATTTGCATGCGCTCGAGCCAAGTGCGGTAGATGGTCTTATCAAGGCAGGACTTTCAAGCTGGGACACCATACAGAAGAATGGAATGTACCACACTACCAAGAAGTTTCCTGGTACTACGTTTAGGACCACCGACATTGCGCATCAGACGTCCTAAGGCGGCGATGACCTTTTCGGCCCTGCGAGTCACATATTGGATATGTGCACCAGGACACATATTATGCCCAAACTGAAGACAGAGATAGCATAAGTGTCTCTGAGACCGCAGGGCCTTTCCACTAAGATGGACGGTAATATCCCGTAGGGAGCATCTACCCTTCAGGATGACAATTTCGGTCTTGTGTGGAGCCAAATATAGCCTTTTTTGCAACATCCACATTTCAATTCGGTGCACAGCCCATTCTATCCTGTCCTCCACTACTGCTTGGGATCCTCCAGATACAAGAACAGAAGGTCATCGGCGTAGGTGACAGATATAGCTCCTGACGACAAAGGCACTTGGAGGACATCATCGTGGTAGATGTTCCACAGAGTAGATCCTAAAACTGAACCCGGCGGCACTCCACACGTCATATCCAATGTCTTAGTGGCACCAACCAAAACCCTCCGATTGTGCAAATAACTGCAAATAAGTCGGAGTAAGTAAGGGAGAGCGCGGCATCGCTGGAGATCCGCAACACCCGCCTCGATAGCGTGGTGGTAGCATGTCTGCCTCACGTTCAAGAGATCCCGAGTTCGAATCTCTTTCAGGGTGAGTTACCTGGATAAGGGTTTTTCAGGGGTTTCCCATTATCTTGAAAGACGAATGTCAGGTAGTTCTAAGCTCTATGGACCCTGGGCTCATTTGAGCATCATATCATCCATTCCATTCATCGTCGGATATGACTTAACGTTGGAAGATGTAAATTACAAAAAAAAAAAACAAAAAAAAAAAAACGCAACGATGCCAGTCCACTGCGCCGAATTAAAGGCATTTTAACATCCAACGTCACCAAGACGACATAGCGAAGAGAAAGCGCCTGGCCCTCAGCCACGAAGGTTTTTACAGCCTGAATAGCATCCATAGTCGACAATACTTGCCAAAAACCAAATTAACGAGGAGATAGGCTCTCCCCGTCCTTAATTTCGGTGATTAAGCGTCTGTTGAGAATTTGTTCCATTGTAAGTCTGTAGGACTTACTCCCTCCTGGCGGACTAGGTATTTCAAGAAGAATGAGTTTGCCAACTTTCCATTTAGGTACTAGGAAATTCACCGGAGCATAAGATAGAATTAAAGAAGTCCAGGAGGAGCTCTGGTTTCTCAACAGCAAGGAGCTTCACAACCTCCGGTGGATTGCTATCTGGGCCACCGGCCATCTCAAACCTGATCCGGTGATATGCGGCTCGGATCTCCTCCATTGTACAGACGGGGATAGTCTCATTTTCGACGAGAATCTCCGGCCAGATGAGCCAATGATGTGCAGGAAACGAAGTTCTGACTATCTGTAGGTGTGCATCATCGCTGAAAACTAAAGGTGAGCGGAAGCCAAGCTTCCCAGTAACAATTTTGTAACCCAGACCCCAAACATCAGAGTCAGCATCAGCACAAAGTGAGCTCCAGGCAGCACATTTAAATGTTGAGATGACAACATTAAGGGCGTTACGACATTCCCGGTAGGCGCGAAATGCAATTTGCTTGGCAGCAACGTTGAAATTTCGTCTGTTGGTTCTGTTAAGGTGTCGTTTAGCCTTATTACACTGCCGCCGCAAGTCAGCTATATCATCATTCCACCAGTAGGTGCCTTTACGACGCCCATGGGAGCGTTTCCGGAATAAAACACAGTCACAAGCGTTGCAGATGGCCTGGTCAATTCCATATGCCTGATGAATAAAGCTGGAGCGGATGTGTTCCTCGAGATGCACCAATAATGTATACTGCTTTCCAGGTTGGTATAACCAGCCCAAAGGCCTGCGAGAATACGGTAGAATTGGAGCGGACACCATAACTTCGAAATAGATGCTGTAATGGTAGCTCAAATTTTCCTCGTCGCTCACGTGGCAATTGCGTACCGTTCTCCCAAGATCCGGGCTGCAGGAGGTCAAATCAATGTATAAAGAACCTCCATGACGTTCAAACGTCGGCAATGTTCCATCATTTAAAATAAGAAGTTCACGTTCACCAACACTTTCGGCTAAAGCACTTCCTTTACTGTCCTCTATGGGGGAGCCCCAACAATGCGCCTTAGCGTAAAAATCTCCACCTATCAACAGACGTCCAGGGTGTTGCTGGATGCTGTTAGTCAGCACAGAGAGAAAGTATTCAAATTTGGCAGTATTAGACGCCGGAGAGATATAACAAGAATAAACATCCAGGTCTCCAGTGTCCATCTACACAAAACCATTCCCACCACTAGTGGCGCGCAGTTTAAAGGTAGGGAGGTAAATGGCGGCATGAAGTCGTAGATCCGTAAGCCATTTAGGTTGTAGGTCGTCATAGCCTTATTGGTTTCCACGACGATCGCAAGGGCTAAGTGCTCCGAAGTACATTTATGCCGTAGTAAATCCATGGCCCTCCCACTCCAATCAACATTAAGTTGCAGACATTTCATGAAACAGGATGCAGATGATCCCTTTTCTCCCTACGCTGATAAATGAGGTCTCTATACTTGGGACGTCGCATCGACTCCGCTTTGTGTCCGTCAGTATTGCAATTGTAGCAGGATGGCGTGTAGGTACAATCCTTACGATGGAGGTCGCTCCTGCCACAATTATGACAGAGTTCTGCAGCAGGTGATAGTTTGCACTCCCTTGCTATATGACCCAATCGGTGACAATAATAGCATCTGAACAAGCGGGTAGCTTCACGGAATCGCCATCTATCCCAGGCACAACCTATCCTAGCAGCCACGCTAGCAGCCGCTGGGCAAGGATCGTTTCGAGAGTGACAAAAGCATACTTAACGCCATTATTATTAGGTTTGGGAGCCAGATTAACAGAGATATCAGCCGAAGGTGTTCCAAGCGTAGTTGCAATCACCTTCTTCACACCGGTTTCGTCCACAAGTTCATCAATGTCCAGAAACATCACTGTTTGAGTCACTGGCCGTAGATTGACCTTCGCCAACTCCGTCATCTTCATGGTGAGATATTACCGGAAGGCCTGCTATTGTCCATCTCTCGACCTTTGATTTTAATATGCACAGAACCAACACCCGTTTTGGTAATGTGCTCCACGGATATTCCGTCCGTTTTGATGGCTGTTTTCATATTCCTAAGCATCTCAGCATACGACGTTCCGGGTAATGGCTCGAGAATAATTGTCTCTATATTAGGAGTCCTTGTGTGGCGAACAAAGTCTGGCTTGCCAGATTCCGAAGCAGATCCCCTACGGGATTTCAAAATAGGATGCAATTGGATTGGTATAGACACAGACCGTCTTCGACACATATTCTAACACCTTCCTAATTGTACAGCCATCAGCGTGGTGGATGACAGTAAAGACGGTGGGGACCCTCCCCTTTTTCAGAGCAATATCCAGCACGCGTTCGAGATTGCGTCGCAGAGCAGTCCGATCCAGCGTATTGCCACTCGCTGCGTCGTCACAATCAAATTAGTAAGAACTTCTGTACTGGAAGTAACACTCTCATCTTCATCCAGGCAACCATGGCGGGCGACACTACACACAAATTTACCTGGCGCCAACTGACGCTCATCCAGCATTTGCGACAAACAAGGATTCAGAAGCAAAACATGCAGAAGTAGTGGGATCAATGCTATCTTCATCCAAAGGCATTATAAGAATCTGGCCCAAAGTTGGTTTAGCAGCGCTGTTCTGCTGCAAAGGGCAGTGTTGAAATAGCTCTTCCGGCCATTTAATGTCAATAAATTCCAGGAACTTCGCATGGCGGAGATCCTGCCGAAATCCCAGTTCAATCTGCGCCTTGAGGCGATCAGCAGCAAGTTGCTGAAGACTAGAAGTCTGCGTGCCTACCTCGGCAACCGTTGGAGACGGAACCAAGGATTCTAGTCGGAGAACCGCCGTATGTGTGGCCAACAACTCAGAGCAAAAAATTCGGTTGCAAGCGGCAAAAGTTGGCAGTAGTCCGCCAATCGACCAACAGCCTTTTTAATCTCATTTTTAGTGTTGGGAATCTCTGCAACTGTTTGGACAAGGTTGTCCACTTCGGAGACAAATTTCCGAAACAGTTCCTTTAATACTCTATGCTCACTCTCCATGCACTGCATAAATAAATCAGTCACCCTCATCCGGCACACGATGGCTGGGAGATAAAGCCCGTTTGCGTTTACCATCCCGAATTTCATACTCCATGGTAGAACGGGAGTCAGAACCAATAGCTCTGCAATGATGTCCACTTACACCCCGACTAGAAGCGGATAGGGATTGACGGGATATTAAGGAAGGTGGAAGGGAACTAGTCGAACAGGTACATTCCTCAAAATCCACCGGCAAACCAGCAGGTAAAACGATCAATGGCCCAGTAGCATTGTCTAACATCCCGGCCTGGGGCTCCACCGGAGATGTTGAGCAGTCGCTGGATGACGGTTGGGTGGGGCCTCGCCCACCACCACTCCTGACCGGTTCTGGGGATCCAACGCCCCTGTCTCGTAAGCGTGATTCAGTAAAAAAATCTTCCATCCTAAAAATTTAAATGGGCCGTAGACATAGCCAGGTCAGCACCACAAATCAACCAGCGAAGAATGAAAAACGAAGAACATATAGGAAAGTAGATGGGAAAACAAGGAAATAGAGGACAGAGTCCACACCCCAAGCAGGGAAGAAGAAAGATGCGGACTAGCTCGGGAACCCGGGCGTGCCAAACCCGTACTCACAAGATGTGAGCCCCTGAAGGTTGAGGCAAAAGACTCGCTGACCTAATAATGATGCCATTCATTCAAAATGACTAGCAATAAATACTGAATGCATCTAAAGATCCGATATAATGTAACATGTAATATACGTTAATACATTGAAATACAGCTAAACCTAGACCATAAACACCTAGACACTCTTTTCTTTCTGTTTTAAGTAGTTTATACGATCTTAAGGAGGATTATGCTTTAATTTCACAAACAATAACACACCCACACTATTCTCAACAGTGCTAGCTAGATTCACAGAAAATAACCAATACATTTTCTAGATTTTGCAACTAAAACCCCCAGCTGTGTTCTGGTGGTATTAATTTGTTCGCTGAAAATGAGCGTTCAGTAACAGTTGATGCCATTGGAGTATATTTAACACCTGGGGGAGTTACACATTTAACTTTCAAAAGATTGTTATTCATCAGTCACGTACGGAAGACCTTGATTTTTGTGAAACACTGTTTAATTATTTTTTTCAAAAACTTTTGCCCAGCAGAGTCAGAGGCTAGGTTGATTTTTCAGTTGCTTCTTCAATTAAATTCAGCTGCTTTGTATACGTACTGCGAAGTAGTACTGAATAATATAATAATTTGGTAGAGGCAATGCTAAGGTAAATTGATGGATCCTTCAAATATCTATTTAGCTGAAATTATACTTGCAGCATTGTTGTCTAGGCCTAGAACGTTTTTAATTTCATTTAAAAGTTCACTGCAATATTCTACTGCCCTTAGCCAAGTTCCCAAGTGGTTTTTAAAAATTCTGGTGGTAATTATACATTCGGAAGTTTCTTGCCAAAGAGCTGAATCGTTATTGTCATTTTCATAAACATCTCCTTAGCTGCGGAAATCAACTTAATCTCTATATGGAGTATCAGATGTAACCTATCAGCTGTACCATTCAAACCATGAACAGGACAAGTGATGTGAATCAAGGAAGGATAATATATACTCTTAGTAGCTTGACAGCAGCCAGCGTTTAGGAGGTGGCATCATGGTATATTAAGGTCCATGCTATGGAAACAGTAATTACTTTCGGAGCCTCATTAACAAACTGCCCAACCATCACCTGATTGGTTTTTATACATTTCTGCTGCCGGTTAAGTAAGGTGTAAATGGTGCGTTAGGATCTCATTTTCCGACAAAAATCCAAATGTATAAATCATCTATATAATCTCCTATTCCCCTTAAAGCATTATATAATATATCATGTAAGTAGCTTTTTCTTTGTAGTGTAAATTCTGACGAATGTTGCAATGAGAACATTTTTGTAGAAAATCTCTTATGGTTTTAAAGAATTGCCGTGACAGGAGGTCTACACAAATATTTATGGAATGAATTTTCTCTCTGTTGCACTCTGAATTAAACTATTAAAACATAATGTTAATAATATTTCACTTTATATTTTTGTGGTTTATCTGGCTAGTCAAAATATCTATGTGAAACTCGCCTTTCTTTGTGTGTGTGACACATGTGTAACATGATGTTTCACATGTTGACTTAAATGTTACTTCAATTCAGAGTATACCTAAAAGAATAGGCTGTAATTAATTTTATTAAACACTTACGACAACAAATATTAACTCTTTGAATTTTTGAATTATTCTGTATACAAAGCCTTATTTTTGTATATGCGTTAGATAATAAACATTACTGAAATTTTACATTTCGCTGTGACAGAAGCCGGGTACTGTGGACTTAAGAGACAGTTAATGTTTATAAAGAAGTTCAATACTGTACTTGACTCAGGAGTTTAGTTATAACATTGTTGACACACGAGACCCTGAGATAGCGCTGCATTATATATTCCTCTTGCTGACCTTACACCCTGCTTCAAAACCGGAATAATAGATACAATATAATACCACATCAAACAACACAACTATGGTCATGCTCCCAGTAAGTAAACACGTATACCTGAAATATAATATAATATAATTATGACCATACAAGAAATCATATGATACAATATTGTAGATAAATCAGTAATATCTATAGTTGAACTACATTGTAGACCACCCAGTGCTCTGTGACCTTTAGCCGCGATATCCGAGCGTCTGGAACCGGGCGCTAAAAACTGTTGGAAAGAAGGCCAGTGTTAGCAGAACTGTATGCTTTGCAGTAACAGATGATTTGACCGTTTATTAAGTGCAGACTGGGTATACAAAGAAATAAAACATATTTCCTATTATATTCAACTGGGTGCATAATAGAATAAAACTAACATTCCATATCGAAGCTCCTCTACCGGTATTTACATACTTACATACTTATATACCGGTACTTACATGCGAGTCAAAAGCCTCCGAAGCAGTTTCGCGGTGATTTGCTTGTCCGCATCCTCGGTGCTCGTCGCCGACTTTCGCTAACATAAAAGTTGCAGATAAAAGCATACAACAACTTTAAAATTATTTTAAAGGCTTTGCTTTCCAGTTTAATGAAAGGAGATGCAAAAACTGAGCAAGATTGAGCAAGAATAACGTCATAGTTGACTGGTGAGTCTATCTTGAAATCATAGTGCCCTATACGGAGAAGAAGCGTAATTTTTGCGAAATAATAAGCAAATTTCAGTGCTCTGAGGTGGTTGCACTGCTAATACAACCAGCTTCCCCTGGATATGAACACGGAGCATGGTGCCTTCGTGGTTGAATGCTACTTTCGTACCGGCATTAAAATTGGTGCGACATGTAAATGTAATTTAAACCGCTGCATAGAGGAGTTTATGCAACGATATACAGCATTCAGACAAGACCCTCGGAGCCTATGTTGTCAAAAGTGTCCAGGTACCGTCAAATTGACATACTTTTGTTTGCAACATAAACGTTTTACTCTTTATCAGTATACGATATAAGTTTATTGTCACTCTCACGCTTAATTACAATGTATTTTAATGTTGGTATCCTAATGTCTTTTAAAACAAATAGGTGCAGCAAACATTTCCTAAATACAGGATCAGTTATTTGCAAAAAGAGAGACACCGGACGCTATAACGTGACTGGTCCCAATCTAGAAGCAATAAATAATGTTATGACAGAAAGGCCTCAACCATAGCTTCTCGCAATATAGACAGTGTTTAAGGGGAAGAGAGAAAGGAAATATAAGAAAATGGACACATAAGACTGCAATAGAGATACTTTCTTGTTTAGACTTGGATAAAAGCTTTGTATATATTGTAACACTAATAATTCATTTTTCATTCCTAGAACATGTTCTGCTAATTTTCTGGTTTGTAATGAAGTTACATTGTGAGGAAACTGTGGGTGATAGAAGAGAACTGAAATCAAATTGTACTATTTCTATTTTACGTGACAGGTTTACAATAATAATATGGAAATTAATTGTTCTTTCTCACTAGCCGTGCACTATGAAGCGGTAGAGCCAGACTGAGAAATTGAATGCCATAGCCGGGATTTGAACCACGAATCTTGGTCTCCGCCCAGCCGCTCTAAACCATTGAGCTACTATGGCCAACGTGCCAAAATGACATTAAATTCTCCAACTGACTTGTGTTTTTCCCGGTAAACCACTAGGAGTTCTCATAAACACATGAGACAACTACCTTAATGGCGACTTACTATGCTGTAAGTACTTTAAGGCCCGGGCTTTAGAGTTCGGACCACTATTAGGTAATAATTAATTATTAAATAATAATAAGTGTACTATAACAGATAAACAGATGTTCATTGTGAAATAAGTGTTTATTAACTTATTATTTCATATCTTCTTCATGGTATACTTTTATGGCTGCATAATTAGCTTTGCATTGCAGTATATGGTTTTTTTAAAAACCATTATCCTATCCAGGCAGCAGGCGAAATTACGCGGGCAGACCCACCTCTCAAATAATATATTTACCTGCCGTTAGAGAGAGGCCTTGAAGCTGCTGTCAGCACATCAAATAGGATCGCAAGCTGCTAGGAGAATCGTATATAAACTCGCTCCATCAGCGATACTGTTGATGACGTCAAATTTTGCGCGGTAAAATTACAGATAAAAATGAACAACTTGTATAACTTGGAACCTCTTATACGCACATTGAAATTAAAATTCAATTGATCTAGTGTTTTTATGCATGTGCATGCATGCATGCATATACCAGAATAATATCTAATGAGATTTTAGATACGTTGATAGTAGCGCGTTTAAAACAGCGTATAGCTAACTCATCCATTACAGCCTTTAGATTACTTACGCTATTTTTTTCATCTAACACAAACTTCAGTTCATCTCATTAATTTTTTTTTCTGTCGAGCAGCACGTACATCAATTTGTTTTAATTTTGCGTCTCGATGCCTTCATGTTAAGAGTATATGGTAACGCTTGATCGGTCATTCAGGAACGCTACAGTGGCGCATTGCTCCCAATTTAAATGTTAATCGACGACAGTGACCTAAGGCAATAAATAAAGTAATTGACCCTTTTGAAGGTTCATAAAAACAAAATGTAAAATATTCAGCTATTTTATAAATACTGTTACAAACTGGAGTTTAGGAGACTTTGCTTTTGTTCTACTTATGATATAATAAGCACAGTAATAGCTTGTTGAATAAACGTAGTGGAAAATGATAATCTTCCATTAACAGAATTTTTATACGAAATGAAGGAATCAGTGCAAAAATAATGGACAGTTTTCTCTCTAATGTTACCTTGTATTTTCTTTTTCAATGCAGAAAAGACCTAAATATGTAGTTCCTCACTCAGCGTAGTTTCTGATTTTGGCAGATAAGCTTACCAAAAGAGGGGAATATGCTACCATATTTTGAACTACAAATGAGGAATCTAACTAAATATAACCAGTCGTATGGGTTATATTTCTAGGAGTGTGAATTAAAATTCATTTCTGAATAGAAGTTACAATCCTTCCACTGCAACCGTGGAAGTAGAATTATGGACATTTTATTTGAATTGAGGTTTTCTTATAAAGCACAAAAAGAAGATTTTAGGTGACTAGTTTACACCATGCAGTGGCTATGGCACTAGGTCACGAGGTTCTCTGGAGGTCGATGTCAAACAGTCGGAACTGTAAACAGATAGCCACGCTATTGCCAGATACGATAGGATAGGATTTTACGGAGCGGACTTGACATATGACCAGACTGGTCCTTTGTACTTATGCCCCAAGTGAGGCATCACCGGAAGGGAGGATGAGGAGAGAGGAGACAGAGGGCGACAGACCCCAAGGAGTCACCGAAATGCAGAGGGCAGTTGATACACTTTACCAATAGGAAACTCCCTGGTGGTTCAGGACATCCGTCATCCCTCCTACCGCGGCCAGAAACAGTCCACGATGCCAGGCTCGGAGATAGTAGGCCGCCTCCAGAGCTGCGAATACTCCAGGCAAGGTAGCACAACCGTCATACCTCCTACACATCCCGAAACAGTCCACGAGGACAGCCTTGGAGACCGCAGGGTGCCTCCAGAGCTGGGAATACTCCAGGCAGGCTGGCACAACCGGCATACCTCCTGCCGCGTTCTTGAAACGGCCTACTAGGCCGGCTCGAAGACCGTAGTCCATCCTGCCGGAGGGGAAAGTGTTTACTCAGGGCATATAATCTCGCCATGCAGCTCCGAGACTCCGGCCAACACTTCTACCCTGAAAGAGACCACCAGGTGAGAAGATTTGAAATGATAATGGAGTTGAAATGGAAGGACAGGAAATTCGGGGGTGAAGTGATTAAACTAACCAGCATTCGCCTAGGGACCCATGTGTCAGTTAGGTCGGCCACGGGAATCGAACCCGAACCTCTCAAATGCGTGCCACAGACGAAACCGACTGAGCCATCTCACTCAGAAGTTTATGGATGTTTCTCCTTCTCGAACGTTTGGCAACTGTGTGGAAACTTTCTGTGCTATATAAGACAGTACTCTCGCAAGCTGGGAAAGTTTTAGACAAGCCAATCTTGTCAAGCCAGTGAGTTAGCGATTGCGTTCTTGGTACAAAGAACATTAATGTCAGAGGTTCTACTCCCATTAGTCCTGGACCCGTAGGACCAAGAACCCGGGCCTCCTTCAACCAAGGAGTTACCGAGCTGTCCCAAAGGGGTGCCCGACGCCTCCGTGGGGCTTTCCATAGAGCAATACCTAGAGACTCAAGACGGGATGGAAGTGGATACGCCACTTACGCACGCCAACTCCAAAATGGGAAGGCTACCAATATGACCTCGGTGGGGCCGCCTGGTGAGTTGGCACACCTTCTACTAGCTATGCTGGCTAGTACGCGGGAATATTAATGGCTTCCCTCAAACCCGTCCGGAGACGTACCCGATCACCCACGAGTATCAGAAACCACTGTCCCCTCGAGTCCAACCCAATCCGAACAACTCCCAATCAGGGAGGGGCTCGAATGTTCGGCTCGAGGTTCCTCCAGTAACGTCAGAGGTATCACGAGTGCTAGGGTTCCGCAGCGCCCGCACCACGGCAGCTGAAGGGGACAGATCCCCTCCCCTACGGGGTGGTACAAAGAACACCACTGTTCTCCGCACAAGTTTCTGACGACTGTGATGTGAAGCGAGTGCTGTTAGTGAAGGGAGTAGAGACGTCTTGTATCATGCCACTACCGTGGAAGAAAGTACAACGGAAGAGTAAGTGAAGTGAGAGTGAACAGTAGAAATAGTGACATCATGGAAGACTGGACTAGTTTGTGTCAATAAAAACTGAGTGGTCACAGTTTCACACGATGTTCAAAGTCACAATTCGTCGCTTGAACCGAAGCGATTTTTATACTTCTTAGATTTTTATACTTCACTAACAATGTTGTCAGTGCTCTGGTCAGGAGTTTAATTATAATATTCCATTTTAAGGTTACGCGTTTGCGATAAAAGGAAAATTGTTAAAATACGTAATTATGGCTTTTAGTGTAGTTACATAATGCGCAAAGAATGTTGTTCAAGGACTTTACTTCAGAGTAGATTATTTAGCTGTACGATATCTTCAACCATATTATGGCAATTAAAATGTCTACAGAGTGCTACGGAACGACACGAACGAATATATAGAAGTTGTTGCTCAGCTTCTATGTGACACATATAGATAACTCTACCGCCAATATAGTCGCATAAAACGTTTCAGAATGAGTGTGGATTAGGCAGTGACAGGAACAAAGTCGTGTGCCTCGCAGGGTCGAAGTTCGCAGATAGGTGACACACCGTGTCGCGTGCTGTAGGTGTTTGCAAACATACAACCATACTCAACGGTAGCTTGCTACTATTAAGAATTTCTTTGGCTTATGAAACTGCAATAAAGAAGCTATTCTTTATTTGTTTATTTAGGGGTATTTAACGTGTTCCAACATTCCGTTATAACAGTCGATGACGGAAAATAAACTCGTGTACATATGAAATTTAAACCTTTTAGAGGGAAGTTAATATTAGTGAGACTGAGGCTAGAAGGATTAAGTGATAAAAAGAACGGAGAACAATATCAAAGAATTGTAGATAAAGTTAACCAAAACTAAATACCTTATGCAAGGAGACAAGCATTTTATATCACCATGTTTAATAATATTGAATAAAGAATTTCTAACTGAGAAGGGAGCTGTTATTTTACAGTAGCTGGTTGAAAGTACTGTACAATTAGGATCATAGCAAAATGAGCAACCTTGGAACTGTCCGAGTCATTATCGACTTTTTCACAAGTAACTGCCCTTTGTCCCATTACCTGAAAGCGAGGCTAGCGTCGCTGATAAAGAGAAAGGTGCAGGGAACAATGCTTTAGTTTTCGTGACCGGTGCGTCCCAAAAACAACTTTTGAGATTCGTACACCAGTGGTTCCTGCTCTGCTTAATCACAAAATAACGTAATATTTAATGCTGCATACAATTATATGTAAGAGAATTTCGGAGCTGTGACATCGAAATTCGGACTAGCTATGTTATAAACTACGAAACATCTATAATCGTTCGGTGTTTTTTCGAAACAACCTTGTTGCCTACAATAGTTTCTCATGAAAACCTAAACGAAAAAAAAATTAAGAAAGGTCTTGATAATCTCCAAATACTAAATTAGCCGCAGAAGAGAAGAGACAGAGGGAGCGACTGCATATACGTCAAGTAGTTTTTAAACCCGATAAAGTCGAAAACAATATCACATTTTGGGTAGAAGGAAAGTCATTACGGCAATTTAAACAGCTGTTATATATTTCACTATTCGAACACACTAAGTTTTTCAAGGACATAAAAAGCCTGCTGGCTAAGTTGCAGATTCGCTGACACGTGTCCCTGGGCGGCCTTAATAACAGTCACTTTGGTTTACACCCCTGAGAAAATGTTTTAGTAGATTCTTGTCCGTCTCCTTTCGGGACTTAATTGCATATGTCAGACACAATAAACCTTTAAGAATCATTAGCTTCTTAGTGATTTAAGTAAACACGCTGAAAAGTGTGCCTTTGGAAACTAATTAAACAAATGTTGACTATTTACATTCATACTCCAGCGTTTCATCCAGTTACATTACATAGACCGAATTTTGAGCCATTAGAGTTATAACACTGTAGACATTTGAGTAGTTCGGTAAAGTGTTAAAACTTATTGACTTCTGAGAGTGGAACGATAAGACAACTTTTCTGATTGAACATACGTACGCCTTATTCTATGATTAAACATATTGTTTTAGGGTTATATAGGCCAACGATTGGAGGAAATTCACAAAAACGTCGTACCTGGACTACCTTTGGCAGATATGATTATATAATTAATGGACAGTACGTAAGCCGAAAGGAAATTATACAATAAAACAGATAAATATGCCGGAAATAGTTATACTGAGTACACAAAATTTCAGACTCAGTGTGAAGTCATGCTCCTACACAGCCTGAGTAGACTGAATTTAAATTTTGACTAAAATTAATAAGCACGTTACCATTGGATTTTTTTGAAGCGTAAACTTTTCAAATCTGTATCACAAACCGAACTCTGCTATTGCTGGTATTATGTATTTTCCATCCTCTCATTATCGCTGACATCCCTAGCAAATGAAGGATTCTGGTAGGTGGATTGATTGACTATCACAGTAATTTGTTGATGGATAATTATGTAACGACTCGATATTTGGAATGCTCCGATGAATGCAGTAGTATCAAGTTTGTATGAACTGTTTTTTCTCGTTCCTCGCAATTGTCAGTTTGTGACGCACTTCAGATATATTCAGATGGCTTGAGCTTATTCAGTTGCCTAGACACTTAAGCGATCGGATGGGATTTTCCGCTACGATTTTATAAGCACCGAAGAATGAGCAGAGTACAACCACATAATAAATCTTTAGATTCCTCTGTCATCAACAGACCTCAGTGGTAAAACTGCATATGGCCACCTGCATGTGGACAATTACATGGTTATGCACATCATTATACTCTATTCTCAATATGCAACCTGGGAGTGCAGATGCAAGTGTTGCTTTCATAATGATAATTTATATGAATATTGGATAACCTGATGATTAGGGAAGAGTGTACATTTGTCGCGGTAGCTATCAATCTTGCAGAAGTTTTCACTACTGATATATTAAGATGATCCACGAGTTCACTATAACCAATTTATCCAATCTTAGCATTATAAATTCTGTGAAAGTTTGAACTAATTTGGCATCCATACTAGACATAATTGAGAATATCGTCATATGGGGAGAGATGCCATCTTCTTTCCCTTTGTTTATAATGTTTGGGTACATTTATTAAAAGAGCGTGTATTTGATTGGAACCAGTTTACTAAAATAAATGCTTAAGCAAAAGTTCGGCCACATTCTTCTCTCAGCCATGTGCTATGTCACCACCAGCAGTTTCGCACATCCACTAGACAACTTGTGAAATTATCTTGATCTCGCATACCCGTGAGTTAATATACCTCTAGGTAAAACGTTTGAGCACACACAGTCGGGAGAACCTAGAGCCCGAATTCTTTATGATTCTCTATCATTCTAACTAAGGCTAAATATATTTTAACGTATAACCCGTGGCCAAGGACATTGGAAAGTCGGCGTCGGAATAGCAAACAAGATAAGTCGCGCCCCCGCCCAGCGTAAACACAGTAAGTGCTATTGTGTGTAGTGTTTAGCGCCCGCTTTTACTACATACGGCACCGCAGGCGGTGACACTGATGATACATGAGATGAAGATGGAGCAGCGGTGGAATGAGATGGCGGGGGAAACCGGAGGTCCCGGAGAAAACTCACCCCAGCGCCGTGTAGTCCACCACAAATCTCACTTTGCGGTCGCCTGGGATCGAACCCGGGCCATCTTGGTAATAGCCAAGCGGTCTAACCACTGAGCCACGGTGCGGCCGTAAGTGATATTGCCAGAGGACTGGAACCTATTGGATGTTTCGAAATCTGGAAAGTTTCGGAAAGTTCCAACGGTATATAAGCTAGCGCTGCTGAATCGATTCAGTCTGCTGGAACAGGTCAGTGTCTTTAGCGATGTTATTCTCGCGAAGTGATTAACTGAGCAAGTGTTTCTGGTGCGACAATACCAGATGATCTCCAAGCGAGTTGGTGATACTGGGCTTCGGACATGACTTTGGTTTACTTAACTTTATACAGGTAGTTTGCAATCAAGCGGAGAGGAGAAAGGCACCAGTCTCATGCGCTACTGAATCGATTCAGTCTGCCGGAACAGGTCAGTGTCTTTAGCGATGTTATTCTCGCGAAGTGATTAACTGAGCAAGTGTTTCTGGTGCGACAATACCAGATGATCTCCAAGCGAGTTGGTGATACTGGGCTTCGGACATGACTTTGGTTTACTTAACTTTATACAGGTAGTTTGCAATCAAGCGGAGAGGAGAAAGGCACCAGTCTCATGCGCTACTGAATTTGTGAATTACCGGTTATACTTTGGGGCGGGGGGGGGGGGGAAGTTCGCAGTTAATCTGCGTACGTAACTGTTTTCCAGTTAAAGTACAACGAAACAGCAACTGTGTCCGAAGTGACAACTCTGGTGACATGTAGCGAGTGCTGTTATTGCACGGAATTGGGAGACCTGTGCTGTTTGACTAATCAGGTGCGAACCTTCGAAAGAAGAAGCTACGTTGGATCTATTTCGTTACACCACTACGTCGCAGAATCCTGTGCCGTGGCGTAGTGGGCTAAGGCATCATGCCTTGGCTCACTGCTACGCAAAGCGACTCGGGATCCATCCCAACCCTGGGGGTGCGGGTTTTAATTCCCGGGTATAGGACAGGTGTCCACTCAGCATCGTGAGGAAATTGAGGAACTTACGATAGTTAAGCGCCTTAGGGATGCCGAGATGCTGACCACATGTCCTCCCCGTATCGGTTGGATGATCGCCCACCTCTATCTTGCGTATGTGTGCGTGAAGCCGGCAGTCGGATTGGCAGGTCCTGGACCTATATGGCCTGTGGCAAACTGGTTTACACGGGTTACTGTGTTGTAGAACAGAATGAAGTGACAGTGCAAATGAAGTTCCAGGAAAAGACTGAACTAGGTTAATAAATGCCAGTAAAACAGACTAAGGCCGCAGTTTCGTAAACCAGAATTATCCAGGAACTTCCTCGGTTAGTGGCTCCGCGATGATGTTTCAGGCTCGTATTCAGGAACGCACCAATTTGACTCCTGTTGAGGCAGTCTTTCTGGCCTTGGATTTTGTAGTTTCGACAGGTCGATAGGTGAATGCTACAGTGATTTTTCTCTACAAGAAATTTTCTGTTCGTAGTTTTGATTCCTACAATTTTCTTGTTTTTTAATGTTGTAGGGCAAGGTGCCTGCAATTGATGCTTACTGGCAAGCAGGCAGGCAGGCAAGCAGGTATGCAGGCAGGTATGCAGACAGGTATGCAGGCATGCAAGGAGGCAGGCGGGTGGGCAAGCAGGCCTAAGGATAGGAGGACCTTTAGAAATGGGCGCATTGGGAATCGAAGCGATATTAAAGTGTTTAAAATGGATTGCCATTATTACGTGTGTTACTGGCATTCCGTACAGTTTCCATGACATGGTGATAAACGGCTGAATGGCTATGGCACTTTAAAATCTAATGCATTATATTCACATGACTTTTTCCAACCACTATTTATTTTGCATAGCCTCTATAAGCTGTTACAAATGGTCATTATTTTGTGTACTTCCGGTTACATATGAACGTTTCTAGCAATAGTTTTATTAAACATTTCGTTATAAACTTATAGGGAATAACAACATCTAAATATGTAAAAACTGGTCACTTTACAGTAGTTTGAAATTCATACATTTTCTATGGAACTGCGAGAAGCAACTGAATAGCCACATCACTTAAAACAGGACATGGTATGGAAAACTATAGCCAATAAATAATTTCAAAAAGACTAACCTCACAGGGTATTCTAATAAAATTAAAGCCTAATTAGATATCTTAAATATGGTATTTTACGGCAAATCGATACGTGATTTTATGAGCAAATAACAGTTTTTTATGTAAAGGGTAGCTTATACTCGAGTTTAGGGATCTTGAGAATATTAGTGTTGTATTTTTGGAAGATACTGAATCTAAATACTACTTCTGATATGTACCAGAGTTTTAATTATTCAGCTATACTGTTATTATTCACTTTTTTAAAAATAAAGCTTTTTCCTTTACTCATACTGATTCAAAACTTTTTATTTACCTAGTATTTTGGACGTCAAATGTTTAGTTGAACTGATACAAAGACAGTAACAATGACGAATTCAACAAAATTCATTTTGAAAGTTTGTCGGAAAAGTAAAGTGAAAATTACAGTAAACTTACCCATGGTTTCCCTTAAAACCGAAAGAGCACAGCATCATAGCGTAATAATTACACTCTATATTTATAGAAGTTGGATATTTAATTAGCCAAATTTAAAGTAAATGCATATAGCTTCCATATGCTACTCAATATGACTGAGGGAATATCTATTGACATTATTGCGCTTTTATATAACCAACAGTTAATAAATTTAATAAGAAGTCAATAAGTAATTTGTAAGCAGCTTAGCTACAGGAAGAATCAACATCAAATATTACAAGATAAGTTTAGCAAGTGAATCATTTGGAGAATGAAGAAAGACTTCACTTGTATTTTTTAGTTTCCATTACAAATAACACATGCGTATTGCATACAATCTTTTCGACATTAATGAGTGTGAACATGAAATACATTAATAATATATGTATATAATGGTTGTTCCTGTAACAACGCTACCTACGTTAAACTTGTTTTAGAACTATTATCCAAGCCTTGTAATTGACATTAAAGGAGTCATTAACAAGGAGTTACTACCTATCTGCTCGAATTAAATAGCAAGTAAAGAGCAGTAAATACACAGATACATGGTTTAAATGGTAAACTTTCAACTACTAAATATTAGTATATTTCGTGTGTGAAATAATAAATAAAAAATACTGGAATTTTAGATGGTTTCATGCCCATATGTGCCAATAAAATAGACAAAGCACGCACTAACGAGAGATTACCAGTCTTATTTTTATTATATAACCAGATCATATTTTGGTGTTTAATTGCTTTGTCTTCCAGTAATGGTTGACATTTTATTCTTGTATATCTAGGATATATATTGGTATTGTTTCATTCTGTACCTTTTCTACGCTGGTACTGCTTAATTTTCACAATTTACTATGTTCTATGATAGTAACTAAGTACTTGAAGCTAGTGCCAGTAACGTTACAGATTAATTTAACTGAACAATGAATACAGGAACTACAATTTTGTCATAATGCTAAATCTACGTACAGGTTAGTGGTTATATCATTCACAGGCTACCGGACTGTTGATGGTATAATGTATTCCATTAGTTTATTGAGTGTGTTCCCATTTGCTGCTTTGTCCAGTCACTTCTGACGTTTCCAACTTCGGATTACTTATACGTCGTTTTTTCCTGTTTGTATGACTGAGTTGTGATTTTCGCAGCAGTTTTAAAATGCGTTGCAATATTGTATGTTAAGGCACTCTTTGGCAGCACATCGGCACGAAATCCCTTCCCTTATGTTGAATTGTTTAAGGTAAGAGCTGGAGTCGTGTCCTTTTGAGTATAATTGGCGCAACAGGTCTAGATATAGAAAAATCTTAACGAACGCTACAAAGCGAGTTAGTTGCCGGACTAGGAGATGACGGGTCAAATGCATGCTGTAGAGTGCGTGGCACACTCAGTGACAAACAACCATACATCATTATATAATGTTGCACGTCTCCATTCATTCCTTACCTTAGCCTTCGTGTACTGTCTATGTAATGACAGTTAATGCTTGAAAATTAAAAACTTAAAAATATAGTAAAACCTCTCTAAAATGGAACGCGATTGTTCCGGTATTTATTTTCCGTTTACACAGGTTTCCGTGTTGCAGAGAGTTGTGCCCGAATACAAGGAAATTATGAAATATTCGCTTAGGTTTACAGTTAAGGAATGATATGGGGTGAAGTGTAAATAATAATTGGCTGATATAGATTCCGTACTATATTTTCAACTTACGTACAACAATTGTAGTTTATTGCATAGTTTCTCTGTCTGTTTTTAATTTTACCTTTCCAATACGCAACTGCCTGCATATCAACATCATTTGCTTCACCACACACAGCAAATGTTATGGCGATGTTTGAAACTCTTGAGTCATCCACTTGAAGCTCTTAAATGGTCTTTGCCTAATTGTCTTGCTGTACCAGAAACAGGAATTCTTTTAGCACCCACCCTAACAAACCACTCGAAAACAGCAGGATTTAGTTATGCTCTGTAGATTGAGATGTGTTTCACAAGCCCCGCTGCTTCCTTTAACCACTCGTCTTTAATTTTTATTTTGTTTTTCAAAATCTCATAAATCTGAGTTTTACGCACTTTAAACAACACAGTGAATTTTTTAACCGGACGTTTGTTCTTTTCATGTTCTTCAATAACGAAGTTTTTCCTCTAGTGATAATGCCTTGCGCTTAGAACTCATTTTACAGAATTTTTGTACACACAGATTGCTTTTAAAAATCCCCAAAGTTTTGTTTTCTTCCACTCGTACTTGATCCCTTGCAAAAACGAAACTGAGAATAAACACACTGCAAAACAGTTGTACCCTTAACGTGTTTGATGGAAGAGACCTGAGAGAGCTAATGGTTTGTTTCCCCAATCTCGTCAAAGAATTACAGTTTGTCTTTATGGTTCATTCAACTTCGAAGCCAGTACAATCACCCTCAAACTTACTGCACTGTTTAAAATATGTACGTTGTAACCCATCACACATAAAGTAAACCGTTTTAATTAGGCTATTTACGCACACGGTTCCCGAAAAATGTTTCCATTTGCGAGTTACGCAGTTAACCGAATTAGAGTATAATTTTACATGGGAAATAGCTCCGTTCCGAAATTTATTTTTCGTTTTTCCATGTTTCCGGCATATAAGGGGTCCGTTTTAGGCAGGTTTTACTGCTATCTTTGAAAACACAATGATATACTCCGAGTAAGCTAACCGGCCGGCAACTGGGTTGAAGGGTCGTTCTTCCGGAAGCTTTGCGCGCAGTGTAATGCATTAGTCTATAGTATGGTTGTAAGTACGAGAGCTGTTCAATAAATAATGATCAAATTCTTTTTACGGTCATAATTTTTCACACTAAAAATTCAACCTTATTATACTCTATTAGCGTAATGTGAAACAAACACGCTGTAGTAGTTTCATTGTTAATACTCCTGGTTCCCGCCTGTGAGAACCAGGCAAGTTCAGACATGTTCAGTATCGCCTACCGCTGCAACGGAGGTAACATGCAGTTAAAGTTGATGTGGGAGGAAGATCCTGAGTTTCTTTCAAACGTAATCACTGCTGATGAAACTTGGCTACATCATTTTGATCCTGAGAGCAAACAGCAAATCTCAATGTGGAAATATCCTTCATCACCAACCCCCAAAGAAGCAAAAGTGGTTGTTTCTGCTGGAATAGTTATGGTCATCTCATTCTTTGATATGCATGGAATGGTTTATCAGCATGTTATACATGCACACACCAGTAACTGGACAATACTACAGGGATGTCCTGAAAACATTGCAAGTCCATATCAGGCCCAAAAGACCACATTTCCGTGAAGCAGGCTGGATGCTGCACCACCGTAATGCGTGGCCCCATATTGCCAATGTTGTTGCTGAATGTCTTGCAAAAATCAACGTGAAGTGCATACCTCACCCACCCTATAGTCCGGATTTAGCCCCATGCGACTCTTTTTTATTCACTAACTTGAAGAAACGCCTTCGTGGGAGGCATTATCCACCATCAGAAGCAGTGGTAAAAGCCGCGGAGGCGATTTTAATGGATCTCTCAAAAAATGCTTTCCAACATATCTTTGAAGACTGGCAGAAACGCTACGACAAGTGCATCGCATTCAGGGGAGACTATTTTGAGAAGGATCATCAAAATTATGAGGATGAGTAAAGGTACGTTGTCAAAAAAAAGGTGATCATTCTTTATTGAACAACACTCGTACTTCATACATTCTGAGTCGCTCTTTCGGTGTCATAGGATTTCGTTAGTTTATCTACCTGTTTCACTGGTGTACCGTTTCGAATACTAAGCTCTACTTATCTCGATTTCGCCTCTCACTGGTGTGTACCAGCCACAAGGGTGGCCTTTGTGTAGTTCCGGCCGCGCCGTGTCTCAGTGGTTAGACCGCTTGGCTCTCACCAAGGCGGCCCGGGTTCGGTCCCAGGTGACCGCAAAGTGAGATTTGTGGTGGATAAAACGGCGCTGGGGCGGATTATCTCCGGGATCTCCGGTGTCCCCCACCATCTCATTCCACCGGTGCTCCATCTTCAACTTATGTATCATCAGTGTCATCGCCTGCTGTGCCGTATGTAGTAAAAGCGGGCGTTAAACACTACACATTTCATTTCATTCTTGTAGTTCCGCTTCCTCAGGCAGTTTTGAGCTGAAAAATTGCTTCTGTTAAGTGCATTAGCAGTGTCGAAGGCTTTGGTACAGTGTTTCTGGTACTACAATGCTGAGTGCAAGGCTCGATTCATTAATGAGAATGAAGATAAGGGTGACATTATTACATATATTTTTCTTTTGTTGGCAATGATAACATTTCCATTCCATTCGGTGTGTTTAAAAATACCATCGTCGAATATATATTTTCTTACAAGCTTAACTTAACAGGGGTAATAAATACGAATATTAAGGGTATGTTTTGTAATTTACATCTTCCAACGTTAGGTCATATCGGACGATGAATGAAATGGGTGAAATGAAGCTCAAATTAGTCCGGGGTCCATGGAGCTTAGAGTTACCCGACATTCGTCTATCAGGATAAGGGAAAACCCTGGAAAAACCTTATTCAGGCAACTCACCCTGACTGAGATTCGAACTCGGGACCTCTTGAACGTGAGGCAGACACGCTTCCATCTACGTTACCGGAGCAGGCATATATATTAGGGGTAGCTCATAAGTTGATGCCTAATAGCGCTCACAATTAACTATTTTTTTCGAAGCACTAGCTGAGCTGGATCTCAAATTGGCTAAGCATATTCTTAAATTCAGAAAACGGCAAAGAAAATTGGGTAGGGTGCATAGGGTTCTCATTGGATCCAAATATGCAAACTTTGTTCCCCAACTCTGAGCAAAACATCATGGTACTCCAATTTGGTTAAGAAAATTCTTAGATAATACATCTGAGCTACTGCAAAATATAACAGGAGTTCGATGACTTAATATTATTAAAACTATTGTTGAGATTTGTATTGCTGAGATTCGTAAAATTTGCAAATTATAAATGAACATCCTACATATTGCCAAAAAGTATATTTTATTTAAAAATTATGCTGCCATAACAACTAACATGTACACAACAGTAATGCTTCCACTTTACCCCACGTGGGGAGGATACTGGAAATCTAATTGGCTAGTTAGATATAAGTAAATCTATTCCTACTGGATGGAAGCGAGCCAGTGACAAACTCTACTACAACCAGTAAAGAACATAATGATAAGAGTAGTGAGACATGGTGAACGCTGCGGTGTTCTTAGCTGTAATGTCAGCTTAATTTTCAACAGGTATAGGAGTTTTTGTGGTTATTCATCTTGTGACACGTTTATTACTTTCTGATCTAACTGAGTCATTATTAAGCGACCATAGTAAGAATAACTTAGCAGCTAACTTTAAAGATAATGGTTCGTTACTGACTTGAAAGCTCCTTAAAGAAGTAAACATACATGCCAGCAGACACTGCATGTGTGGAAAAGAGAACCTGAATATAGAAGTATTAAACTTTCGTGATGTAAAATGTCTTGTTTTACTGATTTACAGGAGCTCTTTGTCCTGAGCCAAGAGATTAATACAAATGCTGTCATCAGGTGGTGTATTTTATGAAAGTTCTTAAGGGTTAATTTAATTTATCTAAAATTAACTCTTCCTCAAATATACCACAGAGATTAGCCTTGAGTTTTTTTGAAAGACATTAGAAATAGTAGTTGGCATTATTTATTTGTCACGCCTATACAACATTTTGTATACAGAGTATTCCAAAAAATACACCCAACGAATATATAGAAGTAGTTGCTTAGCTTCTATGTGACACATATTGATAGTTTTTACCATCAATATAGCCGCATAAAACGCTCCAGAATGATTGTGGTTTAGGCAGTGGCAGGAACAACGCCGTGTGCTTCATGTTATCGAAGAAACCACAGACAGGCGAGACACCATGCCGCCTGTTGTAGCAATTTGTAAACATACCGGCATACTACACGATAGCTGGCCACTATTAAAATTTTCTTTGGCTTATGAAACCGCAATAAAGAAGCTATTCCTTAGATATTTATTTATGGGTGTTTAAGGTGATCCAATATTCCGTTATAACAGTCCATGAAACAAATAAGCTGGTGGACATAAGCAAGTTAAACCTTTTAGAGGGAAGTTAATGTTAGTGAGGTTGAGGATGGAATAATTAAATTATAAAAAGAAATGAGACAAACATCAAAGAATTGTAGATATTCAAGCTAACCAAAACTAAATGCTTTATGCAATGAGACAAGTATTTTCTTTCACTGTGTTTAATAATACTAAATAAAGCATTTGTAACATAAAAGGAAGCTGTTGATTTTACAGTAACTGGTTGAAAGTACTGTCCAAAATGAGCAACCTTGGTACAGCCTGAGTCATTAGTTGACTTTTTAAAAAGAAATGTCCTTTACCCTATTACCTGAAAGCGAGGCTAGGGTCACTGCTAATGAGCAAGAAGTAATCTTTTCGTTTTTGTGGCCGGCGCGTCCCAATAACTATTGATATTCGCACACCAGTGGTTCCTGCGCTGTCTAGATACAAAATAATGTAATATTTAAAGCTGCAGAAAATTACACCTAAGAGAATTTCGAAGCTGTGACACCAAAATTCGTACTAGTTAAGTTATAAACTACGAAACGGCTTTATTCGTTCGGTGTCGTTTCGAAACAACCTATATAGAACATTAAAGTGAAAAACACAAAGAAAATTGGGTAAGCGGTGTTAAGGTTCTCAGTGCATTGGAATAATCAGCCCCTATTCCCTAACCATGAGTGAAAGGTCATGGCACTTGCTAATTTTAATTTTAATTTCTTTGCGTTTAAAATTCAAACATAGGTTTACAGCAGCTGAGCTCAGCTTAACAAAACTTAATTATCTTCTGTGCAACATTGTTTTACCCATTTTTTGTTATAGATGTGTAGCCTGACCTTTCTCAAGTTATGCGGGGGCACCAGGCTCATTTTGACATGAATGCATTTGACTGGAACGTGAACTATATAGTAAACGTTATAAAGTAAGTTGGTTTTGGTTTTAGAAACTTGTTTGTATTACAGATCTCAATTTTGAATCTTGTGGCTAATACGTCTAAAACGGCTTTTCCTACCGATTTCAAAATACTTGTATTTTTTTTTCAAGTTTATAAATATGCTGCAAATACGGTTATAATATGAACCTAGGTCACATAAAGGGCCAAACAGCAATATAAACTACAATAACACGAGGTATACCCAAAAGTCCGAGACCCCGGCCTCGAGAGAAGCGATTCGGCTAGTGTCTGTGATTCTCAGGCCTAAAGGAGTAAAGACTAACCAACCCCACCGCTCAACACTCCATAGTGGCCAAGGTCTACCACCCGGTCGCTGTGTTCCTATTTCTGCCCATGAGAGACATCATGGCTACTCAAAAGGATTTTGGATTATATTTCTCCACTGCAGTGCGCAGTTGTAAGTACCTGCTATTTCAGCTTAAAATGTACTGTGTACTGCACAAATTGACTCGCAATTATTATTTATAGACAGCAAAAATTGGAAATGCTCCCTGTAAGGTTAATCGGTGCAATGAAATCTAATGTACTGCAGTATTTGTGCATGCTGAAAGAACACGACATATGATTTGGCAGAATTATTCCGTAATATCAAAAACTTATCTGCAAACTTTGGTGTGCTGCTATGAATCACGAACGAACAAAGTAGTTTTAGGTCATGGAAAGCGTTGAACATATTAACTCATTGCCAGAACGACTTAATGAGTAATGCCTCTTATGTATATGTATGAATAAAGCTGATGACCTCGTTGTTACAAACATTATTCACATTTAATTTATTTTCTGTATAACCTAGCGTGCACCATTTATATTAATGACATGTTAGTTGCTATCGAATCCTTGCTCGAAACACAATATGGAGTGGCAGTGAAGATTATACCCACGTTGTCTGAAAGTTTTCTCTGACGATAATTCCGGCTGCCTCCTTGAGCTATGGGAAACCTATCTGAGTGTGTGAGGGTATATATTATTCAATGAAAAGATAACTGATTATGACTACGAAGTTTTCAATAAACCGTCTAAATTTTAGCGGAGAAGTTGCCAACCAATGGAAACTACATCAATACTCGGTGTTACAGTAATTCATTCGAGTAATAATTATTTGTATCAATATAGTTAGTGGCTATATTCTGAACCAAGATGCTAAATTCACTATCGGTGGTTCTACCATTTAGGCAGAAAATCGCTGAATCCGCCCGCCCTTACAGCTTAGTTTGTACATCAGATAAGAAGTGTACTCAGTTCTGCCAAAAATATGCTGTCATGTTTAAAATTACGCTACTAACCTCTCCTTTGTTAATCATTCTAAGGCCTCCATTCCTAAGTCCTCCATACCTCACATTCCCAGAATTTTAAGCTACGCTATTATATTTAATATGACAGCCCTGCGTCTCAACATCCCTTCACTCAAGTAATTCCTCGAATTCGCCTGAAAACTTAGCAGTAATTAATTGTTCTTTATCCCTCAAGTAAAACCTATTATAATGTGTTATCAAGCCGAAAAGCCCTTAAATTCACAACTTCATAGCATATTCATATTTACAGCAATTCTGTTTTCCTTTTTACCTTACTAATTCTTTAACGATTATTTATCAGAATCTAACATAATGCTTCATTTACTCATTTTATTATACAATATTGTCAATCGTCGAAATAGCGACAAGCCAGCTGGCAGGAAAGAAAGAGACAGATAGCGTCCAAGACACGCCCACACATGGATGACGGTTGGCGCTTGCCGAAGGAGAGACGGAGAGGGGGACACGGAGTGACGTCTACTCTCTCTCCTTCGCCTGTCACCACTAAAGGCCGTGAAGTTTCGGAAGGTGTCGAGAAACTTCGCTCGTGTATAAAAGCGACTGGACTGGACAAGACGACAGTTACCGGGTCCCCCGTATGGCATGCGGGCACCCTAGATAACCCAGGAGCTAATCCTATCTGCAGCTAAAGCTGAGCTCCTCATAATTCTTCCAAGCTGTTTGGCATCTAAATTTCTCCCCAACTGAAAATAATAAAAAAAAAGCAAAAAAAAAAAAAAAAAAAGATTTGGGTGCTAAGTCCTGCATCCTCCCCTTCAACCCGAAGGTACTTCGGTAAACTCTAAATTAACTCCCAATCACCTCCCTACATCACCTTCATCCTACAAAATTCAATTCTAATCCTACCTGCGGTAAAACCCTTAGTGGGTGGGCACGCAGCAAAAACCTTCTGACTGTATACAGCCAGCCAGCACGAGCAAGACGACAGTTCGGCAGGGAGCCTAGAGACGTGCAGAGAAAGAGTCAGTGAGTTGCAAATGCGCAGTGTGGACGTGTGCTAGACGGACTTGAAGGTTGCGTTCGAGTGTGTCACGTCATTCTGCTGATATCAGAGTTGTACAAGTGTCTTTCTACGGGAATAAAGAGCATTTTAAATTTCTGCACTAGACTTTCAGCTCTACGAACCCACAAAGTCACAATACAATTTAACTGACATAATTTATTTAACTGTATCAAATGCCCTGTTAGATAATTTTGTAGTCCCATAATCGAGTAATATAACCGCTTGCCTGAAGGAACGCTTTAAACTTATATAATTCTGATTAAGTTAATCGGCAACTATTTATTTCCATACAATTTCCTTTACAATTAATTTTATGAAGTGCATATTGGTAAAACCTTTTTAAACCCTTTTTAAGATGAGTAACCGCCTGCGGTGCCGTATGTAGTAAAAGCGGGCGTTAAACACTACCCACAAGATGAGTAATATTTGCACAAGTAACAACTTGTACAAGTCCATTTAATTTAAACAGTTTAAAAAGTTTTACAGCTGAGAACATATATAATTAGACAAAAACTTTCAAGCTATAATGCATCGTACACTAATAATACCATTTTTACACCAGGTTCTTATTTTGGATTCTGTGTTAACTACTTTTCATAGCTTTAATTCGTCTTAGTTTTTAGTAATCATTGGATTTGTTTTCTTTTTACTGTTTCACCTCACCGCCACTACACTATTAAACTTATCCAATATATTTTGCAGTTTTGTGCTGACTCTAATTTTATAATTCATTATGACAGTTTTAGTAAATATGCCCACGTTTTCACCATTTCCAAGCAAATTGATCCCACAACTTACAGAAGTCAGGAGGTCTGACTTCCTCTTGTACGGGAGGAGTTACCTATGTCACATGCCCAGGGGGTTTGCATTTCTGTTATAGGCATTGGATCTCTCTCTCTCTCTCTCTCTCTCTCTCTCTCTCTCTCTCTCTCTCTCTCTC